>CM033748.1:41530287-41945049 GCA_019671005.1 Hibiscus mutabilis
AGACACACTTCATGACCTTAGACTTGAGTTATATTGTTGCACTTGAATTTGCTTATCTGTTGGCATTATTGCAATCGATATCTAAAGATAGGACTAGGACCAAATTATGCTTGCTAGCTCGTCTTGTTAATCAGGAAAATTTTGCCGAGGTAATTTTCTTTTTTTATAGTTGGTTTTTGTTGCATTACTTGAGGACAAGCAATGAGCTCAAAAGTACTATTTTTCATATATATATATATATTACAATGCTTTTGCTTGACTTTGACTACATATTTGTACATTTAGTTAGTAGAATCATGCATTTGCATATAGGAGTTAGGGAATGTTTTCTTTGCCAGAGTAAAGGTGTATTTCCTTGATGTGGTAGGCATGTTAGGTCAAGGCAGCATTGGCAGGAGTAGAGGCAGAGAACCAAAGGACCAGAAGAGAAATGCCAAGTCGAGTTGGCAAAAGTAGGACGGTGATTTCCAGACTTGGTTGGCAAAAGAAGGATGACGATGTCCGGTCAGTTAGCCATTGGTCAAAGACCCAGTCAGCCCTAATTTCAAAAGAGAGGATAAAAGGATAAAGAGATAACGCGCTTATCCTGATGTGCAACAAACTTTCAAGTTTTAAACCCAATCTAGGGTTTCCACGAGTGCCTATTTAAAGAAAGTTGATCAATGAGACAAGGAGGCTATACCGTGGTGAAGAAAGAAGGCAGAGGGCAAACCGTGGTTCGAACAGGCTGTGACTGAGAGCTCTAGATCCATTGAGAGGCTGCATTGATAGATCTCCTTCTTTGCCCATTTCTCTTTATTTTAATTCTAATTTTATGATGGTGTTATTTGAAAACAATGATGTGTTGATGGTTTCCCCAACCAAGAACTAATTTTCTTAAGTTGGTTGAGGATGTTTTTGCGATGAACGCTTAGCTATTTTGCAATTTTTAATAATTGAATGCTTTGGCAATTTTGTCTACCTTGCTAGTACTTATTTTCATATATTCTTTGCCATAAGACAGTTGGCATTGCACGCTTATTATCCCTTAATATCTTAACAGACTTAGGAGATAATGATTAATTGTCAGGTACTAAGGAGATAAGCTTCGACAGAAGATGTTCAAGTAGATAAGCTTACTTCGGAAGTGAACCTACCCGTTAGGAGTACAGATTAAAACTTTGTCATGTTAATTATTGAAAAACATCACTATAGACATATAGGAGTTAATCGTTATTAAATTAGGGTATTGCCATCGACAGAGGCAATACTATTTAAAATCTGCTCGGCAATAAAACCAAGGCCGAAAGTTATTAATTACTGCCATAGCTAGCGTGAAATCCAAGCATCCCTTGCCAACACCAACCATCCATTGAATACATTAGTTTGCCAAACTGCATGAATTTTCATTGCATTTGTCCTTAGTCATTTTTCTTAATCCAAAATTCGAGTTCCAATTCAAACTTATTTGTTCCAATTCACAAGTAAAATCATGGCATTCAATTCCTGGACAATCCCTATGGATACAATACTCAGCTCATTCTTGTATTACTTACTGACAGTGTATACTTACTGTAATACCCCAAAACGTGGCTTAGAAGTAAGTACCGAATCATTTGCAAATTAAATTGTTGCAAAATACCTTTTGAATAGATAATTAGATAAGTTAAGGATCAAATTGAAATAAAAAGAAAATACACATGCTTTTGCAAATAGACCAAACCGATTTAATAATCAAATTAGGGGAATGCATGTAAATAGAATTTATCATGGTGGTCTTGGACATTTGTCCTTCCAATGGCAAACAAGGGATCCACGACATTGAGTTAGTGGAAAAGAAACAACAAAGTTATCATCTTCTTCATGTATTTCTCTAGTAACCGAAAGAGAGAGAGAGAGCTTGAAGAGAAATTTGGTTATTTTCACTTGAGGATTTGATTAGGGATCAAGAGGGAATCAAATAGGAAGGTAAAATGCTTGATTCTATATGTTATAGATTTGAATGGTTGAAATTGAATGCTTGTTTGATGAATCTTACATCTTGTGGAGAATTGATTGAATGTCATGAAAGCATGTTTGTGTTTGTAATCTTAAGTTGCTATGATTTATGGGAATATGTTTGCATGACCATCGAATGATATAGGTGATATATGGTTTAAGTTGTTAGAAAAATAATCAATGCTGGAAATTGTTGGGAAGTTGCTGGAAATTGAGAATAGGGATCATGGTTGAAACTAGTTTAGATTAGGGACCGTTTTGCATTGTAAGATTGTGTAAACATGCTTGGTTTTATATAATGCCTTGTTATGATCACATTGATAAGTGAATTGAACTGACATAGACTTGTATGAGTATGTATATAAGATGAATTAACATGTTAGAAGAATCATCTAAGTGAGTAATGAAGCTAGAAACTCAAACTAGTTTAATCTGCCCAGAATACTCTGTTCTGGGCAGTAACTTTGAAAAATTGCCATAAATTGTATAAAGGGAATTTAGGGCTGGAAATTTTATGGACAATACCTTAACATGACTAAATTCATTAGGAGAAAACAGAATTGAATTCTGGATTGTAGAATGAATTGTAGAGAAGAAACACTAAGGACAGTGCAAACTGTCTAGTGTTGTAAATTGCTCTGTCTTTAAGCTAAAAACTGTATTAATTGGAAAAGAACTAAAATTCAAGGCCTATATGGTTAGAAAGACAATTAATTTATCTTTCCAACGGTGTAAGCCAATTGAAATTCCGACGTACGGAATGAAAGTTATCATGTTTTAGTAAACAGTGCAAAGCTGCCTGGCAGCAGTAGGCTTGATGTTTTGAAATGAATGAATTATGTGTATTGCTACCTTTGAAGAAATGAATGTACCTTGTCTTGACCTTAATTTAATTGTATGAATTGTTAGAACAAGGAGTAAATCTTGTGGAAGGAGAAAAGAGTGGCCAAGGTAGTGGCAAACACAAAGGAGTTTGGATCCAAGACTAGCTAAGCTTGGAGTATTGTTAGTGTAGTTTAATATAGGGCTAGGACTTAGGTCCTAACCAAAGATTCATGTTTACTTCTTGTTATTTTATGCTATGTTAATATACTTGATTTAAGCTTGGTTGTGAGGAAAAAGTGGAAGAATGGTTTAAGCTAAAACTTGAGATTTAATAGTAACATGTATGTTGTTGAATTATTTAGGGAGAAAAGTGAAAACAAATGCTTGAACCTTGATGCCTTGACTGTGATCAATTCGAATGAATACTTGGATGTACTTCTATGATTTAAATACTTGTTAACATGATATAAATTGTGAATTAAAGATCTTGCTTGATGCCTAAGATGGCATATGTGAAATGTTTACTTGAATAACAATTTAAATTGCAAAATGAAGAGCTAAGGCTCATTTGGCCCAAGGGCTAAAGCATGATGATTGCTATACTTTGCTTGAATTGATTCTTGAATGATACATGATCTTGAACTTGAAAAGCTTGATAATTCTTGAATAAATAAAGTGTAATCAAACAACCTTGGTTGCTAGTTGAATAGGTAGACGGGCATGTCTTAGAGTCTAGAGCTCATTGTGTCAGGGTGGACTACGGTCTAGGGCTAACGCCCCTAATTGGCGACAAACGGAGGGTATGTATGTGGTCTTTGGCGACAGTAGGAGGGTTGACCAGTACTACGGTACATCTTGTGGCGACAGTTGGTTGGAAACTCGATTACCTACACAAACTATAAACCAAGGATTGTGTTAAAAGATAATAAATGAACTAATATAATCTTGAATACTTGAATTTCTTGATATGTAAACTTGAATACTTGATTTACTTGCCATGTAAGCATGAATTGCTTGATTTCTTGTCATGTAAGCTTGAATACTTGATTTACTTATTATGTAGGCATGAATTGCTTGACTACTTGATATGTGACCATGAATAGCTTGATTTCTTGAAATGGATAAAGCATGAATTATGATTCATTGTATCTTTCTTCTTATGTTATTCGATTGCCTTAAAATCCTTAGCTAGGATCATTCTTGACTAGTGACTATTAACTTGATATAACAATTGGTTATAACTAGTTGCTACCTCACTAAGTATATTCTTGTACTTATCACTCTTGTTTTCATTCTTCCCAACCACAGGATAAAGGATTCGATCATTGCTTGATCGTGAAGCCTGGTTTCTTGAGCTCAAAGCAAGACACACGCATAGCTAAAGTAATGGTGGCACTTAGTTTGTATATAATGACTGGTGCATGCATTTTGAATACTTGAACTTGTATATATATGTTTTGAATGGGCTTAATATGTATGAACTTGGTTGATATTATGAATCAAGTAATGGACTCTTGCTGAGCATATGAATATTGAATGATTCAAAGTAATTAAACTAGCCTTGTGCCATTCGAATGACTTGTGATATGTGATAATTACTTGTGTAAACATACCATGTTGTAGTATTATTATAAGCTTGTATGGTAAACGCCGAATGGTAAGGCTTGGCATATTGCTTGCTTGGAGACAAGGTATGTACAAATGAAATGTTATATGTATATCTGAGGAACTATGAAATAAAAATGGAAGCATGTTTGCACTTATTCGAATGAAACTTGTAGGATAATATTCATTAAATTGTTTGGTAACCTATAATGTTTTGTAAACAAAGTATGAGATAACTTACATGTTAAGTCATAAGTGTTTGAAAGTTTGGTTGCTTGCTAGTTAAGCAACTCATCTAATAGGGATGAGTTAGCCTTGTTCTTGCTTGTAATGTACTTGGTAATGCTCCTGAACCAGTTTACTACTAACCCAGGGTAGGGGTGTTACATTTATTTGGTAATCAGAGCTTTTTAGTCGGTTCTAGGACTAAACTGAGCTCTCTTGCATCATATAGGATACTTGTGCCACCTAAGTGTATTGTATAGCTTGTGTTTTTGCTTAACAAAAAAAAATGTCAGGATGGAACAGAATCCTCCACAGCAACGAGCTGAACCTAGAGCCCAAGCTGCTGCTCAAGAGGAAGCTCTTGCTATAAATCCTGTGCAGCAGGAATATCTCCTGAGCATGAAGGAGATGTTCGATCATCTTGTAGCTACCTTGAAATGAGATCATCATATTCCTCCTCCTCCTACTACTCCAACTAGAGCCCCGATTGACAAACTAGCTCAACACCGGGCTTATACCTTCACCGGTACTGATGAAGCCAATCCTGAAATAGCTGAGTATTGGTTAGAGGCCACTACTCGAATCCTAACCAAACAACTACTCTGTTCTGATGAATACAAACTCGAATGTGCTATAGCCCTGTTGGCAGACGAAGCTCTGAGCTAGTGGGAAACCACTACCCTGACTGCTCCTGCTGAAGCTGTAACTTGGAAATTCTTCCTCGAGGAATTCAAGAAGAAATACATTAGTGAACAATACCTGCCCGAGTGTTGGAAGCGTTTCTTGTACCTCAAGCAAGGTGGCTGACCTATCGAACAATACGTAAGTGACTTTTGCAACTATTGCAAATACAGGTCGGAATACATCAAGACTGATGCTGACAAGTGTAGGATGCTTATCGATGGATTGAATGATGAATTAAGTCCAATATTCACTGCTCTGGGTATCACTGACTTCCAGAATCTGGTGAACCGAGCCATTGCAGCAGAGGCAAAGATGAAAGCCTCTGAAAAACGCAAAAGCAGAAACTCTTGGAAAGACAAACGATCAAGGAATGATGACAAGCCTCATTGGCAGTCAAAGAAGTCCAAATATTCTAAGGATCATTCTTTGAATTACACTCCTGCTCAAAAAAGCAACTTCATACCGAGACCCCAATCGGTAACCAAGCCTTCAGCCCCGATCATCTCTGTTGATAGTACGGGGAGTTTCGGTAAAGCTGCTCAATATCCTACTTGCAAGTTTTGCCAGAAACACCATACTGGTCAGTGTAAAACTCAACAAAATCTGTGTTACTTATGTGGAGCCTCTGAATACTATATCAGGGATTGTCTTCAGAATCCTAACAAGGTTCCGAATCGAACTCCTGTAAATGCTAGCTCAATCCCTTCCATTCGAAGCAAAGGTCCCAAACAAGCACAGTCTGGAAATTAGGGGAAAGGCAAGGGACAGCATTCGAATGCCCCTACTCACCAGGAATCTCGGGCTCCTGCTCGAATCTATCATATACGGGGAAAAGAAGATGAAGAATCAGCTGACGTTATAGCAGGTACTGTTGAGTTAAATTCGACTCCTGTTTATGCTTTAATAGACTCGGGATCCACTCATTCTTTTGTATGCTCAACCTTGATTGAAAAATTGAACTTAAAGCATGAAATTGTAAAACAAAGCCTTGTAGTATAGAAACCTATAGGGGGAATTACAAACATAAGTCTTAGCTGTAGAAACTGTCCCCTATTCATTCGAAATGTACCCTTTCTTATTAATCTATATGTACTACCAACTTGTGAGTTCGATCTAGTACTGGGACTAGATTGGTTAAGCAAGCATGACGCCTGGGTATATTGCCTAAATAGGAGACTTTACCTCTGGGGTTTAGGAAATGAATCAATTATTCTAATTGATAAGAAACCGACCTCAATCTTTACTACTATGGTCTTACAAGATGAACTTGAATTCGTCTTACCTAGTGTGCCTGTTGTATCTGAATATCTTGATGTTTTTCTCGAGGAACTCCCTGGTCTCCCTCCAACCAAAGAAGTAGAGTTCGGGATCGATGTCTAACCTGGAACAACTCCAGTGTCCATCACACCTTATCGCATGACGCCTGTTGAGTTGAAAGAACTCAAGAAGCAACTCCAAGAGCTACAAGACAAGGGTTTTATTAGGCCTAGCTCATCTCCCTAGGGTGCTCCAGTCTTGTTCGTGAAGAAGAAAGATGGGATTATGCGACTCTGTATTGACTACAGATAATTTAACAAGCTTACTATCAAGAATCGATATCCTCTCCCAAGGATTGAAGATCTTTTTGATCAACTCAAGGATGCCGCAGTATTCTCAAAGATCGATCTACGACCGGGATACTACCAAATGAGGGTAAAAGAAGAAGATGTACCCAAGACAGCCTTTCGTACTCGATATGGCCATTTTGAATTCCTTGTAGTGCCATTTGGGTTAACGAATACTCTGGCTACTTTCAGGGATCTCATGAACCATGTATTCAAGCCCTATCTTAACAAGTTTGTAGTCGTCTTCAATGATGACATTCTAGTGTATTCTCGAAATAAGGAAGAACATTCTGAACACCTTTGAATCATATTACAAACTCTCTGAGAACGTCAATTGTTTGCAAAGTTCTCTAAATGCAAATTTTGGCTATCGAAAGTGTCGTTCCTTGGCCATGTCATCTCGGCAGAAGGGATTAAAGTAGACCCGAGCAAAATTCAATCTATCCTGGATTGGAGACCTCCAAGGAATGTTGGTGAGGTCAGAAGCTTTCTCGGTTTAGCTGGGTATTATTGACGTTTTGTCAAAGGATTCTCATCCATTGCCGCAAGTTTGACTAAGCTAACTCATAAAGATACACCCTTTGTTTGGTCAGAGAACCAACAACGAAGCCTCGATCAGCTTAAACAAGCCCTGACTCATGCTCCAGTTCTCATCCAATCAGTATCGGGCAAGGAGTACACTGTTTACAGTGTTGCATCTCATTTGGAACTAGGATGTGTCCTAATGCAAGATGGAAACGTGGTAGCTTACGCTTTAAGGCAACTAAAACCACACGAGTTAAACTACCATACTCACGATCTAGAATTGGCAGCTATCGTGTTTGCACTCAAAGTCTGGAGACATTACTTGTACAGGGAGAAATGCAACTTGTTCACAGACCACAAGAGCCTCAAATACCTCCTAACTCAGAAAGACTTGAATTCGAGGCAAAGGAGATGGCTAGAGTTACTTAAAGACTATGATTTAGTTATCGACTACCATCTGGGGAAAGCAAACATGGTTGTTGATGCCCTTAGTCGCAGACCATACTCGAGTAAACCCTTAAATCTAGATCCTAGAATGATTCATTCAAAATGTTTCTTTCTTGACTTGCAAGTAACCATTCGAATTAGACTTTTCTTGACTTACAAGTAACTATTCGAAAATCTCCCTTAATGATCTTTTTTATTCGTTTATAGCTTTCTTGGCTATCAATGCTCATTTCCGTTTATCCAAAGGACGAAAATTCTTGTCTGAACTTCAATTTCAATCTAGTCTAATCTCAAGAATCAAAGAACTCCAAAAAATTGATCCAGATCTTCAGAAGATCATGTCCAAGCTAAACACTGAGTCTAATTTTGACTTCTCCCTCAAGTCGAATGGACTTCTCTATTTCAAAGATAGAGTATGTGTTCCTAACAACGATGAACTAAAACACGAGATGTTACAAGAAGCTCACCAAAGCTCTTTCTCGATTCACCCTGGATCGGTTAAGATGTACAAGGACCTAAAGACACTATACTGGTGGCCAGGCATGAAATCGGCTATCACAGATTGTGTTTCAAAGTGCTTAACTTGTCAGAGGGTCAAAGCCGAGCATCAAGTCCCTACTGGATTGCTCCAACCAATCGAATTCCCTTAGTGGAAATGGGATCAGATTATAATGGACTTCGTTACTGGTCTTCCTTCCACTCCAAGAAAGAATGATGCTGTGTGGGTGATTGTTGATAGATTCACAAAGTCTACTCATTTCATCCCTGTTCGAATGAACATGAGCTTGGAAACCTTAGCCGAGCTATACATCCATGAAGTGATTTGATTACACGGTGTACTTACAGCTATAATCTCTGATCGAGACCCTAGATTTGCTTCCCGATTCTGGAATTCTTTGCAAAAAGCCCTTGGAACTAAAGTGCACCTTAGTACAACCTTTCATCCTCAATCAGATGGCCAATCTGAAAGAATCACCCAAGTACTTGAAAACATGCTACGTGCTTGTGTTATAGACTTCGAAAAGAACTAGGAGAAATCTTTACCCCTAGTAGAGTTTGCTTACAACAATAGCTACCAGACATCTATCCAGATGGCTCCCTTCGAAGCACTATACGGAAGGAAATGTAGAACTCCCTTGTGCTGGTCTGAACTGAGAGATAACAAACTATTGGGACCTCAATTACCCAGAGAAACCGAGGAACAAGTTCAAATCATACATGATCGATTGAAGCAAGCCTTTGATAGACAAAAAACATATGTAGACCTGAAAAGGAGAGACATCCAATACAATGTTGGAGACAAGGTCTTCCTGAAAGTGCCTCCTTGGAAGAAAATCTTTCGATTTGGAAGAAAAGGGAAACTCAGTCCCCAATTCATTGGTCCGTTTGAAATCATTGAAAGGATAGGGCCAGTGGCCTATTGATTAGCTCTTCCCAATGAATTTGACAAGATTCATAATATCTTTCATGTATCTATGCTCCGAAGATATAGATCTGGCCCATCTCATGTTCTAGAACCTGAAGAAGTTGAGTTGAATCCCGACCTATCATATGAAGAAGAGCCAATACGAATACTTGACAAAGAAGTTAGAAGACTCCGAAATAAGAATGTTCCCTTGGTGAAAGTGTTTTGGAGGAATCATAAAATGGAAGAGGCAACTTGGGAACCTGAGGCTACGATGAGGAAGCAATATCCTCACCTATTCGATTCAGGTAAATTCGAGGGCAAATTTATTTTTAAGGGGGGAGAATTGTAATACCCCAAAACGTGGCTTAGAAGTAAGTACCAAATCATTTGCAAATCAAATTGTTGCTAAATACCTTTTGAATAGATAATTAGATAAGTTAAGGATCAAATTGAAATAAAATGAAAATATACATGCTTTTGCAAATGGACCAAACCGATTTAATAATCAAATTAGGGGAATGCATGTAAATAGAATTTATCATGGTGGTCTTGGACACTTGTCCTTTCAATGGCAAACAAGGGATCCACGGAATTGAGTTAGTGGAAAAGAAACAACAAAGTTATCATCTTCTTCATGCATTTCTCTAGTAACCGAGAGAGAGAGAGAGAGCTTGAAGAGAAATTTGGTTATTTTCACTTGAGGATTTGATTAGTTGTAACACTCTCTTCCCGTATTTGTTACCAAACACGAGTCGATGATGTCACAAGACAAGTTCAAAACATTTATTTCACTATTTCAATAATACTGGCAGCTTGCACTATCTCTAAACAAAAATTATTATAAAATTCTATAGACTTCAAAAATTCATTTTGTAAATTTTTAAATAAACAAGATTCATCAAGATTTCAAACCATATAAATTATTAAACTAAATTCAATATACAAAAATTCAAAGAAAATCTCAAAGTCCCGTGACAGTGCACTGTTTAGACAAAATCTGCTGCTCTGTTTTCTGACCTTTCATCGAATAAAAATTCATAACTTTTCACACAGAACTCGAAATCAGTTACCGTTTGTTTTAAAAGAAACTAGACTCAATTTGTAGTTCATACATATAAAATTCATCTTCTAATTCAACCTATGGAATTTATGGCAATTTTTCAAATTCACTGTTGAAAACAAAATTTCTGGACAGATTCTCTAAAATTTCATTATAGGTCCATTTACTATCTATAGATCATTCCAAACCTCACGTTACTAATATTAAACCATTTTAACTATAAACATAAAAACTAAAGAGTAATTTAAAATCTCTTTTACACAACATATTCATACTCAAATATTATACATGCCACTACTATAATATATTGTATAGGATGTCAAGGAATTATTATGATAACCTGTATTGCTTCCTCGTTCGTGAGGTGATGTCCAAAACGTTCCTGCTTATGAACCGAATGATCCACCTACGTGTGCACAAGAAAAACACACGCTAAGTACAAACTTAGTGAGGCATTGAAATATATATAATCATCTAAATGATAAATAAAAATAAGTATATAACAATATATATATACCACTACTATGCAAAATTCTTTCAAATTTCTTTCAAATATATATATATATATATATATATATATATATATATATACCACTACTATGCAAAATTCTTTCAAATTCAAATTTCTTTATCAAAATGATTAAATTTTACATGAATATAAAGAAATCCTTGTCAATAGCCCAAGACATACATGCGAGAGAAACTAAGTATGCGAGTCGTGATAACCATAGACTACAAAGGTCGGGAAACATGAGACACACGAGGTGCCTATAAACATGAGACACACAAAGTGCCTAGAAACATGAGACACAAAGTGTCTAATAAACATGAGACACATAAAGTGTCTGGCGCCGTTGCAATACTCTATGGCATGCCAATTATACTTTAACTCTCAATGGAAATCTTGGGCAATAAATCATTAACCTTTGCATTATATCATTCATAGATGAAAATAATTCATCATCAATAAATCAAAATAATGAAGCAGTTCGTACTCCATTATACCATAAATCATTATCTAACATATAATCATTATACGATAATAAAATTATCATAAACAAAACATAATAAGGTAGTTCATACCCTATCATGTACCGAACCTTTACTTTATGCCTGTGAAAATATCATATTTTATACGAAAACATAATTGCACTCACCTGATTATTTTATAGCAGTCCAAAAACAAAAACCTCACTAAGCTTGATTTACTCTGAAACTTTCTCTTTATCCCTTGACTTGTTCCAAACTCGAACTTGCTTGTTATCTATATGTATATTAAATACATAACACAAGCAATTTTGAGTACATACTCATACTGTACAAAATAATGAAAAGTAGCAAAAATCACTATCCATTATACATAACATGATTCCGAAATAATTTCTTATATTCGAATCACACTTCTTCATACTTTTCCATAATTCCTCAACATTTTCCAAAATACTCATTTTAGTCCCTAAGGACTCTTTTAAGCTTCTAACCATCCTTTTTAAACCAAATCCTTACATTTCTCTCGATGTACACTTTAGGACCCAAACTTTATAAATTTACATATTGGTCCCCAATATTTCTGAAAATTATAATATGGTCCTAAAGTCAATATAAACTTCAAATTCAACCTTTTAACCAATTAAATAAAATTTCCAACCCAAAAATACCTCAAAAACAAGCTTAACAACTAAGTCCCTAAACTTTATGAAATTTACATTTTGGTCCCTAATGTCAAATAATTAGGGATTTTCATTCCAAACTCCTTGTATCATCATTTTAAACCATTCTTCCTTCTTTCACACCTTAAAATTCCTAACTTAACATAAACCCTAATTTTTCCATCTTTCAAGAATATGAGAATTTCTTCATTCTAACAACTAATTCAAGCTTGTATAGCATATTTCCCACCATTTCCATCATCAATAAAAATTTTGACATAGTTTCCCCTAATTATCCATCATAACCTAATGGTCACTAGTTCAATTCCCATGGAATTTTCAATGTTTGAACCATGAAAACAACATCACAAGCATATTTTCAACAAGAAAAACCATTAAAACTCAAGTTTACTACATGTCCTTCATCCAACCAAATCACCAACTCAACCTTAGAGACATGGAAACTAAGCAAAAATTATACCAAAAGATAGAGAATTTGATGGAGATAAATTCTTGTTTCATGTCTCAAGTCTAAATCTAACTAAATAAGCTTGAAAAATTGATTCAAAGTTTCTTACCTCTAGACTCCAAACCTCACGACAAGAAAAAGAAGGAGATGAAAATGTTGCCTAATGTTCTTTCTTTATTATTAATCCACATGTCCTTTATTATAATCTAATTATGCCACTTGTTTCATAAAAATGAATTTTAAATTCTTTTTTATCCATTTTACTACTTTATCCTCCAACTATATTCATATTTACTAATCCTCATACAACATGCCATTCCATTACTTTGGAACTAATATAGTTCCTTTCTAACCGGCCATCATAAAAATCATAAAATTTCATTTTATGACTTTTGTTCGATCCAATTATCCGAAAATCACCTAATACGATTTTTCCATCAATCATATTATCACTTCCCAATCCAAAATCACATATTTCTAAACTCCATAAAATTTTCATAATTTTCTAAATCCAAATAATCATTCGAAATAATTACCGAAACTTATCCCTTTTATAGCTTTTTACACAAATCATGTACCAAAAATCTGATTCCCACCAAAATTCTTATACCGGGATAAAATATTCATTCTTGCCATAAAAATAATTATTGGGAAATTACTATGTTGGTCCTTGAACTTTTCCCAAATTTTCACTTTAGCCACCAAACTTTAAAATTTTTACATTTTAGTCACTGAACTAAAACCACAAACTTTTAATTCTTTGCAATTTAGTCACTAACCAAATATTGGGGTATTACATTAGGCATCAAGAGGGAATCAAATAGGAAGGTAAAATGCTTGATTCTATATGTTATAGATTTGAATGGTTGAAATTGAATGCTTGTATGATGAATCTTACATCTTGTGGAGAATTGATTGAATGTCATGAAAGCATGTTTGTGTTTGTAATCTTAAGTTGCTATGATTTATGGGAATATGTTTGCATGACCATCGAATGATATAGGTGATATATGGTTTAAGTTGTTAGAAAGATAATCAATGCTGGAAATTGTTGGGAAGTTGCTGGAAATTGAGAATAGGGATCATGGTTGAAACTAGTTTAGATTAGGGACCGTTTTGCATTGTAAGATTGTGTAAACATGCTTGGTTTTATATAATGCCCTATTATGATCACATTGATAAGTGAACTGAACTGACCTAGACTTGTATGAGAATGTATATAAGATGAATTAACATGTTAGAAGAATCATCTAAGTGAGTAATGAAGCTAGAAACTCAAACTAGTGTAATCTGCCCAGAATACTCTGTTCTGGGCAGTAACTTTGAAAAAATTCCATAAATTGTATAAAGGGAATTTAGGGCTGAAAATTTTATGGAAAATACCTTAACATGTCTAAATTCATTAGGAGAAAACAGAACTGAATTCTGGATTGTAGAATGAATTGTAGAGAAGAAACACTAAGGACAGTGCAAACTGTCTAGTGTTGTAAATTGCTCTGTCTTTAAGCTAAAAACTGTATTAATTGTAGAATGAATACTTGGATGTACTTCTATGATTTAAATACTTGTTAACATGATATAAATTTTGAATTAAATATCTTTCTTGATGCCTAAGATGGCATATGTGAAATGTTTACTTGAATAACATGTTAAATTGCAAAATGAAGAGTTAAGCCTCATTTGGCCTAAGGGCTAAAGCATGATGATTGCTATACTTTGCTTGAATTGATTCTTGAATGATACATGATCTTGAACTTGAAAATCTTGATAATTCTTGAATAAATAAAGTGTAATCAAGCAACCTTGGTTGCTAGTTGAATAGGTAGAAAGGCATGCCTTAGAGTCTAGAGCTCATTGTGTCAGGGTGGACTACGGTCCAGGGCTAAAGCCCCTAATAGGCGACAGACGGAGGGTACGTATGTGGTCTTTGGCGACAGTAGGAGGGTTGACCAGTACTACGGTACATCTTTTGGCGACAGTTGGTTGGAGACTCGATTACCTAGACAAACTATAAACCAATGATTGTGTTACAAGATAATAAATGAACTAATATAATCTTGAATACTTGAATTTCTTGATATGTAAACTTGAATACTTGATTTACTTGTTTTGTAAGCATGAATTGCTTGATTTCTTGTCTTGTAAGCTTGAATACTTGATTTACTTATTATGTAGGCATGAATTGCTTGACTACTTGATATGTGACCATGAATAGCTTGATTTCTTGAAATGGATAAAGCATGAATTATGATTCATTGTATCTTGCTTCTTATGCTATTCGATTGCCTTGAAATCCTTAGCTAGGATCATTCTTGACTATTGACTCTTAACTTGATATAACAATTGGTTAGAACTAGTTGCTACCTCACTAAGTACATTCTTGTACTTATCACTCTTGTTTTCATTCTTCCCAACCACATGATAAAGGATTCGATCGTTTATTGATCCCGAGGCATAATTTCTTAAGCTCGAAGAAAGACACAAGCATAGCTAAAGTATGGTTCATACTTGTTTTGTACTCCTCTAGTTGGTGGCATTTAGTTTGTATATAAGGACTGGTGCATGCATTTTGAATACTTGAACTTGTATTTATATGTTTTGAATGGGCTTACTATGTATGAACTTGGTTGATATTATGAATCAAGTAGTGGACTCTTGCTGCGCATATGAATATTGAATTATTCAAAGTAATTAAACTAGCCTTGTGCCATTCAAATGACTTGTGATATGTGATAATTACTTGTGCAAACATACCATGTTGTAGTATTGTTATAAGCTTGTATGGTAAATGCTGCATATTGCTTGCTTGGAGACAAGGTATGTACAAATGAAATGTTATATGTATATCTAAGGAACTATGAAATGAAAATGGAAGCATGTTTGCACTTAAGTTATTCGAATGAAACTTGTAGGATGATGTTCATTAAATTGTTTGGTAACCTATAATGTCTTGTAACAAAGTATGAGATAACTTACATGTTAAGTCATAAATGTTTGAAAGTTTGGTTGCTTGCTAGTTAAGTAACTCATCTAATAGGGATGAGTTAGCCTTGTTCTTGCTTGTAATGTACTTGGTAACGCTCTCGAACCGGTTTACTACTAAGCCGGGGTAGGGGGTGTTACACTTACACGCAAAAAGACCTAAACTTGGCATTATTTTCTAGCATATTTACATTAATTCTTCAATTGTTTGCCAAGCGTTAGTCAGTCGACAATTGGCAAACTAAAGGTACCATTTGGTATGCTCAAAATTCAACGTCCTCAAGTCATGATTCAAGAAAATAGGTATTCATGTTTCCATATTTCTTTATTGTTATCATTTAATTGGTAATTAAATGACTAGAACCGTATCGAACTTGATAGATGAGACTGTGGTATGTTCGTCCTTGCATGGATGAAAGGCATACGATTAGGTACCCATATCAGTGATCTGTCGCATATCGTAAGTGAATGATAAATTACTATTTCATTTATAATCAAACATTGAATGCTTATCGTTAGGCTATTTTTTACTAACATATTTTTTTATTTTGCGAGTATAGAAAGTTGAAGAATGTGACATGATGCATTTATTATACGAGCTCATTGTAGATCAAGCAAACGTAAACAAGTTACCGATCCATGTTGCGGCGGTAGAACATTTGAAATTGATGAAGGGAAAGAAATCTAAACCTCTGGGAACTATTATTTCAACAATAGTATGCAGTCGGAACCTCCAACCCATAATTCAGGTTCATTACTAAACCATTCTCTTTTGACAATTACATCATATTAATTCGATTTTCAATCATAGTTATTAATTTGTATTATGTTATAACAAAATTTGGTTTTGTTAAATTTCTAATTTGAGTTATGCTACTGAGACTTGGTCCCCATTTGCGCTTGGAATGACAACATATTCTGCTTCGATTCGTATACATCAAAGAACTTTTTGTGAGAAACAATCATTGGTCCCATCTTGACGGACGATAAGTTTAAATTTTAAGAAATGTTAGTGACATTTAAATTCATTTCTATTTAATTGATATTATATAATGCATACAAGCTGGTTTGGGTTGATGTTGAAAACGTGAATGGTCAATCTTGGTTCGTGATGAGTAGAGGGGATCTGGCATCGTCCCTATTTTTTCAACAAAAAATTTGTTGTACAGTCTGCACCAATTATATAGGAGTCTTATTTTTTTTGTAAAACTCTATGTAAATGTTCGACACTCGTCGTTTTACTGAAACTTGCACATTTAACATTTATGGCATGTTTAAAATTATTATTGAAAAGACGGTTTCAGGTGGGAAGAACATATTTTAATTAGGTTCGAAACTATAGATACTAGTTTTGATACTGGTAAATCAAAGCTTAAACTGAAATAGTTAGGAGAACATGGTACATTTAATGTTTCACGTGATAAGTTCGAAACTGTATGCAAACGTTTGATACTCGTTATATTACTGAAAAGACACTTTCTTTGAGTTAAATGACATTTATGACACGTTTAATATTATTACTAAAAAGATAGTTTCAGGCGGGAAACACAAATTTTAAATAGGTTCGAAACTATAGATGCGAGCGTCGATACTTGTAAAGCAAAACTTAAACTGAAATAGTTAGGAAAACATGTTACATTTTAAGTTTCACGTGATAAGTTCGAGACTGTATGAAAACGTTCGATACTCATCGTATTACTAAAAAGACATTTTCTGCGAGGTAAATGATGGCACGTTTAATGTTATTACTAAAAAGACAATTTCAGGCGAGAAGCACAAAATTTAAATAGGTTCAAAACTATAGATGCGGGTGTCGATACTTGTAAAGCAAAACTGAAACTAAAATAGTTAGAAAAACATGTTATATTTTCAGTTTTACGTGATAAGTTTGAGACTATATGCAAACGTTCAAAATTCGTTGTATTATTAAAAAGACACTTTCTGTAACGCCCCGATTTTGGGCCTAGGAGTTTTGGGTGGTTTAGTCGGTCTGATGGACCGAGATTAGAGATTTGAGTCAGATTCAAGATTCAAGATTTAAATTAAATTAAATATTTTTATGAGAGATAAAAATATGGAAAAAATAGTATAAAATCATTATTATATATATGATTTTGGTGAAAACAATTTTGTAAAATGAAATTCGAAAAAATGACATTTTGATTTAGTGACCAAAATGCAAAGTTTGCAAAACTATTTTTAGTGACTGTTTTGTAAATGGATCAGAACTTTGAATCATTAAGGAGCTAATTATCCTAAAGGGTTTCATCATATTTCTCCCTTTTAATTAGCTAATTTAAATGGGTTTTAAGAGCTATAAATAGTGGAGAGAATTAATTAATCTTAAATAAGCTTTTAAATAAAATTCACTTAACAAACTTTGTAACTTCTTTCTCTCAAATTCTCTCCAGCCAAACACATTTCCAACTTCAATTTCTTCAGGTAAAAATCAAGATTTCAGAGAGATCTTTATTTCTAATTGATTTTCTAAAGTTTTTACATCAAATACTTATTATTTCTATCTTGATTTTCATGTTTTATCAAGCAATTAAGGAAGAAATCACCATTGGAGGTAAGGACTCATTCTTCAGCTCTAATGAAAGGTTCTTTATTGAAATTCCTAAGATCTTGATCCATTTTATATGATTTTCATTGGGTTTTAATTAATTAAACTCGAATTTATGGTTTAATTGGTGATTTATGATGGAAATTGAGGAGAATTGTAGTTGATCTATTTTTGTTGGGTTAAGGATTGATTTACAACTTGATTTTTGATGTTAATATGTTAATGAAGTGAGTTTTAATGATAGAGTCCCGAAATCTAGAGAATCTCTAATTTGTTAGATTCATAGTTAAGAGATTTTGAGGTGTTGTGGTTGGTTATTGTTTGCTAGAGGTATGAGGTTGATTTGAGTTGTTGTTAGATGTTATTTGATGCTGTTTGAAGGATGAGATTCGTTGTTGTTGGCTGGGTTAAGGTTTTTGTTGAATTACTGATGTTTTCGGTTGATAGGATGTGGTGTTATGGAGGATTTTATTGGATGGTGTTATTTGTTGTTTGCTGTGAGTTTGGATGCATTATAATGCATTAGATCCTCTGTTGTAATGTGTTTGAAACATGGGAAAATAATCTGGAAGTGAACCTTGGTGTTGAGGAGTTGCCGGGAGCTTGATTTGACATCGGCAAGAGAGGCGTTGCTTTATCGGTGAGTTAAATGAATAAGAATGGCTTTTTAAAGGTTTGAAAAGGGTTTAATGGGAGTCTAGAGTAGGCTTGATACGCTGGTCTAAGATTCGGAAGTAAGTAAAGTGGTTTTCTCTCTCGATTTCGGTTGGCAAATGATTTATGAAATGCACTTGTTAAATGATTGTTTACCTCCTGTTTTATGCATGAAATGAGCATGTTTTAATGCTGGAAATTGATACAAAATGATGTTAGAAGCATTTGGAAAGTAATGCATGGTTTTAAAGAAAGTTTATAAACATGTCTTATGCATGGCTTGATGCATGATGAAATGATTTGAATGATGCATATGAAAATAGTGAGGTATGTTTATAAAAGTGGATTATATTGGCAAGTGATAGATTGAAAATGTTATCGATATAATTGGCCAGACATAGGATTTAACGTGCACTATAATAGTCGCCCGTGGTTGTAGAGGTAGTACGAGAGGTACTTACTCCGATCATGTGAACCCCAATGTTGTTGAGGTAACACTTATATGGCTTTTACTTCAGCCATTGGCTGTAGAGGTTGATGCATCGAGTGTCTGTAGTCCAAATTGGAGGATTAACCTTGATAGTGTAGAGGTGGTGCATGTGTTGCACAACTCCATGCCATTGAGCTGTAAAAGATTGGGAAATCTTTTGGGAAATTTGTGTATCCGATGTTAAAGTTGATTTATGGAAATGATGTACATGGTAATGGATCACTTGGAAGCTAATATAATGTTTTAAATGTATCATGTTGATGGATTGATTTGTATAATGTGATTTATACATGTTTACCCCTTGAGCTTTGCATATGGGATGTTATGCATGGGAAGGCTTAAGTAGAGGGAATTGCATATGGGATTATGTTGTGGAATCCTTGATACATGTTGCATATGATTTAATATGCTGGTCTTGGAAAGATTAAATGCATGTTTTGAAAGAATGACATGATGGTTTGAAATGGTTTTGAATTGCATTAGATGATGATGTTTGTGTTTTGAGCGCTCTCACTAAGAAATGATTGCTTACACTCTCTTTTATCATCAATGCAAATTAATTGAGCAAAGGGGCCTAGCAAGCAAGGAAAGGAGTTCCAAGACTTGATTTACCAAAGTATGTTTGTGATTTAAAGTAGTAATAAAGGCAATATGGCTTAAATGTTGTTGGGAGGGTTTGAGTGCTTAACTCACTGTTTAAGCAAGTTTTTTTGTTGTTGTTTTGGACTTGTAATAAGCTTGGTTTGTTGGATTTCACATTGGTATATGTTTTGGAACTTTTGGTAATGTGGTTTTAGGAAGCATGCCTATAGTTTATCTTTAAAGCATGTTTGCCAAGAGTTGATGGCTGTTTTGTGTACCTATGATTAGGTTCAATCCCTGGTAATGTTGCTTGGATGTGTGAAGCACGTTAAAGTGTAATGGTAATCATCAAAGTGTGTTAAAATAGCAGAAATGGACATTTTGGGTCCAGGCGTATCGAAATGCGTATCCCCGTACCAGTACGGATAAGCCATATTAGGCATGGTGTTTCGGTACGCGAGATTGTCGTTCTGATACGGGTAAGGCAATCTAGGCATAGTGTTTTGATACGCGAGGTAGTGTTTTGGTACGGATAAAAGCAAAATGGCATGGTGTACGATACGCATAGCCGTACCAGTACGGTTTTGAGCTACTGGAATCTGAGTTTTACAAAGTAGCCAAGTGCACCGATACACTTGCTCATGTACCGATATGGGCAGCCGTTATTTCAGTTGTTGGATGATTGGAAGGTTTCTGATTTATTCTTATTGGTCCCTGATTGTTGTGAATGTAATTGCTTGAGTTTACATGGTCAGATTAAGCTGAGAGTTGACATGCAAACATGTAATTTTACTAATTGAGGATTAGTAACCCTAATTTCAATAATGGTCCTTTAACTTACCAGTTTTACATTTTAGTCCCTAAAATGTATTGTATACAATTGGTTGCCTTTTGTGGTCCGTTTCCTTTGTATCTTCACCCGCTTCAAGCATGATCACTTAGGATTAATAATATGCATC
This sequence comes from Hibiscus mutabilis, assembly GCA_019671005.1. Taxonomy (NCBI): domain Eukaryota; kingdom Viridiplantae; phylum Streptophyta; class Magnoliopsida; order Malvales; family Malvaceae; genus Hibiscus; species Hibiscus mutabilis. The sequence goes on from CM033748.1 coordinate 41,550,999, forward strand.
TAGATAAGATAAAATAAAAAAATGGTTCAGTTTTTGAAATCTTTCTTCAGTTTGTTTTGACAAACCTAATGTAGCTCGCTCAGTTCGGTCGGACGCCTAGGTTGAGTCGAAGGGGTTACATTTGGTGGTATCAGAGCCAGAGTATGATTGTTGGGAGTGTGTTATGGTTAGTTTATGTTTGTTGGGAAGTTGTTTGATGCGTATGTTGACTTACTCATGTTGTTTGATATGCACAGTGATTGATTACATGTTATATGCCATGCTGGGGTATGATTTGGGACACATTGCCTTATTACTACTATTATGAAATAATTTTAAATCGAAATGAAAGTCTTGGGTCCTTGCTTGAGGTTGGCCTAATTATTTTGTTTTTGATGTATTATCATGCCTTAGATTCTTTCTTTACTATGCCACCGAGGAGAGAACTACATTTTAATGTGAATGTAGGGAGGCAGGATGATGAAGATAATGCTTTGCCTATTGAGGGGTTGCCATCTCCTCTGCCGAATCCACCTGCGGGTGTGGAACAAGTACCACCTGTGCCTGCTGGGCCAGTGTTGGGTGATATAAAGCATTTGATACAGGCGATGATAGGAGCTTTTCAGGCTGCAGTGGTTGGGGTACATGTGCCTGCACCAGCACCGGTTGCTACTGCTAATCTGGGTTTACCATTAAAGCGTTTACGTGGTCTGGGATGGGTCGAGTTTAGAGGGTTGAGGCTTTCGAGGAGTGGTTTGCTAGCACAAACCGTATATTGGACCAGATGGGTAGTTCTAATGCCCGTAAGCTTGGGTGTGCTATATCCCTGTTGCAGAGAGATGTGTATAGCTGGTTGACTACTGTGATTACGGGTATGGAGCCCGAAGATGTGATGTGGTAATTCTTCCAAACTACTTTCAGAAAGAAGTATCTCAGAGTTAGATACATGGATAAGATAAAAATCCGGGTTCATGGCCTTGGTGTAAGGTGATATGTCGGTATCTGAGTATGAGATACAGTTTGTAAGGCTGAGTCAGTATGCTTCGGAGTAGGTGCCTGATGAGAGGCTTCATTGCGACTAATTTCGTTATGGTTTGGCGTAGGAGGTTAAGACATATGTGTTGGCTACAAAGTATGTTGACTTTGATGTGTTGGTTTCAAGAGCCAAGGATATTGAGCAGAGTTTGGGCTTGACATCTCGTGCTGGAGGGTCTGGTTCTGGTAAGAGAGTCGCTGAGTACAGTGCTGGCGATGGCCGGTATAAGAGGCACCGTGATCTTAGACATCGACCTGAGCTTGGACGGAGAGGACAGTTAGGGCATAGTTCTGGAGGTAGGAGACTAGAGTGTGCTCAGTGTGGGAAGAGACATTACAGGGTTTGTTGGAGATCAGACAATGTTTGTTGGTGTTGTGGATCTCGAGATCATGTTAGACGTGGTTTTCCTCGGACAGGACGAGTTGGTGCAGTTTCTATACCGGTTGCAGCTAATACTTGCTGGATTTGTGGGTCGACGGATCATATGAGGCATGATTACCCTATGTTAGCTAGAGGTGCACAGGCTCCTACACCTACTATGGTTGCACCGAGAGGTCGAGGTCGTACTCGAGGACATTTCCAGTTGAGAGATGTTGGGCGTAGGGATGTGGCACACACTGTTGCTATCTAGCCGGAGGGTAGAGGCCCCGTGAGGGTATATGCGTATCACGAGGGACATAATGATACTAATGTGATTGTAGGTACCTTTACTTTGCAATCCTTGCCATTATTTTCATTGGTTGATTCTGGTTCCACTCATTCGTATATTCTGAGTGAGCATGCACAGTTGCTTGATATACCTGTTGAGATTTTGAATGTTGGTGTCTGAGTAACTAGTTCTTTGGGTGAGACGGTTGTGGTTAGGAGGTTATACCATAGGTTTCTTCTAATGGTGCAAGATCATATGTTTGCCGTGGATTTGATGGAATTGCCATTCCATGGTTTTGATGTAATTTTAGGGATGGACTGGTTGTCCGAGCATAGAGCAATTGTGTATTTTGCAACCAAACGAATATCCTTACGTCTTGCCGATGATTATGAAGTTGTGGTGGTTGGCGAGAATGCAAAGTTCCTGTCTAATGTTGTTTTGGCTTTGGAAACAAGTCGAATGGTGGAACTTGGATGTCAAAAGTATTTGGCCTATGTTATGAATCCTAGATCTGAGGATGTGCGTATGCAGGACATCTGTACAGTTTGTGATTTTTTGGGAGTTTTTTTCTGAAGAGTTGCCAGGGTTGCCGCTGGATAGAGAGGTGGAGTTTAAAATCGAAACGTATGTTAACACAGCTCCGGTGTCTATAGCACCTTATTGCATGGCACCTAAGGAATTGAAGGAGTTGAAGACACAACTTCAGGAGTTGCTCAATCGGGGGTTTATTAGACCTAGTGTTTCACCTTGGGGTGCACCGGTGTTATACCTTGGGGTGCACCGGTGTTATTTGTAAAGAAAAATGATAAAATAATAAGAATGTGCATCGATTATCGGCAACTGAATAAGTTGACGATTAAGAACAAATATCCTTTGCCACAAATTGATGATTTGTTTGATCAATTTTGAGGTGCATCAATATTTTCTAAGTTCGATTTAAGATCAGGATATTATCAGTTGAAGGTGAAGGATGTGGATATGCCAAAGACTGTCTTTCGTACGAGGTATGGGCATTATGAATTTCTGGTGATGCCGTTTGGGTTGACCAATGCACCAGCTGCATTTATGGATATGATGAATCAGGTGTTTTACGAGTTCTTGGATCAATTTGTGGTGGTGTTTATTAATGATATTCTTGTTTACTCTCGCGCTGAGAAAGATCATGATGAGCATTTGCGGGTTGTGCTTTAGAGATTATTGGATAATCAGTTGTATGCCAAGTTGAGCAAATGTGAGTTTTGGTTGAAGAAAGTGGTTTTCCTTTGACATGTGGTGTCAGCCGAGGGAATTCGTGTGGATCCGCAAAAGATCGAGGCTGTGGTGAGTTGGAAGCCACCTAAGTCGATGATTGAGGTGCGTAGTTTTCTTGGGTTGGCTGGATATTATCGTCGGTTTGTGGATGGTTTTTCGAAGATTGCTGCTCCTTTGACCAAGTTGTTGTAGAAGAATGTTCGTTTTGAGTGGTCGAAGGATCGACAACAAGCTTTTGAAAAGTTGAAGGAAGCTTTGACGCAAGCTCTGATCTTGATTCAACCTGAGTCGAGAAAGGAGTTTGTGGTGTATAGTGATGCATCCTACGTTGGGTTGGGGAGTGTGTTGATGCAAAGTGGGAAGGTTGTGGCTTATGCATCTAGGCAATTGAAGGTACACGGGCATAACTATCCTACTCATGATCCTGAGCTTGCCGCAATAGTGTTTGCATAAAGATTTGGAGGCATTATCTTTACGGTGATAAGTGTGTTATGTACACGGGTCACAAAAGTTTGAAGTATTTGACCTTGCAGAAGAAATTGAATCTTAGGCAACGACGATGGCTAGAGTTGCTTAAGGATTATGATTTGACCATTGAATATCATCTAGGTAAAGTGAATATGGTAGCAGATGCTTTGAGTAGAAAAGATGTGGTTGAGTTGAGAGCTATGTTTGCTCGGTTGAGTGTAACTCGTGATGGAGGCTTGTTAGCTGAGTTGCAAGTGAAGCCATCCTTGTTTTAAATGATAAAGGAGAAGAAACCATACGATGATGAGTTGGTACCTCATGTTAAGGATATCATGGATGGGAAACCATCAGATTTTCATTTTAATGATGATGGAGTGTTATGTTTTAAGGACCATATAGTGGTGCCTTGCAATAAGGAGTTGATACGTACCATTTTAAGCGAGGCTTATACTAGTCCTTTTTCTATGCATCCCAATAGTACTAAGATGTATCGGGGATTGAAGGACGAGTATTATTGGGTTGGTTTGAAGAAAGATGTGGCTGATTTTGTTGCCAAGTGCATGGTATGTCAGGGTGTTAAGGCTGAGTATCAATTTCCTTCAGGGTTGTTGCAACCGTTGAGGATACCAGAGTGGAAATAGGAGAGGATCACCATGGATTTTATGTCAGGGTTGCCTTTGACATCGACTAAAAAGGACTCCATTAGGATGATTGTTGATCGATTTACGAAGTGCACACATTTTCTGCCGGTGCATACGACGTATACTTTGGATAAGTTGGCTGATCTTTATATTGATGAGGTTGTGAGGTTACATAGGGTGCCCAAGTCGATTGTGTCGGATAGAGATCCCAGGTTTACAACAAGGTTTTGGGAGTGTTTGCATCGAGCCTTGGGTACTCGATTGCATTTTAGCACTTCATATCATCCTCGGACGGATAGACAGTCTAAACGTGTGATTTAGGTCTTGGAGGATATGTTGAGGTGTTGCATTATTGAATTCTAAGGAACTTGGGAAAAACAGTTGCCTTTGGTGGAATTCGCATACAATAATAGCTATCAGGTGAGTATTCAGATGGTACCATATGAGGTCTTATATGGTAGGAGGTGTCGTACGCCTTTGTGTTGGGCTGCGGTTGGGGAGAAGTATATTTCTATGCCCCATGTTTTGAAAGACACTAATGAGAAAGTGAAGCTTGTGTCTGATTGCTTGAAAGCGACATCTGATCGACAGAAATCATACGTGGATTTGAAGCGTAGAGAAGTTGAGTATGCTGTCGGTGACAAAGTGTTCCTGAAAGTTTTACCCTAGAAGAAAGTGATACACTTTGGGCTTAAAAGGGAAACTGAGTTCGAGGTTTACCAGGCCTTATGAGATTTTGGACTTGTGGCTTATCGGTTGAGGTTTCCTCCTGAGTTGGAAAAGATTCATGATGTGTTCCATGTTTCGATGTTCCAGAGGTATCAGTCAGATCCATCGCATGTTATGCCGATTGAGGATGTTGAGTTAAGGCTGGATTTGTCTTATGATGAGGAACCAGTAGAGATCCTTGATACCAGCAGTAAAGTTCTTTGGGGTAAGACGATAGAGCTTGTTAAGGTGTTGTGGCGGCATCGAGGAGTTGAAGAGGCCATGTGGGAGAGTAAGTCGGACATGAAAGAGCAATTTCTGTATCTTTTTCCTCCAGGTAAATTTCAAGGACGAAATTTCTTAAGTGGGGGAGAGTTGTAATTCCCCGATTTTGGGCCTAAGAGTTTTGGGATGGTTTAGTAAGTTTGGTGGACCGGGATTAGAGATTCGAGTCAGATTTGGGATATACATTGAATTAAATATTTTTACGAGAGATAAAAATATGGAAAAATAATCTAAAATCATTATTATATATATATGATTTTGGTGAAAAAAATTTTGTAAAATGAAATTCAGAAAAATGACATTTTGATTTAGTGACCAAAATGTAAAGTTTGCAAAACTGTTTTTAGTGATTGTTTTGTAAATGAATCAAAACTTTGTATCTTTAAGAAGCTAATTATCATAAAGGGTTTCATCGGATTTCTCCCTTTAATTAACTATTTTAAATGGGTTTTTAAGATCTATAAATAGCGGAGAGAATTAACTAATCTTAATTAAGCTTTTAAATAAAATTCACGTAACAAACTTTGTAACTTCTTTTTCTCAAATTCTCTCCAGCCAAACACATTTCCAACTTCAATTTATTTAGGTAAAAATCAAGATTTCATAGAGTTTTTGATTTCTAATTGATTTCCTAAAGCTTTTACATCAAATACTTATTATTTCTATCTTGGTTTTCATGTTTTATCAAGCAATTAAGGGAGAAATCACCATTGGAGGTAGGGACTCGTTCTTCTCCTCTAATGAAAGCTTCTTTATTGAAATTCCTAAGTTCTTGATACATTTTATATCATTTTCATTAGGGTTTTAATTAATTAAACTTGGATTTATGGTTTAATTGGTGATTTATGATGGAAATTGAGGAAAATTGTAGTTGATCTATTTTTATTGGGTTAAGGATTGATTTACATCTTGATTTTTGATGTTAATATGTTAATGAAGTGAGTTTTAATGATAGAATCCCGAAATTTAGAGAATCTCTAATTTGTTAGATTTATAGTTAAGAGATTTTGAGGTGTTGTGGTTGGTTATTGTTTGTTGGAGGTATGAGGTTGATTTGTGTTGTTGTTAGATGTTATGTGATGCTGTTTGAAGGTTGAGATTCGTAGTTGTTGGCTGGGTTAAGGTTTTTGGTGAATTGATGATGTTTTTGGTTGATAGGATGTGGTGGTGTGGAGGAATTTAGTGGATAATTTTATTTTTTATTTGCTGTGAGTTTGGATGCATTATAATGCATTGGATCATTTGTTGTAATGTGTTTGAAATAGGGGAAAATAATCCAGAAGTGAATCTTGGTGTTGAGGAGTTGTCGGGAGCTTGATTTGACTTCAGTAAAAGAGGCGTTGCTTTGTCGGTGAGTGAAACTGATAAGAATAGCTTTTCAAAGGTTTGAAAAGGGTTTAATAGGAGTCTAGAATAGGCTTGATACGCTGGTCTAAGACTCAGAAGAAAGTAAAGTGGTTTTGTCTTTCGATTTTGGTTGGCAAATGATTTATGAAATGCACTTGTTAAATGATTGTTTACCTCCTGTTTTATGCATGAAATGAGCATGGTTTAATGCTGGAAATTGATATGAAATGATGTTAGACGCATTTGGAAAGTAATGCATGGTTTTAAAGAATGTTTATGAACATGGCTTATGCATGGTTTGATGCATGATGAAATGATTTAAATGATGCATATGAAAACAATGATGTATGTTTATAAAAGTGGATTATATTGGCAAGTGATGAATTGAAAATGTTATCAGATATAATTGCCCGGCCATAGGATTTAAAGTGCACTATAATAAGTCACTCGTGGTTGTAGACGTAGTACGAGAGATACTTACTCTGATCATGTGAACCCCAATGTTGTTGAGGTAACACTTAAATTGCTTTTACTCCAGCCATTGGCTATAGAGGTTGATGCATCGAGTGTGTGTACTCCAAATTGGAGGATTAGCCTTGGTAGTGTAGAGGTGGTGCATGTGTTGTACAACTCCATGCCATTGAGCTGTAAGAGATTGGGAAATCTTTTGGGAAATCCATGTATCTGATGTTAAAGTTGATTGATGGAAATGATGTAATGGTAATGGATCACTTGGAAGCCAATATAATGTTTTACATGTATCATGTTGATGGATTGATTTGTATAATGTGATTTATACATGTTTACTCCTTGAGCTTTGTATATGGGATGTTATACATGGGAAGGCTTAAGTAGAGGGAATTGCATATGGGATTATGTTGTGGAATCCATGATACATGTTGCATATGGTTTAATATGCTGGTCTTGGAAAAATTAAGTGCATTTTTGAAAGAATTGCATGATGGTTTGAAATGGTTTTAAATTGCATTAGATAATTATGTTTGTCTTTGAGCGCTCCTCACTAAGCAATGATTGCTTACGCTCTCTTTTATCATCAATGCAGATTAATTGAGCAAGAGGGCCTAAGAAGCAAGGAAAAGAGTTCCAAGACTTGATTTACCAAATTATGTTTTAGATTTAAAGTAGTAATAAAGGCAATGTGGCTTAAATGTTGTTGGGAGGGTTTGAGTGCTTAACTCCCTATTTAAGCAAGTTTATTTTTGTTGTTTTGGACTTGTAATAAGCTTGGTTTGTTGGATTTCGCATATGGTATATGTTTTGGTACTTTTGGTAATGTGGTTCTAGGAAGCATGCCTATAGTTTATCTTTAAAGCATGTTTGCCAAGAGTTGATGGTGGTTTTGTGTACCTATTATTAGGTTCAATCCTTGGTAATGTTGCTTGGATGTATGGAGCATGTTAAAGTGTAATGGTAATCATCAAAGTGTGTTAAAATAGCAAAAATGGACATTTTGGGTCCAGGCGTATCGAAACGCGTATCCCTGACAGGTACGTATAAACCATATCAGGCATGGTGTTTCGGTAGCGGGATAGTCGTCTAATACGGGTAAGCCAATCTAGCATAGTGTTTCGATACGCGGGGTAGTGTTTCGGTACGGGTAAAAGCAAAATGGCATGGTGTACCGATACGCATAGCCGTACCGGTACGGTTTTGAGCTATTAGAATCTGAGTTTTACAAAGTAGCCAAGGCGTGCCAATACACTTGCTCGTGTACCGATACGGGTAGTTGTTAATTGGGTTGTTGGATGATTGGAAGGTTTCTGATTTATTCTTTTTGGTCCCTGATTGTTGTGAATGTAATTGCTTGAGTTTACATGGTCAGATTAAGCTGAGAGTTGACATGCAAGCATGTAATTTGACTAATTGAGGATTGTTAACCCTAATTTCAATAATGGACCTTTAACTTACAAATTTTACATTTTAGTCCCTAAAATGTTTTGTATGCAATTGGTTGCCTTCCGTGGTTCGTTTCCTTTGTAACTTCACCCGCTGCAAGCATGATCACTTAGGATTAATAATATGCATCTAGACAAGATAAAAGGAAAAAAATGGTCCCATTTTTGAAATCTTTCTTTGGTTTGCTTCGTTAAACCTAATGTAGCTCGCTTGGTTTGGTCGGGCGTCTAGGCCAGGTCGAGGGGGTTACACTTTCTTCTAACGTTAATGACATTTATGGCACGTTTAATATTTTATTTTAACTGCCACTTTTTTTGGTTTTAAAAGAGGTTGAACATGAAGGTTTCTTCTAAACTTCTCTTTTTCATTTTCTTCAAGGCATCGATGGCATCTTCCAGTCTCACCATTGATGAGTTATTTGAAATATTTTCAAGAACTAATTTGAAGTCAATGAATAAGTGTCAATTGCTGTAAAAAACTATAACACTCTAACGCATAAATCTGGCTTCATGGAATCTTATACTGAAAGAACAAACACAATATTGCAAGCAAGAATCATATATGTCGTTCTTATAGTTTTATAAGCGAAGACCAATCAGGTCATGATGATGGCAAACTCACGTTCGATTTTTTGCCTTATCATAAAGTGGAGATCTTAGACGCTGTGGATGCAAGTTTAGTGTTTTGCAAAGGTCATCCAGAAAACAACCATTATATCTATAAACCCACAACAAGACAATGGAAAGTTATGCCAAGTCTACACCCAAACCTCCAAAGTCTGAATATCCACCATTGAGGGTCGGCATGATTGTTCTCAGATCAAGCCTCTTGGAGTTCAAAATCGTGTGGCTTTCTGATCATTCAATTTACGATTACGTTAAAGGTTTTAAAGCTATCCATTGTAAAATCTTTGATTCCAATGGTTGGACTTGGCATCGCCCAGGTGATTTGAAGTTACCAACCTCTAAGTATTTTAAACAGAATTCATGCACAATATCTCTGTGTGGTGGGATACATTGGATGACACATGCTTGTAAAAATATAGAATACTAGCTGCTGACACTAAAACAGAGAATTGGGAATCAATATCAGTGCCTGACTCATGCAATTTTAAAATTTTTTCTTCGATCAATCTCGGCAAGCATGAAGGGAAGTTGGCAATAATGTCAACAAGACGAGATGTAGCTCGGTTGGAGATTTGGATGGTGGATAATTACACACAAAAGTTATGGAACAATAAATGTTTTGATCTTGTAGGTTGTATGGATGAAATCGGCTATGGTACGCCTATGTCATTTTACAACACCAATACTATTTTGATGCTTGCTACTGATAGAGCGATGTTTTATAATGTGCAACATGAACGCATTTCTCGATCCGTTGTAGTTGACCACCCTACATTTGCATCATTTATTCTATCAGATTATGATCCGATTATGCAATGTGATTATATGTGTTTTGTTTACTTTGTTAAATGTTGTGTTCTTAAAATTGACTAGGCTATGTTTACAGTTCTTATATTTACAACCTATTTCGGAACTTTTAAACAGGTTTCAGAACAATGTTCTTGCGAATTCAACCAAAAATCTTCAAAATCCAATTAGAATTTTAGGTTGGTATGTTGGGTATCGGAATTTGAAAACCAGTTATGGAACTGCCATATAATAATTTTGTAATGTTCTTGCGAAGTATAAAAACTCTATTAGAAGTATCGAAACAATCAAAATTTGACAAAAACCTTGAAGAATTTTAGGTTGATATCTACAGTTTGGGAACTTGTCTACGAGTTTCGAAACCCTTATACAAGTATCGAAACACTATTCTGGCCAATGCAACTGCTGAAAAAACTTATCTGCTGCTGACATATCAGAACTGGATATAGAGATTCAAAACTGACAGTGAAAAAACGCTTATTGGGAATATGCGTATTTTGAAATTTGAAAACCATTGAACCGCCAATTGTATTTTTTAAAACGTTCAAAACCGTAATGGTTTGGTGATGACATATCAGATCTGGTTCCAAAGTCATAAATTTAAGTAAACATGTTCTGAATCTCAGTGTTGGAACTCCTAAATAGAGGTTCGATACTAATATAATAAAAGACGAACTGAAAATGTTAGAACAAGCAGTATCATTTTAGGTTTTTAATTAATTAGTTTTAAACCCTTTACACACAGTATCGATATTTCCAAACAAAACGACGACTTATTGGTTATGAATCTTTTAAACTGCTTTGGGTTAGGGTTGACCTATGAATAGCCACACCACCCTTTCTAAGTAGATGGATTGGCACGTTTTTTCCTATAAATACTAGTATTTTGTGTTTTATTCTTCATTCATTGTTGTCTTATTTCTTCAGTTTCTTCATCTACTAACCCATCTTAAACTTTTTCTAACGATCAACATGGCAAAAGCACGTATTCGAAGGGAGATCCATCATGCTTCCTTGCAGATTCCCGAACTCGCCCCTTATATGCTTTCTGGTAAACATACATCTGTTACATTATCCTTTAATTTGATGGTTTCATTTTCACAAAGTTTCTAATTACCATTATGTTTTTTTAGTAATGGCAGAAGTCGATGGATGTTCGTATCATTATCGACTTCAAATGACTGCACCTGCTGTTAGCACTTATGTAGGGCATGAATTTGATGTTTCAATTTTCTTCCCCCTGAATACCCTCTCTATCCTCCTAAGGTAATATAATTAACCTCCCAAGATTGTTGTTTTATCTTGTTAATTTTTTACACTGAAGTATTTCATGGATAATGGTTATCTATTTTGTAGTTTGCTATTAAATTTGATGGTGACTTATTCCATCTCAATATTAGTGAGTCTGGAGGCATTAAACTGGACATCCTCCGTGAGAGGTAGAGCCCTTCTATCATTGTTGTGCATATTCTTGCAGCTATACTGGGTTTGCTGTGTGCTCCAAACCTAGACGAGCCTTACGCGGATTGCGAGGGTGTTACTCTGATTTATAGGAGGAATCCGCAACGCTTTACAAAGTAAGCGAGGAAGATTATGGGTTGAATCATTACTACGCATTGGCCACATCTGTAACATCCCAGTTTTGGGCCTAGGTGTTAGCTAGGTCGGATAGACAGTCCGGTGGACCGGATTAGAGGATTCAGGTCAGTTTCGAGATTAATTTGAGATAAATAATTTTAAAAGGGATAAAAATATAGAAAAGGGTAAAATCTTTATTTATTATATAAAATATTTTGGTGGAATCAATTTTGGAAAATGTGTTTTGGAAAAGTGACATTTTGGAATAGGTGACCAAAATGTAAAAATGGAATGTCTGTTTTCTAGTGACTAAATTGTAAAGTCAAAACTTTGAATCTTTAAGGAGCTATTTTTCCCAAAGTCTAATGTCAGACTTTACTCCTTAATTGGCTATTTTAAAAGTTTTAATAAGAGTATAAATAGTCTTGGAGAATTAATTTTATAATAAATTGCCTAAACAAACTTTACATAACTAACTTTTCTCTAAAATATTTTCTCTGAAATTCTTTCCAGCCAAACCCTCTTTTTCTTCTCCAAAATCTTCAGGTAACATTTTGATTTCTTTAATCTTTTGATTTCAAATGAGTTTCCTATGATTTCCTATCAAAATCTTAACGTTTTAATCTTGTTTTCTCGTGTAAATCAATCCAATTAAGGGGAAAAGTCAACTTTAGAGGTGAGCTTCATTCTTCTCCTCTAATAAATGGTTATTTACTGAAATTCTCAAGTTATTGATCCTTTATATGTGTTTTCTAATGAGTTTTAATGTTATAATAAGGCAAATTGCTTTAATTGGGGTTTAATTGTGAAAATTGTTAAGATCACGTATTGGATCTGTTTTGCTGAGTTCTTGATTGGTTTTGATCATAGTTTTGATAGTTTATAATGTTAATAAGTTTGTTTTAACATTGGAATCCCGAAATTAAGTGAATCTCTAATTTCCTAGGTTGCTAGTTATGAGTTTTTGAGGATTTGTGGATGTTTAATGAATACTGGAGGTATAAGGATGTTGTAAATGTGTTTTTGGATGTTAATTGATGATAATTGTTGATTAAACCTTTAGGTTTTGGTTGGGTTAAGTTTGGAAGGTGTTTGATATTGTTTTCGGTTGTTGTTGAGGGAAATTGGTTAGAGATTGATGCGGATTAGTGTGAATTGTTGTTGTTGGGTTTATGGATGCATTTAGATGAATTAAATCCTCTATTATGTTGTGGTTAAAATAGGGAAAGTTGATCCTCAAGCTTGTAGAAGGGTTTCAGAAGCTTTGGAGGAGTAATTCGCATCAGCGAATAAAACTTTGCATTGTAAGTGATTAAGAACGTGGAATTCAGTGGTTTAAAGGTTGTTATGGGAGTTTAAATTAAGCTTGAAATGTTGGTTTAAACTCGAAAGTAAGTATGAAGAGAATTCTTACTCGTTTTCAGTTGATGAAATCGGTTTTATGTACTTGTTTTTGAATCACGTGGCACCTACTGTTTATGCATGGTTTAAAGTATGTTTTATACTAATTTTTATCATATAATAATGATGAATACATTTGGAAAATGGTTCATGAAGTATTGTGATAAACTTGTTAATGCATGGTTGATGCATTGTAAATAATTTTGTTGATGCATATAAAACGGTGACGTACATGGTTAAAATGAATTATATTGGCAAGTGATGTGGTTTAAAATGTTATCGGATATAGTTGGTAGGCAATAGGATTGGTGCACTATAAAAAGTCACCTTGGATGTTGAGAGGTTTATGTGTACCAAAAACTCCATCCAAGTACCCTAACGGTTGAGAGGTTATATGGTACCAAAAACTCATGTTAGTGGATTATACATCTAACCGATGAGCGGGTTGTGATTGTACCTTGATTTCGGTTGAGATTGTATGAAGTGTTGTGAGGACACTTATTGAATCCGTGTATCCGATGTAATATTTTGTAAAGTGGAATTTGGTTTATGATCACTTGAAAGCCAATATGAATAATAATGTATCATGTTGATGGATTGTTTTGTATATGTTGGTTTATACATGTTTACTCTTTAAGCCTTGTATATGGGTTACTATGCATGGGAAAGCTTAAATTGAGTGTTCCAAAAGGGATTTTGCTATTAATCCATGGTACATGTTGCATATGGTTTAATATGCATGTTTTGGAAATGTTAAGTGTAACACCCCAAACCCGGATGATACATTTGGTCCACAAGCCCAAACCACTCCCATAAAATTTTTCATTTATAAAACCAATAAACACAATTTGTTAAATCCAACCATAATGTTTCCGAAATATTAAGTTCAACAATATTCAAAACAATTAGCATTCATATGGAGCTCCAAATAACCGACATTTAAAATATGTGACTGATAAAATTTAATTCAAAATGTAGTTACAAATACAAGGGTCCTATGAATACATAGCCCTTTACATCTAAGTACATGTATTCTACCACAATGGCCAATGCCGAAATCCTTGCTTCGATGGTGCTCCACAACACACGATCAACCTAACTACCTGCGAACGGAAATAACAATTCCGAACGCTAAGCTAACAAAGCTCAGTGGATACAAGACCACTCAACCATGCATCAGGTGAATCATAATTAAGAGCATGCTAGATGATATGATATCAAGGTAAGATAAAGCAATGGTGCTACCATAACCGCCTAAATGTCACCCGACCCTGGGAAACCCACTCATGCTTAGAATCTCACATTGAGCTGTTCGGAATCTCACATAAAGCGGGGCTCGAAATCTCGACCCGACCCTAGGAAACCCACCAATCTCAGAATCTCGCATTGAGCTGTTCAGAATCTCACATCGAGCGGGGCTCAAAATCTCACATCGAGTGGGCTTCATGTGTTGCAACACTCACTCACTGGGTATCCGGATCCCACCAAACAAAAATACATAACCAAACAAGTGCCCACACATGGCACAACCACATATGATCCACCAAGGATTCCTAAGATTTGCTAACACAAGCAATTCCCTTTTATTCAAACACATTATTGGCCAATTAATCTAGAGGAGAAGTTAGAAATGCCCTTTTTTAGTTTTACTATTCATTTTACATCATAAGAGACCCCTTGGGCCCTTTGCCTCAAATTATAGAACCCTCCGAATGTAACCTCATATTCTTTGGGCAGACTGCCCAGCGAGCTCCGATACTCCTATATGGGGATCGGTATGCCCCTCTAGGTTCCAATACTCCTCTATGAGTAATGATACTCAAATTAGGTTCAAAAGAAATGGGTCCTCAAGCCGTACCGATACATTTACCCCCGTATCGGTACCCAACATCAGTACATGACTGGTACTCCCACCTTTGTGTACCAGTACACAAAAGCCATCCTCAAGAAATAGAACAGTAGTACCGATATGCCCCTAGCATACTAGCGCACGAAAATACCACTAGAATTCTTATCAAGCATGGGGTACCGATACGTGACCTGCTGTACCGGTACGCCCCTCACAACCTGTTCTTTTCATTACATAGGTTTACCGATACTCGAAAAGCTATACCAGTATGCCCTTCAAGTTCCGCCTTCTTTCCTATAGAGGGTACCGATATTGAACCGCCCGTACAGGTACGCTAATCCATATTTCTAGGTCTAAGGTTTGAATTTCACCTAGAAATTCCACTTAACCTATATGGTTAAGCCCCAAATCGATCCTACAAGTTATGAGGAGTCATTTATGCGTATTTCTATCAATTTTTACCCTTAAACAACACCAATTATAGAATCTAGCATTGATGATCAACCAAGCTCTCACTTAACCAAAACATCATATTTCAAGCAACACACACCAAAAGATGATGCACATGAATTCATAGAAGTTAGAAGTGTACTAAACTCAACTTTGAAGACTGAAAAGAGTGTTCACACCAAACCTTCAAGATTTCTTCTTCCCAAGAGCTTTGAAAGGCTCTCCCACTTCTTTCATTACAAGAGAAGATTACCAAACGATTTATTACACTATTGGGAAGAGTTAGGAAGCTAAAAACACTAGAAAAACCAAGAATGGAGTCCTTAACACCTCATTCCTATTCTTCCCCAAAGATCCCTATCAAAACTCAACCTCCACCTATTTAGACCAAACCTACCTTGGATTAGAGATCCTTGAATGCTGATAAAACTTCCCTTAACAAGCCAAACGTGATTCAAAACAGAAACCCTCAAGATTCTACCTTTGGTGGTGGTGTTTTGGGTGGGAAAGTGAGTTAGAAGGGAAGAAGAGACCATAAAGTATGGTGATCTCATCCTTCTCTGCATAATGCAGAAAATTAAAGCCTTTCCCCTCTATCTCCTCTAATTATGCATTTACCACACTACCCCTCTCCCACTCTTCCCAACCCAAACCCACAACAATCGCATGAGCCCAATAACAAAAGATAAGCCTACTTAGGCCCAACGTATTGGCCCAAAAGTGAGGCATTTTCCTCGATAAACCCAATATTTGAGTTCCGAAACCTGGGTCATTACAGCTCTCCCCTTAAAGAAAATTTCATCCTTGAAATTTACCTGGTGGAAACAAATGCGGATAGAGCTCTTTCACATCAGCCTCAACCTCCCACGTAGCCTCTTCAATTTCGTGGTTCCTCCACAGCATATTTACAAGGGGTATACACTTGTTACATAGCTCCTTGACTAGTCTATCGAGCACTCTAACTATTTTTTCTTCATATGTCAAATCCGTGTTAACCTCAATGTCCTCGAGTGGTATGACATACGAAGGGTCGAAATGGTAGCATCTCAACATAGACACATGAAAAACATCGTGGATACACGCCAAATTCAAAGGCAAAGCTAGCCAATAAGCTACTGGCCCAACTCTTTCAAGCACCTCATAAGGTCCGATATACCTCAGGCTCAACTTGCCCTTTCGTCCAAAACAAATTATCCTTTTCCATGATGACACTTTTAGAAACACTTTCTCACCCACCTCATACTCAATGGGCTTCCGTCTTTGATTCGCATAGGCCTTTTGACGATCAAAGGCGCTTGCAACTTTCCTTTAATGATCTAAACCTTCTCTTCAGTTTGTCTAACCAAATCGGATCCCACAATCCTCCTCTCATTAAGCTTGGTCCAACACAAAGGTATCCTACATTTACGTCCAGATAGAGCCTCGAAAGGAGCCATCTTAATGCTTGATTGATAGTTGTTGTTGTAAGTAAACTCAACAAGAGGTAGCTTCTCCTCCCAACTTCCCTCAAAGTCCACAATGCAACATTAGAGCATATCCTCAAGGATCTAGATAACACGTTCAAACTATCCATCGGTTTGAGGGTGAAAAGCAGTACTAAAGTGTAACTTGGTGTCCAATGCATTATGGATTTTTTTTCTATAACCATCTGTGAAATGTGGGTCTCGATCTGAAATGATCGATGATGGGACTCTATGCAACCTCACTATCTCCTTGATATACAGCTGCACCAACCTCTCTAATGAGAAATCCATACGCACAAGCAAGAAGTGAGCAGACTTGGTCAAATGATCCACTATCACCCAAATAGCATCATGTTTCCTTTGATTCATTGGTAAGCCAGTGACAAAGTCCATGGTGACCCGATCCCACTTCCATTGTGGAATCTGAATCAACTGAAGCAAACCTAATGGAACCTGATGTTCTACCTTCACTTGTTGGCAAGCTAAGCAAATTGCTACAAATTCAGAGACGTATCTTTTCATACACGACCACTAATAAAAAGTTCGAAAATCTTGGTACATCTTGTTGCTCCCCAGATGTATGGTGAAAGGACTATGGTGTGACTCCCTCAAGATGTAACCCCTCAAATCCTCCTAAGTCAAAACACACAGTCGACCTTTGAAGTACAAGTACACACCATCTTGTACCTCAAAGTCTGAGGCTTCGCCTCTCTGAACCACCTCAGTTTGTGACTTCCCACTGAAACTCCCATACCCTCCAACTAGACCATAAGTCAAGCCTTGCAGTTGATCAAGAGACATAACACTAGAAATCAACTCAGAAAACACCTTCGATGGGGTAGCTATCAGACAGGTTTGGATCTCATTTCTCAAACCTTTGATAAACCTTTTGTACCTCATTTTCTCGGTGGCCACCAACTCCGATGCATTCTTACTCAAATGCAGAAATTCTTGTTCATACATAAAGTGAGAACGGTTCACTTGCACAAGGTGAGTAAATTGGTCCCTCAACCTATCGATGTGAGCCTTACCCATGTACTTTTTCTCAAAATCATCAAGAAAATCATCCCATGTAGGTTGGTTGGGGACCATTCAAGCTCCACCGTCTCCCACCATTCCCTTGTATTCTCCTTTAGCAACGACAGAACATAGGACAATTTATCTTCATACCTCAGCCTCATCTGCCTCATAATCCAACGGTTGTCCCGAAGCTATTGATCCGCCCTCACCAGATTATCTTGTCCTACCCCAAGGAAATCATTAGCTCTCTACCTATGCAACCTTTCAATTGGTACCTCGCGAGGGGTAGATGTATGCCTCAGGATCCCCTCACGATCTTGTCTAGGGCTCGGTGTAAATGAGGCCTCATGCCCAGCTCCCCTATCTGATTCCTCTACATCCAGCACATAGTCTTCATCGAAGCTCCCTCCCTGAGAACCCAAAATTTACTCAACATTTCTCGCTCTTCTAGGCATGATTCTATTTTACACAAACAGGCAACATGATTACACCATCGAATTTTAGCTTAATTCAAGTACAACTTTGACTTATGGGCATGTATTCGCTAGACACCTGTTTACCATACTAGACAACCCCAGAGACTTCCTAGAACCGACTAAACCTAGGCTCTGATACCACTAAATGTAACACCCAAAACCTGAATGATACATTTGGGCCACAAGCCCAAACCACTCCTATAAAATTTTCATTTATGAAACCAATAAACACAATTTGTTAAATCCAACCATAACATTTCTGAAATATTAAGTTCAACAATATTCAAAACATTTAACATTCATAAGGAGCTCCAAATAACCGGCATTTAAAATATTTGATTGATACAATTTAATTCAAAATAGAGTTAAAAATACAACATAGCCCTTTACATCTAAGTACATGTACTCTACTACAATGGCCAATGCTGAAATCCTTGCTTCGATGGTGCTCCGCAACACACGATCAACCTAACTACCTGCGAACGAAGATAACAATTTCAAACGCTGAGCTAACAAAGCTGAATGGATACACGACCACTCAACCATGCTTAAGGTGAATCATAATTAAGAGCATGCTAGATGATATGATATCAAGGTAAGATAAAGCAATAGCGCTACCATAACCTCCTAGACACATGTTATGCACAAAATAACATCTCAAATAGCATAAGTGTTAAGTGTCTAAAAGTACTATTTTATTCACACTTTTTATTCATATTATTGCTAGACTTAGGCTCATATTAGTTGCATTATTAGCCATTCATGCATGTTTGCATTGTTTCTTTGGTGGACAAGCTTGATTTCATATTTTGCTTAATTTTGTGGAAAAGGTTACTACTTTGGTGTGTTTTTGTATATGTGCAGAATCACTTGCCAAAGCAAGGTTGGAACCAGTTGCCAGGGTAATGCATGAAGGAGATGCTGAGCTAGTTGCCAGGGCAATGCATGAAGGAGATGCCTAGCTAGTTGCCAGGGTAATGCATGAAGGAGATGCCGAGCTAGTTGCCAGGGCAATTTTTGATAAGGGATAAGATGATATGGCAGTCGAAATTGATGACTAAATAAGCCCAAGATGACGTGGAGCAAAGTTAAATCCCAAAGGAGTTTGATTTCCATGAAGAGGTTAAAGAGAAATTAAATCCCAAGAAGATAGGAGAAGATCTAGAAGGAATTTAAATATAATAAAGAATTATATTCTTTAAAAGTATTTAATTCCAACTTAACTTCCTTCTAAAAAAAGACTTTGACCTAGCCCTATAAATTGAGGACCAAGCCGTCAACTCCAAAGGGAGAGAGGAGGGAGATTTTGACAAGAGCAAGGGAGAATTTTTTGACAAAGGCTTCAATCATTCTTCATCTTTTTCTTTCTTATGCTAGGAATTCTTTGTTTTGTGTTTCTTTGGAACCTAGCCATGAACTAAATCTATTTGGCTAAGGTTATTGTGTTTTGTGGTTGTGAGAAACAATTGGATTTTGTGTAGGTAATAAGAGTTTGCACTTTCAAATCAAGGTTTACTCATTCTTGGCTTTTATTCTTGTTTGCGAGTGAATTGGGAGAGGATCTCGTAACTTCATCTATTTATCTAATATCGGGAGAGTTAGATTCAAGAAACGAATGAGTATGGTCTTTAATCAATCTATTGATGATGAAGATTATTCCGGCTTAGGAATAAGCTAAGGATTTAAATGGCTAAGAGGAGCGCAAGATTGGTTGTTGTTCACCCTTGATTCACGCAGGGATGTATTGTCAAGGCATACACAATTAGCTAGAGTTTCGACTTAGGGATAAGAAGAAACCATTGAAGAACGCTCCACCGAACCCTGAAGTTGCTGCCCAGCTAATTGCCCAGGCAACCCCGCTATGCAAGTTTCCACGGCAACTGAGTTGCCCTTGCACTCTTTTACCAAGATGATCCAATCGGCTATCACACCTCAACTCATGATAACCTGGCCTATTCTCTCTCATTTGATTACATCTTTTTTTACTTATTGCTTTCTAGTTTAGTTGTTAGTTAAAACTCCTACAATCACCTACTTGTGTTTTTACTTTTTACAGTGCAAGAGATTGAATTCTTGAAGTGGCACCAATCCCTGTGGAGACGATATCTTTTATATTATAACTTGCGACATGTACACCTGCACAATTGCGAAGCACTTATTACGCGCAATAAGTTTTTGGCGCCGTTGCCGAGGATTGGTAATAGCAACTTTGTTTTTATTTTCTTGCACTTTTTATTTTTCTTGTTTAAGATTCAAAGGGCTAACAAACTTTGGTTTTGCATTGGTATATGACCAGGGCGAGACCGATTACACCAGAATATCCCCTGTGATCCAGAAATCGAACGAACCTTGCAAAGACTCAGACAAAGGTTAAGAGTAGCAATGGCTAATCAAGATGGCAATATGAATCAAGATGTTCCAGCAGGAGGAGGAGTGATTCTTGCACGAAACAGAACTATTCGAGACTATCTTGAAGAAGACCTTGAAGGACTTAATCCAGGAGTTGTCACACCTGAAATTGAAGCCGACCACTTTGAATTGAAACCGGTGATGTTTAATATGATCAACACAATTGGTCAATTTGGCGGCTCAGCAACTGAAGATGCACGACAACATCTTAAATATTTCCTCGAGATTTGCAATTCATTCAAAATACAAGGAGTCACCCCCGATGTTTTACGACTAAGATTATTCCCCTATTCACTGAGGGATAGGGTGAAAGCATGGTTGAATAGTATTCCTGCCGGATCAATAGGATCTTGGACTGATCTTTATCGTGATTTCCTTTCTCGATTTAATCCTAGAAATTTAACTGATAAGCTTTGTAACGAAATTATTTCTTTTCGGCAGGCAGATGATGAATCCATGTACGAGGCGTGGGAGCGATATAGAGAATTTCTACACAAATGCCCCCTACACGGATTCCCAGTGTGGACACAAGTAACAATGTTTTACAACGCTGTGAATACACCAACAAGGATGATGCTAGATGCCTCAGCAAATGGCATAATCCTAGATAAGTCGCCGGAGGAAGTAATGCAAATTCTAAACAGGCTTGCCAAGAATGATTATCAGTTCCCATCTGCTAGAAGAGGAGTTAGAAGCCAAGCCACAATACATGAACTTGGATCATCAGATTCAATTTCGACACAATTGGCCACTCTAACCAAGATGGTCCAGAACATGCAGAAACCAAACAACACACATGAGTTCAAGGTAATGGATTCCTTTTGTGAGTTATGTAGTGGTAACCATTATTCTTCTGAATGTATGCAGAATCCGGAATCCAGCTTTTATGTGGGGAATTACAACCGGAACAACAATGTGATGTCCAACACATATAATCCAGCTTGGAAGAAGCACCCGAATTTTTCATGGAGTAAACCCAACAATGCTCTAAACCAGAACAATCAGAATGCACAAGCATCGGGATTCCAGCAGAATATGCCACGGCAACAGTTGCCACAGCAACAACCGACAACATCTAGTTCTTTGGAAAATTCTCTCAATGCTTTTATGTTGAAAACTGAATCTTATATGGCTGAGAATAGTAACTTCATAAAAAGAATTGATGCTTTTATTAACAGGATCGAGATAAGATTGCAAAACCAAGAGGCGGCAATCAAATCATTGGAAAATCAAGTCAGACAATTTGCTCAAAACCCGAATACTAGACCGCAAGGAGGTTTACCTAGCGATACTGAAGTCGCAAGAGGAACTGGCCACGAGCAATGTAAGGCGATCACCACTAGAAGTGGCCAACAACTTAAAGAGGCTCAAGCTCGCTCATCAAACAAAACTCCACAAAAAGAACAAGACGAACTCAGCGGCAAAGCTTCAGATGCTGAACAAGTAATTGCCGCGGCAACCAGCGATAAGCATGCCTCGGCAACCAGCGATAAGCCTGCCTCGACAACCAACGATAGGCATACCACGACAACTCCAGTTGACGATAGCTCAACAACTCCATTTGCCCCGACAATGCCATCAATCAGGTTCCAGACCAATGAAAGGATCGAAGATATCCGACTTCCACCACCATTCCCACAAAGGTTGAAGCGACAAAAGCAAGAATATCAATTCAAGAAGTTTCTTGATATCCTAAAGCAAGTCCACATCAACTTGCCATTGGTTGAAGCAATTGAACAAATGCCGAACTATGCCAAGTTTCTTAAAGACATTGTGTCCAAGAGAACAAGGCTAGGAGAGTTTGAAACAGTTGCCGCAACAGAGGGATGCATGGCCATGTTACACAATCGTATGCCACCCAAGTTGAAGGATCCCGAAAGTTTCACAATACCTTGTTCCATAGGAAACCACTATGTCGAGAAATCATTATGTGACCTTAGAGCTAGCATAAACTTGATGCCTAAATCCGTTTTCCAGAAACTAGGAATCGGGAAGGCAAGACCTACAACAATTATGCTACAGCTAGCCGACAAATTCTATGTGCATCCAGAGGGAAAAATCGAAGACATACTGGTAAAAGTTGATAAATTTATTTTCCCGCTGACTTTATTATTTTGGATTGTGAAGCAGATAAACATGCACCTATAATTATCGGGAGACCCTTCATAGCAACATGGAGAACCTTGATCGATGTTGAAAAGGGAGAACTCACAATAAGGGTGAATGACCAGCAAGTTACACTCTATGTATTCCAAACACTAAGGCATGCCGATGATCCAGAAGAATGCCAACTTCTTCATGCCACGGTAGAGTTTAACTTCGACGAGGAATTTAGTTACCTCGGCAACTACATTGCCGGTCAAGAGGAACCTGAGAAGTATGAAAAATCGATTGATGAGGAACAACAAGAAGAGGCAAATTGGTTAGTCAATCGACCAGGTACATACTTTGAACCACTGGATTACTCAGGTAAGGAAGGTAAACTCGAAAAGCCCTTCATAGTTGCTAGGGCAACTAAAATATGCTTACTTGCGAACTAATAATACATTGCCTGTAATTATTTCCTCTAAGTTACAGCCTGAGTAGGAAAAGAAGCTGATCAAAATGTTGATGCTACACAAGAAGGCAATAGGGTGGACAATTGCCGACTTGAAGGGAATTAGCCCGGCAGTGTGCATGCACAAGATTTTGTTGGAAGATGATCACAAACCTTCGATTGAGGCCCAGATGAGACTGAATCATGCTATGAAAAGGGTTGTAATGAAAGAAATCATCAAGTGTCTTGACGCCGGCATCATATACCCTATCTCTGATAGTACATGGGTAAATCTGGTACAATGTGTACCGAAAAAGGGAGGTATAACGGTGGTAAGTAATGAAAACAATGAACTCATTCCAACCAGGACTGTGACCGGTTAGAGGGTTTGTATGGATTATCGAAAGTTAAACAAAACCACTAGGAAAGATCACTTCCCATTACCCTTTATTGATCAAACGCTTGACCGTCTTGCAGGTAAACCCTTTTATTATTTTCTTGATGGCTATTCAGGTTACAATCAAATTGCCATAGCACCAGAAGATCAAGAAAAAGACAACCTTCACATGCCCATACGGTATTTATGCTTTCCAAAGGATGCCATTCGGATTGTGTAATGCCCCGGCAACCTTCCAAAGATGCATGATGGCACTCTGTTCAGACATGGTCGAAGACTTCCTTGACATCTTCATGGATGATTTTTCCATTTTTGGTAATGACTTCGACAGTTGCCTCGGCAATTTAGAGAAGGTGTTAGCAAGATGTGAAGAAAATGATTTAGTCCTTAATTGAGAGAAGTGCCATTTTATGGTAGATGAAGGAATAGTGCTCAGCCACAAGATTTCATCCAAGGGAATTGAAGTAGACAAAGCCAAGGTGGACGTGATCGAGAGATTACCTCCACTAAGTTCGGTTAAAGGAATCTGAAGCTTTCTTGGACATGCAAGTTTTTACAGGAGGTTCATTCATAATTTTTCTAAGATTACTAAACCCTTGTGCAATTTGCTTGAACATGATAAAGTCTTCAATTTTGATGATTCTTGCACCTAAGCATTCGAAACCCTAAAGGAAAAACTTGCCTCGGCACCCATTGTCGTTTCACCCGATTGGACGCTACCTTTTGAGTTCATGTGTGATGCAAGTGATTTCGCTGTAGGAGCAGTCCTAGGCCAACGCACATGTAAGACCTTTCATGTGATATACTACGCTAGTAAAACTCTTAATAGTGCTCAAGTGAATTACACAACAACGGAGAAAGAGTTACTAGCCGTAGTTTTCGCATTTGACAAGTTCTGATCCTATTTGATTGGTACAAAGGTAATTGTTCATACAGACCATTCGACAATTAAGTATCTATTTGCTAAAAATGATGCCAAACCTCGTTTGATTCGTTGGACATTGATTTTACAAGAGTTTGATATTGACATTAAGGACAGGAAAGGAACAAAAAATCAAGTGGACAATCACTTATCACGCTTAGAACGCAATATGGAGGAGGGCACGAATTTAGAGATATGCGATGCATTTCTGGATGAGAAACTGTTAGTCGCCTTGGCAACCCTTGATGCGCATGTCTCGGCAACCATGGATGTGCATGCCCTGGCAACTCTAAACGCGCACGCCTCGGCAACCTTGGAAGCAGTTGCCACGACAACACATGCCTCAGCAATACCCTGGTACGTGAATTTAGTTAATTTCCTTGTTTGTGGTATTTTACCTTATGGCCTTACTCACCAAGGGAAGAAGCAGTTTTGCCATGATGCTAAGCGTTACTTTTGGGACGAGCCTCTTTTGTTTAAACAATGTGCAGATCAGGTTATACGCCGATGTGTCCTGAAGAGGAGCAACTGAATGTACTCCGGCAATGCCATTCTTCACCCTATGGAGGACATTTTGGAGGAACTCGCACCGCGGCCAAAGTTTTGCAATCCGGTTTGTATTGGCCAACACTGTACAAAGATGCCCAAGAGTTTTACAAGTAATGTGATCGTTGCCAGTGAACGGGCAATATCTCTAGACGACATGAGATGCTGCTCCAAAACATCATCGAGGTGGAATTGTTCGATGTATGAGGATCAATTTTATGGGACCTTTCCCATCTTCATTCGGCAACCTCTACATTCTACTTGCCGTTGACTACATGTCTAAATGGGTTGAGGAAGCTGCAGTTCCCACCAACGATTCCAAGACTATGCAACGATTCTTGTAGAAAAATATATTTACATGGTTTAGGATGCCGAGAGCAATTATCAGTGATGAAGGCAAGAACTTTGACAACAGAATTATTGCCAAGATGTTGCAACGCTTCGGCGTATCACACAAAATTGCCACGGCATATCACCCACAAACCAATGGGCAAGCAGAAATTTCCAACCGAGAATTGAAGGGTATACTCGAGAAAATTGTAAATCCCTTTAGGAAGGATTGGTCAGTAAGACTAGATGACGCACTTTGGACATATCGCACTGCATTCAAAACACCCTTAGGTATGTCTCCCTTTCGACTTGTCTATGGAAAAACATGCCATCTACCGATGGAAATCGAACACAAGGCATATTGGGCAATCAAGACCATGAATAATGATTGGGAAAGTGCCGGGCAAAAGCGTTTGTTGGACCTCAACGAGATAGAAGAATTTCGTGTGCTCGCCTATAACAATGCACGAATCTACAAGGAGAAAACAAAGCAATGGCATGACAAGAAACTATTGCCGTGGCAATTCATGTCAGGGCAACTAGTTCTCTTATTCAATTCTCGGATGAAACTTTTCCCGGGAAAATTGAAATCAAGATGGTCGGGACCATTTGTAGCGATGTCCCTTTTCGCTAAAAAAATGAGGTTTTCGAAGAGTTTGTAATTTTTCGGGTATAAAACGTTTATTCCGTGGGGTTTTTTTAAAACCGCGTTTTATTTAAAAATTGGAGTCGCCACCGGCCACTTAGGTAGGCCTGACACCATAAAACCAAAGATTCAAAAACTTTGAGTTCGGGAGTCGGTTACGGATGGGGAAGGATTAGCACCCCACACCGCCCAAAATTGGTACTTTAATAATTGCCGCTTTATTAATGTTAGATTTTCCGGATTAAAGTGATGATTAGTTTAAAATTCGGTATAATTGCGAATAAATTTTAAATTCCCCGTTATCCGAGGGTAAACGCTCAACCACTATCACTACGCCTGATACTGGCCCCGTTTACGCTCGGATAAAAGGACACCGCATTGACAATTTATATATTCCATTATGCAAACTTAGTGAGCAAAATATAAAACATGGCAAATAATTTAAATACAATACAAATAAATATTAACATAATAAAATAATAATCTAATAAAATATTAATCTAAAACATACATACATAAATATTAATCTAACTCATAAATAAAAACATATCTAGCATAAATAAAATACTAACATTCATAAATATTAATTTAACACATAAATAAAAACAAATTCAACATAAATAAAATACTATTCTAAAACATACATACATAAGTATTAATCTAACTCATAAATAAAAACATATCTAACATAAATAAAATACTAACATTCATAAATATTAATTTAAAACACAAATAAATATTATTCTAACACATAAATAAAAACGAATCTAACATAAATAAAATATTAATATAAAACACAAATTTAAAACATATTAAATACTAATCTAAAACATAAACATACAAACTAAAAAATAAGACTACAATTTTAAAATAACTAATACTTCATTAAATTATAAAAATTACAACACTAATAAAAAGGGAAGAAAATATACCTAAATAGGAGCTCGAATGACGAACCCCGACTGAACCCCACCGAGATCTACCACGACCTCTCCAAAAATATTAACTAGATCGGATCCAAAATAGAACCCCGATCAAACGTTGGATCGAACCAACTGGGGCCGAGGGCACTGCCCCCAACCCCGGCCAGCCTTGCGGCCGGCCATGCTCCCAATTGGGGAGCCAATTGCATCACCCATTTTGTTTGGCAATTTGGTGTGTATTTGTTGTCCAATTGGGCGTGAAATTGTGGCTGCCCCCTGCCTTGTATTTATAGGCAAGGGGTGGGTGAAATGGGTGATGTGGAGCACCCTGCTCCACACAATTTTTTCCTTTTTTTATAATATATTTTTTATTATTTTTTTTATTTGTCATTAATTTTATATTAATAATAATATTATTAAAATAATACTAATAACACTAAAACCCGATCAAATATGAGTGATTACAGTTGCCCCTCTTTGCTTGTTCTTGTGAAACGAGGACAAAGCAAAGATCAAAAACACTCATTTTTGACCTACTTTCTTGTCTTTGGCTTCGGAATCACGTGTTCTTCTGGAACCCTCCGCTCTTCCTTAGCTGAATCTTCAAGCTTGTAAGTTCTTCCTATATAGAACTTCTTCACCTTCAATGCTGGTTTCTCCTATATAAAACCTTTTGCGCCGCTGATGGATTCTTCCGACTGGGAGTTCCTCATGCATAGAACTGCTAGTTTTCAAACCCTGGAGCCATCAGTCATTCCTATATAGAACTTTTAGCTTCTGAAATCTCAGAGCTACGGGTTCTTCCTATATAGAACCTCTCACTTTAAGACAGTAAAGCTCAGAGCCCTTCCTATATAGGACTCTTCGCTTTCAACACAACAGGTTTTGTGTATCATGGGTGAATTCCTTCGGCTGGAGTTCTTCCTATATAGAACTGCTAGTCTTCACCCTGGAGCCGTCAGTCCTTCCTATATAGAACTTTTAGCTTCTAAAATCTTAGAGCTACGGGTTCTTCCTATATTGAACCTCTCACTCTAAGACAGTAAAGCTCGGAGCCCTTCCTCTATAGGACTCTTCGCCTTCAACACAACAGGTTTTCCCTATATAAAACCTTGTGTATCATGGGTGAATTCCTTCGGCTGGGAGTTCTTCCTATATAGAACTGCTAGTCTTCACCCTGGAGCCGTCAGTCCTTCCTATATAGAACTTTTAGCTTCTGAAATCTCAGAGCTACAGGTTCTTCCTATATAGAACCTCTCACTCTAAGACAATAAAGCTCGGAGCCCTTCCTCTATAGGACTCTTTGCCTTCAACACAACAGGTTTTCCCTATATAAAACCTTATGTGTCATGGGTGAATTCCTTCGACTGGGAGTTCTTCCTATATAGAACTGCTAGTCTTCACCTTGGAGCTGCAATCCCTTCCTATATAAAACTTTCAGCTCCTGAAGCCTCGGAGCGGCGGATTCTTCCTACATAGAACCTCTTGCTACGAGAGCTTGAAAATATAGGCCCTTCCTATATAGAACATTTATCTTCGAATTTTTCTTTTCTCTTTTTTCTCTTTTTCCTTTTTCCTTTTTCCTTCTTTTTCTACTTTTTTTTTCTTTTTTTCATTTTTCTCTTCTCTTTTTCCTATTTCATTTTCATTTTTTTACAAGGCTGTTGATATCTTTGGACTTACGCTACTAAGGCTGCCGCATCATGCCCGAATGACTTATCACCAGGCTCGAAAGACTTACTGGTGGCCTGAAGGACTTAACACTGTGCCCGAAGGACTTACCGATGACTCGAAGGATTTAATATATGGGCCTCACGCTGTTATGGCTGCCGATTTTTCTGGACTTACGCTGCTAAGGCTGCCGAAATCTTTCTTCAAATTTTGGGATTCACATCGAAAATGGCTACCGACCTTTCTTCAAATTTGGGGATTTACGCCGAAAATGGCTACCGATCTTCTAGGACTCACGCTACTATAGCTGCCGAAATCTTTCTTTGATTTGGGGATTCACGCCAAGAATGGCTACCGATCTTACTTCAGATTCAGGGATTCAAGCCGAAAATAGCTGCCAAACTTTCTTTAATTTGGGGCTCATGCCGAAAATGGCTGCCAATCTTTCTTCAAATTTGGGGACTCATGCCGAAGGTGGCTGCCAAAACTTTCTTCAAATTTTGGGGACTCACGCCGAAGGTGGTTGCCAAACTTTCTTCAAATTTTAGGGACTCATGTCGAAGGTGGCTGCCAAAACTTTCTTCAAATTTTAGGGACTCACACCGAAGGTGGCTGCCAAACTTTCTTCAAACTTTAGGGACTCACGCCGAAGGTGGCTGCCAAAACTTTCTTCAAATTTTAGAGACTCACGCCGAAGGTGGCTGCCAAACTTTCTTCAAATTTTAGGGACTCACGCCGAAGGTGGCTGCCAAAACTTTCTTCAAATTTTAGGGACTCACGCCGAAGGTGGCTGCCAAACTTTTTTTTATGAAGTCCACTTCTTAATACTCTTTGATAATTCTTCAGGTACCTGTCCAAAATAAGCAAAAATTGACATGCCCCTATCTATATGATGCATGCAATGTAATGCTTTCTTTCTCCTCCTTTTCTCTTTTCTCTCTTCCCATTTTCTTTTTCTTTTCTTCTTTTTTCTTTTTTTCCTTCAATTTCTTCTTTTTTCCTTTTTCTTTTCTTTTTTCTTCTCCCTCTCTTTCTTTCTCTTTTTTCTTTTTCTTTTAGCCCCTTTTTTGTTCTAAAGTCTTACACCCTGAAAGGTCGCTCCTCAGATTTCTTCATCTCTTTACTTCTTCACTGTAGGCTCTTAAATCCTCATTTGAACATGCTTTTAAACCTTTTGTGCGAAAGGCTTTCTTGTCTTCAGGGTTATCACTTGTCTTCATAAATGATCCTCTAGTTCTTATATTATTTTATAAGAACCATTTTCATCTTCTTCTCTTGGCGTTGCCCCATTCAACCACGGGCTCCACTGCTTTGAACTTTCTGACCCATCATACAGAGGCTTGATCTATTTCTAGTCACCAGGGTGAGCCAAAATGCTTCCATCCCCTGAGCTCATCCTTGATCTTCTCGTAGCACTTCGACGGGAACTAACTCTCAGTCCCTATGCTTTAAATCTCATCATCATTCATTTTTAAAGTAATGCAAAAGGCAATTTACTTGTGTATATTTCAAAAAATAATGATTGTTTGAAAAGATAATAGTCATTTCGAAAATCACAACTTGGACGGGATACCAAACATTTTGAAAACATTGTTTGGGACAAATGGTAAACATCATCTCCTTTTTTAAGGACCAAACATTTTTTTTTTTAAATTAATGTTTGGAGAATGGTAAACAAAATTCGAAGTGTATTGCCAAAAAATTTTAAAAACTAATGTTTGGGGGAAATGGTAAACATCAAAACTTTGGGAAAAAATGTCAAACCTTTTAAAACCTGTTTGCCCCAAAATATCAAACACCATAGCGCATCTGCTTCAAGTTGCCAGAGATCAACTCTAATGAAGCGCATATTTAGAAGATCTTGACCATTGTGGAGATATATGCCAATGTATAGTTTCTTCTGGTCTAATAGGCTGTTGAGAGGAACAATCCTACCTAGTTTCTACCCCGTTTAAGGTGGCTCTCTTAATCTCACTATCTCACCATGCCCCATCCTTCCCTCATTTGGGTGTCGATCAAGCACTTCGAATTTTGACGTTCCTTGAAGCAAAGTTAACCCTTATAGGCGGAATGAAATCTGAAGACATTCTCATTCAACTTGGATATCTATGGATGACTAGAATGGTCTTTGGGGCTTGTAATATAGGCCTTTGGTTTATGGTTAAGTGGAACAGTATTTCTGTACTTGTGTAACTTGGATATGCCCATTATTCCTTCCCTTTTTTGGATCACTCTAGACTGCCCATTTTCGGGTTTTCACCCTAGAGTTCATTTCCTTTCTTTTTATTGTAGGCTGCCTTGCATTCTGGCTATATACTGATGTTCGTTTTCTGTTCAAGAATGTTTGATCCTCCAAAACTCCTCGAAACTGAGATTTCTTGAATAAAGGACTATGAATACATTTCTGGGAATTCTTGTGATTGGCACGCCCAGATGAAATGTTATTCTTGCTTTCTTTTTTTCTCTCTTTTTTTCTTCTTTTTCACTTTTCTCTTGGATCGCTCTAGACTGCCCATTTTTAGGTTTTCACCCTAGAGGTCACTTCCTTCAGTGTATCTTGGTTGGATATTGATGCCAGCAGGCTCAGGCAGACTACTCTTTTTCTTCATTTTTAGGATCATTCTGGACTACCCATTTTTGGGTTTTCACCCTAGAGGTCAATTCCTTTTTCGAAATTGGCAATCTTCGGGCCA
This sequence comes from Hibiscus mutabilis, assembly GCA_019671005.1. Classification (NCBI taxonomy): domain Eukaryota; kingdom Viridiplantae; phylum Streptophyta; class Magnoliopsida; order Malvales; family Malvaceae; genus Hibiscus; species Hibiscus mutabilis. The sequence continues at coordinate 41,582,023 of CM033748.1, forward strand.
ACTTGTCTTGACTTGGCTTCAATTCGAGCTTCTATACTAATTTTCAAAACTGATGTTTGCTTGAAATGTGGATTCCTTTTGTCTCTTGCTCATAGTTGAAGTCTCGTTCTTGTATTGTTTGATCTGTGTGTGAAACGTATACAATATTCTTTCTTACTTTTTATTTTTTCTTTTTTCTTTTTTTCTTCTTTTTTCTTTCTCTTTCTTTTTTTTTTATTATTTTATTTCTTCTTTTCTTTTGTTTTCTTTTTCTTTTTTGTTTTAGACTGCCCATTTTGGGTTTTTTAGCCTTGAATCTCTTTCTTCTTATTCGAGTCTATAAATGTATCCTCGAATCATCACGTATCTATACTGGGTATTGATGATATTTTTTGCTCGAAGTTACTTGCCTCTCTGCAGCTCTTCTGATATTTACTCGATCTGGATTGCTTTGGCCTTCTGATTACCATTTCTCTTCTTTTCTTTGGTTTTTCGTTTGGACATATCCTTGTTTACAACCACTTTCTTCTGATGATTTTCTAATCTTCGTATCCAATCTGTCTGGACTCATCTCTGTCTTCTGGTAAAGTAAAAGAATATCATTCGTTGTCAAATTCACAGATGTCCTGAGAATGACTTCAGGGGGTAGAGGTTTAGAGTCAACTTTTGTTTCAAGGATCTTAAACGAAAAGTGCCTGAGAAGATAAATTCTTAAAATGGGAACTGCCCATTGTCTAAACACTCACTTTGTTCCTCTGTTGGCCTAAGTAAACTAGCAGATACTCACATTTACAGTATCCCCACAACATTCAATCTCTTCTAAATATATGCAACTTAGAGTTGATCTTTGAGTCTGAAGCAGATGTACTGTTGCATTCAAAATTCGAGGACCTGGTATAGAAATGATATATATGTCTATTCAAAAATGCGTGTATATGCATATGGGAGAACAAAACTACCCTATAAAAACAAAATGTTTAAAGAATCAAGAATGTAAAAATGCTTTTCTAAATGGAAATGTGGATTTTAATTCTAAAATTATCTGTTTGAGAGTTTTTTTCTTCTTTTTTTCTTTTTTTCAAAGCATTGAGCATTTCTTTGTGAACTGATGGGAAAACCATAGGGACCTCCGGACTACCTCCCGAGTACTAACTCATTCCAGTCCTTTGTAGTGTAGGCTTGTGCCACTTCTATTGTTTTTCCTTGCTGGATCAATTCTTGTCATGACTCCCTCGTCAACCAACTTCTTGATTTCTTCTATTAACAACCTCAAATTTCTTGGTGCCATGCCCCGGTGCCTTAATGTAGAACTCACATGCACTGTATGGATTAAAACTGTGGGCAGATGAGCTGGGTGTAATCTTTATCGGCCCGGAGGTAAGGTACTAACCCTTGACCATATGAGGCCATATGGAATACTCTGAATATCTCTAAATATGTACTTGTTCGAGGAATTTTTCTCGGTGATTCGGAGGAATCTACCTGTCTTTTTCTCTTATGATCACGAGAACCTTGAAAGTGGTACCCATTTATCTTTTTCTTTCCTTCTGCTCCTAGACAGGTCTGGTCTTTAAACTTGGTCTCAGAGTGCATGTTCGTTTCTCTCTCCGACTGTCATTAAGTCATCAAAGCTGGCCTTCATTTTCTCGAGCATCTTATTAAAGAAGAAATATGAAAGGTGGCATGTAAGTCACTTTCCTCTTCATCTACGGGAGGTTGTACCTGGGTTGCTAATCACAGCCACCTCAAAGCACGTTTCTTGAAGCCTTCATTAGGTTTCATCTTCGTACCCTGGAGATACCGACGACTTAGTGCTAGGTCCAAAGCATATCATATCATGGTAGGTCCTGCTAGACTGTCGGGGAAGTAGTGGATCGATAATTTTTCAATGCTGCCCTCCATTTTTTGCAGAATATGGTCACGTGAATCTTGGGGCATCTTATTCCGTCATCATGTGCAAATCTGGGAATCTTTGAAATCTGGAAGAACGACCAAATCAGGGTTCAAACAGAGCTTTCTTGCATCAAAGGCATCAAACTTCTTTTTTCTTTCTCTTTTTCTCTCGAGCCCATCTTTTAACTGCTCGAATCTTGATTTTTTAGTGTCTTTGATTCTTTTATCCATGATAAAACCCTAATTGGTTTTTGACTTACTCCTTATAAAATTTATGCAAGGTAATAATAATGCAAGGTAATGATAATGTCATGTAAAACATGCCAGGATTGTGCAAAGAAATGTAATGCAATCCTAAAATATAAACATGAATGCAATAAGGTATTGATTCCAAAAGTGATCCCCATAGAACAACGCTCATTGAGGCCAAAAGGTTTCATTATATCAGATATTAGATATTTACAGTTATTGATGAGCTTCAGTGCCTACTTTCTTAACTTCATCCAATAGTCCGGTCAGCTTTCCTCTGTAGTCCAACACTTGATCCATGTTCTGACAAAGCATGCCACCTTGTTGAGCCGCCTTACCTGCTCGAGTAATATCGATCTTCGGGTCTTCATCTATCCCCTGCTTAGTCTTTCGTAGCTTGGAAGTTGCCCTTTCCAACTGAAGAGTGTTGAATTGTCATTGCTCTGTCGTAAACTTGTTTCCAAAACTCTTGTTAATGGCTAAGTTATTCTGTAGCTCATCTCTGGAGACTGTCGTACCTATTCCCAATTCCCTCAAACTTACCTGATAACAGCCTGACTTGATTCTCGCTTGGCTAGTTTCTCTTCTTCCAATATTCTGAGTCGTCTTTCAACTGGACAATACCATTCATCTATTCTTTAAAGGTGACCCAATCTGATATTCTTAAACACTCAGGAAAGCTTCTGGTGATCATTCTGCAAATTCAATTTTATCCAAGTTATCTCTCTCTTATCTGAGCTGGCTGAACTTGAAAGAATATCCCTCTCCTGGGATGCCCCTATCTACGATCTTTAAATTTAACTCGCTTGAGTGACCCAATTCGGCATTACTTGAACTTTGTCCTGGATATCGGTTCTTCCTCAACTTTGCCCCTCGGGTGATTGTTAGCTCACTATAGAATTGGGGAACTCCTTCTTCGAAACCTAAAATCCCCATCGCAATAAGATCTTGAACTCATTCTTCAGGGCCCCGCAATCCTCAATACCATGACCCAAACTTTCTAAACGGTAACTTTGTCTAGCACGTGTGTCATAATCTCTCGGATAAGACGGTCTCTTCGCTAGAGACTTCACCGAGGTAATAAGGCTCTTATCGATGAACATTAGGAGTAGTTCAGTGTATCTCACAGGAATCGAGATATACTTCTTTTCATTACTTTCTTCTCAAGTTTCTTTTGGACCGAGCTCTATTTTTTGAAAGCCCGACTCAAGCACACCTTCCGCCTGTTTATTGATGTAGATCACAAAAAGGGTTCAATTTGTCGTATTTGACTGACTTGGAGGTAGAATTCTGACTATCTCGCTCTCTATTCTGATCCTTAATCGGTTCTTCATTCAGTCTGATGGATCGCTTACCTTTCGTCAAAGTATTCATCTGATTCATCACGTCTTCCCTCTGCTTCTTTCAACTCTTGCACTTTACTTTGCTCATTACCAGTACCGTGTCTCCTTACCGTGTCTGACCTGAAGTCTTCAGATGGTTCCTCTTCTATTATCTCTGATTTTGTTCTGGGACAAAACCCTGGATCCGTGCCCTCTAATATCTGACCAGGCGACCTTTTGCCAATTATGAACGATTTCTGAGATTTAAGGAATCACTTCAGGAATCAATACCCTATAAATGCGAGAATGCATGCAAATGCGATGTTGATTCTCGAACAGTCTTTGAAAAACTTTCAATAGAGAAAATGTCTATTTGCCAGAACTTAATAATGAATTACAAGCAACAGTTGAATTTATTCTGGAGACCTTGACTTCGGGAAGCAAAACATGTGCTCCACGTCTTGACGTCGTCTTCAGGATGATGGATGACTCCGTCTTCTCCTCTTATTCTATTCTATGGACTCGTGACGTCGTGATCTTTATTTTTGTGGCTTCTGAAAAGGACATCACACAATATATTTTCTTTTGTAGATCTGGGTACGTCTAAACAGGGATGGATTCTATCGATCCTAGGGGAGTACTTTAAAACTTTTGGGGGTTTAAATTAAAATTTTCAAGGATCATTTGGTTTAAAAATTCTCCCTTTTTATTATCAAAAAGTTTTAACTTACTTAAAAATGAAATTTTTAGGTTTCTTTTTGTTATTATTATTATTCTGAAAGTTTTATGAGGGAAGAAGTTTCAAAGCAAAATAATAATATTTTAAAAAAAAATTCTCCTTTTTTTGAGTTAAATTAAAATCTGAGATTTTTTTTTAAAAAAATGGTCAAATGTGAAGATTTAAATTTGGGGTTCTGCGGCCCTGACTGAATCTTCTACGTCGCACGTGCCTTACTATCGTACCGTCTTCTTTCGCGATTGGTCTTTGCTCGGCCTAACTTGATACTGTAATATTATCGTTTCTGGCAAACCATACTTTTTCTATTTTGAAAGCCTTTTAATGAACTGTTCTTGAATAAACACCATGATATGCAACATGAATGCAAATAAAGGCGTTGATTCTGCTGGTAATCACCCTTTCGAACGACATTCATGGGAATTAAAGGGTCCAGATTACAAAAAAGATCCATATTGCAAAATGAGTCTCTATTACAAAAAGAGTCCCTATTACAAAAAGTCTTAATTACAAAACAAAGTTCTACACATAAGCCCTAGCTCTACCTCCTAGCTCCTCGACAGCTCTGAGCTACTTGATAAACCTTGGTGCTTATTCCATGTCCGGGGTTATGAAAGGTCGGAGAGTCACGGCTTCGGTAGCTAAGTCATTCACACGCCTTGCAACTCGTCGTATGTCCACCATCAGGGTCTCGTGTGTATACTTTGGCATTACACGCTTGCTCGGCAAATTGTTACTTCGGATCTATTGATTAATCTCTGATCGATGTCGCGCGACTGGATCGATGTCGTCCTTCCTAAGACACTTTTTTTCCATGATGAAAGATTTTCTAATCGGGCAAACCACTTGAATCAACACCTCTATGTAATGTGGATGCAATGATAATGCAACAAAAGTATGTGTAAAATAAAAATAAAACACAAAAAAACTAGTTAGTACCGGATAAAAATAATAAATACATAAATAAAAGAGCAAATTAAATAAGGTAAACAAACAAAACAACCCTATTTATCCAGTCTAAAACACCTAAGGTTATCCGCATGGCTTTAAAGGGGTGGGTTTCTATATGTTCTCTACATGCAGTGTTTGTGCTAGGAGGTACCCGAATTGTCCTTGCTGTTCTGTACTAAGAGTAGCAAGGCCCCCGATCATCACCCATTATAGGCTCCTTTCAAACGGGTTCAATTCAGGGGGACCCATTCGCTTATGCCCGTACGAAGGAACGATATCCTTACGAAAGCATAAGGTACTCGAGCCCCGAAGGTACTTGCTAGGCCCATACGGGAGAACGATATCTCCACGAAAGTATTAGCGTTTTCCCCCCACTTAAAAAAACGGGTTTATATGCCATATTTTAAATGCGTTAAAATAAATGCGCAATTATAACTGAATGTTAATTTAATAGTCACTTTAACCCGGAATTTCTAATATTAGTAAAGCGGTAATTATTTTAAAAGCTTGACTCTCATTTTGTTTTCGAAAAACAAAAAAAATAGTCCCCAACGGAGTTGCCATCTGTAGCGATGTCCCTTTTTGCTAAAAAAATAGGTTTTCGAAGAGTTTGTGATTTTTCGGGTATAAAACGTTTATTCCGTGGGGGTTTTTTAAAACCACATTTTATTTAAAAATTGGAGTCGCCACCGGCCACTTAGGTAGGTCGGACACCATAAAACCAGAGATTCAAAACTTTGAGTTCGGAAGTCGGTTACGGATGGGGAAGGATTAGCACCCCACACCGCCAAAATTGGTACTTTAATAATTGCCGCTTTATTAATGTTAGATTTTCCGGATTAAAGTGACGATTAGTTTAAAATTCGGTTATAATTGCGAATAAATTTTAAAGGCCCCGTTATCCGAGGGTAAACGCTCAACCACTATCACTACGCCTTATACTGGCCCCGTTTACGCTCGGATAAAAAGACACCGCATTGACAGTTTATATATTCCATTATGCAAACTTAGTGAGCAAAATATAAAACATGGCAAATAATTTAAATACAATACAAATAAATATTAACATAATAAAATACTAATCTAATAAAATATTAATCTAAAACATACATACATAAATATTAATCTAACTCATAAATAAAAACATATATAGCATAAATAAAATACTAACATTCATAAATATTAATTTAACACATAAATAAAAACAAATTCAACATAAATGAAATACTATTCTAAAACATACATACATAAGTATTAATCTAACTCATAAATAAAAACATATCTAACATAAATAAAACACTAACATTCATAAATATTAATTTAAAACACAAATAAATATTGTTCTAACACATAAATAAAAACGAATCTAACATAAATAAAATATTAATATAAAATACAAATTTAAAACATATTAAATACTAATCTAAAACATAAACATACAAACTAAAAAATAAGACTACAATTTTAAAATAACTAATACTTCATTAAATTATAAAAATTACAACACTAATAAAAAGGGAAGAAAATATACCTAACTAGGAGCTCGAATGACGAACCCCGACTGAACCCCACCGAGATCTACCACGACCTCTCCAAAAATATTAACTAGATCGGATCCAAAATAGAATCCCGATCGAACGTTGGATCGAACCAACTGGGGTCGAGGGCACTGCCCCCAACCCCCCAATTGGGGAGCCAATTGCATCACCCATTTTGTTTGGCAATTTGGCGTGTATTTGTTGTCCAATTGGGCGTGAAATTGTGGCTGCCCCCTGCCTTGTATTTATAGGCAAGGGGTGGGTGAAATGGGTGACGTGGAGCACCCTGCTCCACACAATTTTTTCCTTTTTTTATAATATATTTTTTATTTTATTTTTTTTTATTTTTCATTAATTTTATATTAATAATATTACTATTAAAGTAATACTAATAACACTAAAACCCGATAAAAAATGAGTGATTACACCATTCGAAGTTGTCAAACCGTTCTCCCATGGTGCCGTGATAATCAAGTCCATCACTGACGAACATGAATTCAAAGTTAACGGACAAAGATTGAAGCACTACAACGGTGCCCATGTGAAACGTAACAAAGAAGTGGTCACCTTAGGAAATGCATGAGCATGCTCTCCTTTTGATATTTTCTTTTTATTTTTTTCAAACTATTTAATTTTTTATTTATTATTTTCGGTTATTTTTCTTTTTAGGATAGATTTTTTTATTTTCTTTAAAATTAAAACTACATCTTTCTTTCAAATTTATCTAATTGTTTTAAAATTTTTAAGTTTAAGAATTTCTTTGCACATCTTTATTTATTTTCTTTTATTTGTTTATCTTTAATTTTAATCCTTATTTTATTTGTTTTTGAATTGTAGGAAAAGAGTTCCAGATAAAGAGGAATTTTGATTCAAGAAGGAAACTTCTTCAACAAGGAAATTAATGGGTTGAATCTAAGGCTTATATTAAGCCTCCAATTCACCCTAAATAAACCCTACTAACCGGCCAAACCCTTCCCCTTCCCTAAACCCCCTAGCCGTCACCTTCCCCCAATCTAAACCCTTATTTTCTTTCTTTCAAAATTACTCACACCCACCATATTTACTACCTATCTTTTCTATTTAACCCATCACCCTTAACTTCCAAGAAACCTATTCCTACTTTTCACCTTGCAACTCTTTAGTTTCTTTTGCTTTCTTTTCTTTGTTTCTACCAAACTCACAACCAAGATCATCCATGGCATCCAAAATCGAATTTTTGGTTCATCCAAGTTCCTCCAAAGAACCAAGATACAAGAAGTTTGCTACACCGATGGTTCAAGAAAGATTTCACTCCAAGTTTGAAAGCTGGAAGATTTGCAAAGAACAAGGCTTCGAATACTCCAACTCTCATCAATATTTCGGCTTTGAACCATTCATCTTTGAAAGGATTGCACATCAAAAGTGGCAAATCTTTTGCCATCAATCAGAACCGGGTAACATCTCATGGGTAAGAGAATTCTATGCTCACTCACCTAACCTGGATAATCCTTATTTTTTTGTTCGTGACAAGGCTATACTCATAACCCCCGAAAACATCAACACCTTTTACGGGCTCTACGTTGAGAAGGATGAGCATCAAGCCTTTGTTGATCAACTCACGCCCAAGAAACTCGACAAGGTGCCTCAAGAACTCACTCTACCGGAAACTCAATGGAACGACGGTAAATACAAGGGCACGGTAAATCGCTTTCGGCTTGAACCCGAGGCAAAATTATGGAATAAGTTTGTTAAAACTTCTTTAATGCCCACAACACACAATACCACCGTTGATACACCTCGTCTTTTGCTCATACATTCTATCTTGCATAATCGCATCATTAACATTGGAAAAATTATTTGTGATGAGATTTTTTGTATGTAGCACAAAAGACAAGGGTTTTCTTTTCTTCCCTTGCCTAATTTCCAATCTTTGCAAGGAGATGCATGTCCCAAGTGAGTCCACTGATGAAAAGGCCCTACCAAAGTCCGGTTGGAATCGAGTACAAATCCAAAAGCTAATGGGAGAGGCACCGGTAAAATCACCAACGGCTTCAATTACCGCGGCAACTCCTAATGCCCAAGCAACTGATGCCCGGGCAACTCGGACAGTAACCCCGGGATAACTTGAAGCACTCTTACAACCGTTGGCGATCTGCCTTAGGCAAATTGAAGACTGGCAACTAATGTTCATGCGGTACATGAAGGATCACAACAATGCCATCACCCAAGTCATCATAGAAAAGTACCCGGACAGCCACGTGTCATTCCCAATCTTTCCTACCAAAATCCTTGCCACGGAAACCAATGAAGCAATTGCCATGACAACCGCAACAGATGATGCCACGACAACCAACACTGAAGATGCAGCGGCAACCAAAGCTAAAGACGCCCCAGCAACCACTGTAAAAGCCAAAGGTAAAGCAGCTATGCCCGAAGCAACTCGTACTGAATCATTGTCTGATTTTTTAGATTCAGACGAGTCATCCATTGCACCAACGAAGACCGCACCAATCGAATCCTCCAAGCCCAAGCGAAAAGCCAATAACATTGATGAAGAGGACGATGAGGACAACCCCGTACGAGGATCAATTCCACCATCGGTAACAAGGAAGCAACCACCGCGTTCAAGCAAAAGAATCAAGACACCGACCAAGAGGAAACTAATGATCCACGAAGATGAACTCTCGGAGTAAGTCCTCATTTGCATTTTACTTTTCTTTATTTTTATTTTTGTTTTTTTATTTTTATTTTTCTTTGTTACATGCATTGAGGACAATGCCTCACTCGAGTTTGGGGGGGATTGTTATTAGTTAGTTACCATGTTTAGTAGCATTCATCTTAAGTATTGCGTTTAGGATACATAAATTGCTTGCCATGCCTTTAGTTGGAACAAGAATAGCCTAGATTTGATGAATATCTGATGAGGACTTTGTCAATGCACTTAATTGATGGAATTTTTTATTCTAGGATAACCGTGGAAACACTTAGAATCTTACTATGATGCTAAACTTGATGAAACACTGTTGTGGCTTGATTGATTCAAGGAATTCTAGCGAACTTAGGTTGATAATTAAAAAATTTGGGGATTAGAATAAAAATTGGATGAATGCTAGAGGTGCCCGAAATTGGCTCTAGTATGTGCTAAAAATTGATTGCTAGAGGTGCCCAAAATTGGCTCTAGTATATGCTAAAAAATGATAGCTAGAGGTGCCCGAAACCGGCTCTAGTCGAATAAATTAATTTAACTTAAGAAAACTAAAAACAAAACATTGGAGGTGCCCGAAACTGGCTCTAGTTAAAACATGTTAAAAGAACCCAATGAAGTAATTTAAAAACCTCTTGTTTGCATAGAATCAGAAAAATCAACTTGCACACAACTCTACACACACTCACAAGCATTATAGTTTGATTCCGAGTAACTCTTAAGTTTTCTGAAAAATGAAAAGCCAATCATACTTTGTGCCATGGTTTTGAGAATTGAAATCAAGTTCAAAGCTAAGTTTGTGAAAATTGAAGTCTTGGCGGGTAATTATTAGTTTGCATTGCTTGAGGACACGTAATAGTTTGAGTTTGGGGTGGGTTAAGTGTCTAAAAGTACTGTTTTATTCACCCTTTTTATTCATATTATTGCTAGACTTAGGCTCATATTAGTTGCATTATTAGCCATTCATGAATGTTTGCATTGTTTGTTTGGTGGACAAGCTAAATTTCATATTTTGCTTAATTTTGTGGAAAAAGATACTGCTTTGGTGTGTTTTTGTATGTGTGCAGAATCACTTGCCAAAGCAAGGTTGGAACCAGTTGCCAGGGCAATGCATAAAGGAGATGACGAGCTAGTTGCCAGGGCAATGCATGAAGGAGATGCCGAGCTAGTTGCCAAGGTAATTTTCGATAAGGGATAAAATGATATGACAGTCAAAATTGATGACTAGATAAGCCCAAGATGACGTGGAGCAAAGTTAAATCCCAAAGGAGTTTGATTTCCATGAAGAGGTTGTAGCGATGTCCCTTTTTTTCTTATCGCTAAAAAAATGAGGGTTTTCGAAGGTGTTGAGAGGTGTTTTGGATATAAAATATTTATTCCGTGGGGGTTTTAAAAAACACATTTTATTTAAATGGAGTCGCCACCGGCCACTTAGGTAGGCCGGACACCATAAAACCAGAGATTCAAAAAAAATGGGTTCGGGAGTCGGTTACGGATGGGGAAGGATTAGCACCCCCACACCGCCCAAAATTGGTACTTTAATAATTACCGCTTTATTAATATTGGATTTTCTGGATTAAAGTGACGATTATTTTAAAATTCGGTCATAATTACGAATAAATTTTAAGGGTCCCGTTATCCGAGAATAAACGCCCAACCACTATCACTACGCCTGATACTGGCCCCGTTTACGCTCGGATAAAAGGGCACCGCATTAACAATTTATATCTCGATATGCAATTTTAGTGGCAAAAATATAAAGCATGGCAGATAATTTAAAGACAGTAAATATTCACATAACAGAATACTAATCTAACATAAATAAAATATGTAATTAAAACACACATATACATAACAAGCTTAACAGTAGATAAAAGAAAATTTAACATGTCACAATAACAAGACAGGAATAAATACGTGTGTCGACGAACATTTATTTCAAGAAGACATACATACTAGAAATAAAACATATTTCAACATATATGGAACAATATATTATACATAAAAAGAAAATACACTAACATGTAACCTAAAAAGGCAAGAGAACATACACATATACAAAAATACAAAACATGTCGTGTACGAGTCAACTAGAACATAACATGCTTAATACGAATAACCGGATAAAAAAGATACATAACTATCATAAACTTAATACACATATACATGTAAACATAAAAATACATGGCATATACGAGGGATATAAAATAAGACAAAAGATTACATTAACATATACGATTATAATACGAACATGAATATTTAAATATGAAACAGGACTGAAATGAAAAGAAATAAATATAAGAAACAGAAATTAAAAGGCAGTAATATGCGATTTAGGGACGAAATTACAAAACCAAGAAAGCTTAGGAGGACTGAACATGTGATTTGACCAAGGGGCAAGCCCAAAGTGCAAATATTCAAAACGCGGAAGGACTAGGGAGGTAATTTCACCATTTAAAAGTCTAATTTCACAAAATTAGGGACTGAATTGAAACTTTTCGAAAACGCAGAGGGACCGATAGTGTACTTTACCCGCGTGGTAAACCCAAAACGAAAAGAACGTAAACATGGAAGGACCTTCCATGACATTAGACCCTTTTGAAAATTATTACACATCTAATCCGGCTTCTTTCTTACTCCTTTAGTCATTTCCCAGTTTCATTCTAAAGAAACAATTTTCCTTTGTTTATTTTCCCCCAAAAAAACCGAGAAACCTCCTTAAGTTTTCATCTAGACCATATCGTTCGTGAGTCCATCGCGAACTCAACCATCATTTCCAGAATCCGACGACATTTTGGTCGTACCGGCCAACTTGGACAGCCACCAGCTGCCGCTCGCCGACGCCGGTGGGCCTCGAACCCTGTCCTGAAGCGATCTCCTTTCCAAACCGAACCTAAATCCGATTTTTAAAGTTAAAAGAAACCCCCATCTTAAATCTAGAAAAAAAAACCCGAAACAAGCTGTTTTTCTTTTGTATAAACCGAAACCAAAACTTCCCCTTTAATCGGCTCACTACATGGAGTTTATTGTCGGCCAAGGGAGGTTAGCCGACGACTAAGGTAAACGTCTCTCCTCACTCTCTTTTTCTTTTGATATTATTCCTTTTTTACTCAACATGCAAAGAGGAAGAAAGAAGCAAAAATACCTTTCTGGGAAACTCTCTTTTTTTTTATTTTCGATTCAGATCCCCCTTGTCTGTTTTGTTATACAAGATTTTTTTGATACATATATCCTTTTACATACAATAAAATAAGATCAACTGCTTCCTGGTTGCTTGCTGTAAAATTTTTCCCCATGCTTTCCTGTCCCTTTTTGCAGGTTACCACGACAGTGGTTGTACGGTGGCAGAGCCAAGGACGGTCACCGTTGATCTGGACACGTGACGGCCATCGGTGAGGGCGCGTGGAAGGCGAATAGCTACGGCCTTCGTGCCACGCGCGCGTGGGAAGGTGATTAGCCCACGTGTGGGTTCACACGACAGATGAAAGGTCCCCTTCCTTTTGATCTGGGCCGTTGGATCAAGCCTTGATCCAACGGCTTAGATTGCGTGGCTACATGGAAGAAAAGATGATATTAGGTCACTTGGGTTATTAGGTTTGGGTTTAGGTTAACAGATTATGCTTATGTAAACATTAATACATTTTTGGGTTTTATGTAATTTACAACTGGGCTGTTAGCATTTGGGTTTTATTTTATTTAGTTTCTGTCTTAACATAGCCCGATAATACTAATATTAATAATTTTCATAATAATAATTATAACAATAATATCGTATATGTATACACACAAGCACACACATGCATAACTACATACGGGTACACATACAAAATATCATCCATAACACACGTAATTAAAATAACATACCAATTGGTATATAATGGCTTAATCACACATACTTAGTATGAATATGCACGTACTGACATATATATTAACAATACACATATAGCACACATACACCACATATCGTATTATACATGCATTTACACATATCACACATATATTACAAGCATATTAATAACAAACATGTTCATATGTAAACATACAATAGCAACACTAATTAATTATTATATTAGTATATTAAAATATTAACAGAAACAGATAAAAATGAGTGATTACAGAGGTTAAAGAGAAATTAAATCCCAAGAAGATAGGAGAAGATCTAGAAGGAATTTAAATATAATAAAGAATTATCTTCTTTAAAAGTATTTAATCCCAACTTAACTTCCTCCTAAAAAAAGACTTTGACCTAGCCCTATAAATTGAGGACCAAGTCGTCAACTCCAAAGGGAGAGAGGAGGGAGATTTCGAAAAGAGCAAGGGAGAAGTTTTCGACAAAGGCTTCAACCATTCTTCATCTTTTTCTTTCTTGTTCAATTAGGTTTATGCTAGGAATTCTTTGTTTTGTGTTTCTTTGGAACCTAGCCATGAACTAAATCTATTTGGCTAAGGTTATTATGTTTTGTGGTTGTGAGAAACAATTGGATTTTGTTTAGGTACTAAGAGTTTGCACTTTCAATTCAAGGTTTACTCATTCTTGGTTTTATTCTTGTTTGCAAGTGAATTGGGAGAGGATCTCGTAACTTCATCTATTTATCTAATATCGGGAGAGTTAGATTCAAGAAACGAATGAGTATGGTCTTTAATCAATCTATTGATAATGAAGATTAATCCGTCTTAGGAATAAGTTAAGGATTTCAACGGCTAAGAGGAGTGCAAGATTGGTTTTTGTTCACCCTTGATTCACGCAAGGATGTATTGTCAAGGCATGCATAATTAGCTAGAGTTTCGACTTAGGGATAAGAAGAAACCATTGAAGAATACTCCGCCGAACCTTGAAGTTGCTGCCCAGCCACCCAAGTAGTTGCCCAAGTAGTTGCCCAGGCAACCGTCGATTAGTTGCCAAGGCAACCCCACTGTGCAAGTTGCCAAGGCAACCCCGCTGTGCAAGTTAACACGACAACTGAGTTTCCCTTGCACTCTTTTACCAAGACGATCCAATCGGCTATCACACCTCAACTCACGATAACCTGGCCTATTCTCTCTCATTTGATTACATCTTCTTTTACTTATTGCTTTCTAGTTTAGTCATTAGTTAAAACTCCTACAATCACCTACTTGTGTTTTTACTTTTTACAGTGCAAGAGATTGAATTCTTGAAGTGGCACCAATCCCTGTGGAGACAATATCTTTTATACTATAACTTGCGACGTGTACACTTGCACAATTGCGGAGCACTTATTACGCACAATAATAAGCACAACAATAAACAAACCAAGAGTGAGGCCCAATGTCACTCGTCCCTGGGAAACCCACACATACTCAAAATCTCACATCGAGCTACTCAAAATCTCATATTGAGTTAACATACTCAGAATCTCACATCGAGTCTTCGCTCAGAATCTCGCATCGAGCAAATACCATCACCTGAAATATCACATCAGATGGCCTTCATTTCATCACTCGGAATCTCAAATCGAGTGGGCTTCATGTGTTGCAACACTCACTCACTGGGTATCTGATTCCACCAAACAAAGACACATAACCAAACAAGTGCCCATACATGGCACAACCACATATGATCCACCAAGGATTCATAAGATTTGCTAACACAAGCAATTCCCTTTTATTCAAACACATTATTTGCCAATTAATCCACATGACAAGTTAGAAACGCCTTTTTTTAGTTTTACTATTCATTTTACATCATAAGAGACCCCTTGGACACTTTGCCTCAAATTATAGAACCCTCGAATGTAACCTTAGATTCCATGGGTAGATTGCCCAACGAGTACCGATACTCCTATCAAAACCTAACCTCTACCATTTTAAAACAAACCTACCTTGGATTAAAGATCCTTGAATGCTGATAAGACTTCCCTTAACAAGCCAAACATGATTCACAACACAAACCCTTAAGATTCTACCTTTGGTGGTAGTGTTTGGGTGGGAAAGAGAGTTTGGAAGGAAATAAGAGACTGTAAAGCATGTTGATCTCATCTTTCTCTGTACAATACAGAAAATTAAAGCCTTTCCCATGTATCTCCTTTAATTATGAATTTACCACACTACCCCTCTCTCACTCATCCCAAACCAAACCTACGACAATTACATGAGCCCAATACAAAAGATAAGCGCAACACTTGAGTTTTGAAACCTGGGTCGTTACATTAAGTGTATAGTCTTGTAAGGCGTGATGTTTTGAAATATGTTTTAAATGGGGTTTTCAAAGTGGGTTGAATAACCAATTTTAAATGCATTGACGGTGGCTTGTTTTAGAGCGCTCCTTACTAAGCATTGTGTGTTTACGCTCTTTTTTTCATCAATGCAGAGAATTAAGCATAGGAGGCAGTGAGCAAGCAAAGGGGGATTCCAAGGACTTACTCATTTTCGAGTATGGTTTTGCAATATGGTTAATTGATGTTTGTGAGGGTTGTTTTGGTGAACTCCCTATTTGTGCAAGTTTTAAATGTTGTTTTGGACTTGCATGAGGATTTATATGCTTGTGAATGGCTTGAAACCATGTTTTGCATGTTTGAGTAGGAAGCATGCCTATAGACGTTTTGGTGATTCAAGTTTTGCATGTTGAGTGTCCTTGCATGCTCGAATGGTTATGATAAGTATGCCATTGATGTTGTATGATGTCTATATAAGGTTTGGTCATGTTTAGAGTGAGCCAAAATGTCATATGTTGGACCTAGAGGTCATTACAGGCCTTCGTGTACTGGTACGGGTACCTTAGTTTCGGTACACAGGTCTGGTGAGGCACAGAGCTGCAGAAATATACAAAGGGTATCGGTACGCCTAGCCACCATATCAGTACACTGTTTTTCCACTGGAATTTGGGTTTTGAAAATATTTCTTAAGGGATCGATACAAGGGTCGTACCGTATCGGTACGGGTTTTCCCTAAACATCGTATCGATGCGAGAATGCAAGTATCGGTACACAGAGCTATTTTGTTAGTTAGGTCGTATTGATACAGTCATATTGTATCGGTATGCAGTGGATTTTCTTTAGGTTATTGCCTGTTGAAGTTTGAAATTGTGCATTTTAGTCCATGAATGTTATGTATGCAATTATATGAGTTCGGATGTTTGATTTTAGCTGGAATTTGACTTGTGAGCATGAAACATGATTAATGAAGGATTGGTAACTTGGAATTTGGTCAAGTCCTTGTAATTTGTAGAAATTACATTTTGGTCCCCAAAGCGCATGGTTGAGCAATCGAACTCCGTTTGTAATCTGTCCGCATTGTTATCGTACCCGCTATTGCAGCCTTGCAGGTTCACCTTAGGATCTAAATCAATGCATTTAGATAAGATAAAAGAAGAAAAAAATGACCCAGTTTAGGTTATTAGTTCGGGTTTGCATTGGCAAACCTAATGTAGCCCTTTTAATTCAGTTTCGGCTAGACCGAGTTAAGGGGGTTACAACATCTACTTTGAGATCAATTTTTATGTATTGGCCACATCTTGTTATGTTATTTTTTTAATATATCGAAACTTCTGTTCAAGTTCTAAAACTATAACTCTGGATGTTCAGCCGCGAATATAACAATTTCCTTTAATATTTTAAGTATAAAACCTACCATATTGAAACCATTTAATATGAGTTGTGGTACTAATGTTATTAGTATCAAAACACCGAGTAAAAGTTGCAATACTGCCTTTAGGTCGTTTGATTGAATACTCTTCATAAGTCTAAGTACCAAAATTCTTGATCCGAGTTTCGATATTTATGATTGTAGTATGCAAACTCTATGCCAAAGTTGCGATACCCCATTGTAAGTCAGTTCATATACATGTACCCCAAGTCCCGAAACTCATTTTAGGTGTTCTGATACTATGTTTAACAGAAAATGGCCTAAGAATGCAATAGTATCAAAACACTTAAGATGATTCCCGAAACTCTAGTTAGTAGCATCGAAACTATAAGTAGAAATTGTGATACTCCCTTTAGGCAATTTGATCGATTACTATTCAAAGTTCTAAGTACCGAGATTCATGATCCAAGTTCTGGTATTTATTATCGTAGTATGCAAACTCTATGTCGAAGTTGTGATACTCCATTGTAAGTTATTTCAATCACAAGAACTCAAAGTCCCAAAACTCGTGTATGTTGCTCTGATACTCTGTATAACACATATAGGCCTAATAATGCACATGTATCAAAACACATAGTATGATTCCCATAACTCTAAATAAGAAGTATCAAAACACTAAGTTGAAGTTATGTTACTTCCTTTAGGTCATTTGATGGATTATTATTACAAGTATCGAGATTCATGATCTAAGTTCTTATATTTATTGTCCTAGTATGCAAACACTATCTCGAATTTGCAATACTATGTGTACAATAAAATGCATATGGCTACATAATTATCCTTCAACATCTAATTACATGCTGTTCAAAAACCTTGAAATATATGATAGACTTGTCCTCAGTTTTGCTGGGATTGTTTGAAGCTCCACAGTCACTCATCCATACTTCCTCCTGCTCCTAATAAGGAATAAAATTTTTTTCACACATTATAATTGACTGGTTAAAGAAAGCAAACATGTGATTTAATAAATAGGGAAACGTTTTTGTCGATCGAATACATGTTATCCATTATAGTTTTTGAAAATTTCAAGTCCAGAGCATAAAAATCATCATTACATGCGGATGATGGTGTTGGCAATCCTAGCTTCAACTAAGGATGTGTAACTTTGTTGTGTCCTTCAAATTTGCAATTTGAACAATGGAGCCTATTCCTTCTTGCAACTTTTTTGGACCCACTAATTGGACTTTTGCCTTTCTCTCTTAACGAGTCCTAAACTTTTTGAGTGGGGTTTGGTTATAAGAATCTTTCAATATGCAAGATGCCTCGAGTTCGATCGTAAGTCTTTAAACCTCCTCTTTGGCTCGTCAGAAGCTTTTATCCGTATTAGATGCAATATAGCAAAGCCTATTAGAAACCAAGGGGAGCGAAACGAACAGTGCCATGTGTTTCACTTTAGGAGGAACATTGAACTCCACAAATGATAGGGTAGCAACCTTCGCATTCTTTGTCCATCGATTTAGAATCAATAAATTTGGAATACGTGAGCTATCTTGCATCTTAAGAACGTGTAGTTGATGTCTACATAAAAACCCAACTATCTCAAATTTACGACAACAACATGTTACAGTTTGCGTGACAACATCAAATTGTAGTTCATATTCATTGTCTGGTTTTTGATATTTCGTCAGATAAATAGTTCGAACACCGTTGAAATCTTCCTATTCCCGTGATACATGATACAATGTCTCTGATTTAAGTTCCTCTTGGAATGTCTTATATGATTGTCTTGTATACAGTTCAGCTGTATAGCCTTCTAGCTCTTTCAATTTTGTCACTTGCATCGGCTTACTCTCTGTACAAGTAAAATCCTCTTTCAACTCGTTGAAGCACATTTGACCAATGGAAACTCTAAATATATCTTCTTGCACTTAAGGAAAATATCCAAAGACGCTTGTGCCCATAAGTGACGGGTCTTACTCCTCTTCACAACCCACAGATGGTTTTTCACATTAAATAGTTCAATAGTTTTCTCTCATTGTGCATCAAATTCTTGAGGTGTCCACCAAGAATACATGCATTTGCTAAAAGCCTTTGTAAAATTTGGATCACTAATATTTCCTTGGGAATTGTGAGTTAGATGCCAAGAACATATTTGATGTTTAGCATCAGGAAAAACATTTTGGATTGCTCTATGCATTGCCCTATGTCTATTTGTAACCACTGAAAGTGGAGACTTGTTCAACATAGCTTCTAAAAAAGCATTTAAAACCCACTCAAACGTATCTGCAGTCTCATCTGCAAGGACAATAACAGCAAATACAATTGTTTGATGGTGGTGATTTACACCAACAATGGGTATAAGAGGTCGACCGTATGCATTACCTTTGTAGGTGGTGTCAAATGCAATAACATTACCAAATATGGAGTTGTAACACCCTCGACCAGGATCTCATATTTGGGCCTCAAGCCCAACCCATAACCATAAAATTTTGCAACTAGATTTAGCTTAATCATATTCATTCATAAAATCCATAAAGTTTAAATATTTCAAAGTAGATAAATATGTTAAAACGTTACATGGGACCTCCATTTAAAATATATAATTAAAAATATGCATCTCATAAGTTGAAATCCCAAAATAAGAGTTACAATATAACCATAGGGTCCTATGAATACATAGTCCAAATAATCTAAGTACTATACTTGGACAACAAGTCGATGCTGAAACCCTACTCCGATGGTGCTCCAACGATGCACGCCAACCTACTAACCTGCGAACGGAAACAACAATTCTGAATATTAAGCTAACGAAGCTCAGTGGATACACTTCCACTCAGCCATGCTTCATGCAAATCATAAATAAGAGCATGCAGCTAAAGATGACAGCATGGCAATAATATCATATCAATATGGCACTACCTCTAGTAGCCTAACATATATCAATCAATAAGAACGTAAAAAGTCTCACATAGCAATCATAAGTATAATACTAATAAACCTGGAGTGAGGCTCGATTCCACTAAGCATCAGGTACACACACTCTGAGTGAGGCCCAGTCCCACTAAGCATCGGGTTCATACACTCATACTCGAAACCTCTTATTGAGCATCTTTAAATAAGTCTCGGTTCCATTAAGCATTGGGTTCATACATTCATAAATCTTTAACAATGGTGTTGCAACACTCTTCTTTTGGGTATCCGGATCCTAACAAACAAGGTGACTCAACCATACCAATGCCCTTACGTGGCATAAAAACTTCATTCGATCTACCAATGATCCTTATTATTACAACACAACAAGTCACCCAAGGTTTTAAATAATCGTTACTCATTAAGCTCGTATATGAGGTTTAAATCTTGGTTCCTTGGTTTTACTATTCATTTTACCACTTTAGAAGCCCATTCGGCCTTAGCTCACGAACTTAAAACGTATTTTTGGGTAAATTGCCCAGAGCGTACCAATACTCTTATAAGTGTACCGATACACCCTTCATGTAATAATCTGAATTTTGGGCTTTGAGAAATTAGGCCTTGTGTTGGGAGCCCCGTTAAGAAAAAAATGGATATGGGCTTTACCAAGTGGGAAGAGTGGATGTTGTTGGTGATGTTTGAATTTAAAAATAAAAGTGGAAGGTTGGAAAAGGAAGAGGGAGGATATGTTGGAAAGTAAGAAAAATGGGGTTTGAAAATAATGGAAGAGAGAGAAAGAGAAGAGAATGGGGTGTTTCCAAAAAAGAAAATGTTGGAAGCTTGCTTCATCGTCGATCATGCCACCGTAGTGTCACCGCCGGTACCATCAGCTTTGTCGTACCGTCTCGCATTACCCGATGGTTGTAGATCTGTCGTCCAAGCCGTCACTCGCTGGGTAGGGATAATAAAGATTTAGTGAAGCTTGTTCGAGAGGTTCCACCAGCTTTTTTCGAGAGTGAGCAGCACGGTTGAACTCCCCATACATTTTTGCACCAGTCTGTAGCTGGCCACCTCTGTCTGGCCACTAGAGAATGTCGTGCATGCCGCCGGCCGTGCGTGAGCATTGTCCTACGTAGGGGGAAGCCATCTAAGCCTCCAGTTGAGCCGTCTAAGCCGATCCGGGTTTTGAGTCGAGCCGCTTGTCTAGCCGAGCCATCCTTTGAGCTATGGGCCACGTTGATCTGAGCTGCCAAGCCGTTGATCGAGTCATCTGAGCCAACTGCCAAGCTATCTGGCCGAGCTTCCGTTGACCAAGAGTTGACTTTTTCCAAGAGACCTTACCCAGTTTCTTGATATTCTGAGTCCGTTGACGCAGTCTGTTTTGCCAAATTTGAACTGATAAGCTATTTTTATTCGTTTTATCCTCTAAAATAGTCTGATAATATAAAATGGCTAATGTAATAGTATTTGTTTTATCCGAGGAATTTGTGGACTCGAGTATTGGGTTTAAAGAGATGTGTCAAGGAGCTCGGATAGGGATTTATTGCTTTGGCATAAAGTTAGTACACCTTGAACTCTTATTACTTCATCAGCATCATAAATATGATTGCCTTGCATGTTAGTATATATAATTGAGGTAGACGATAAATATGCATGTTTGGAGACCGATAGTATGAGATTTGATATCTGTGTGAGATATATGATGATGTCGTGAACATGATATGACTCGTAGAGGCTTTAGAGACCGTGTAGGTTGTTCAAGATGCTCATATAATTATTTGGTGACTGTTTAACTGATTGGAATAATTGTGATGGCTTGTATGCTTGCTCGAATAGATTGATAGAAATTATTTTACATGATATTGATAACTGGTAATAGTCAAATAAATGATCATAAAGCTGGTAATTAATATTAATTAAGCACGTTAGTAAACAAACCCTAATGTCTCCCATAAGCTTTAGAGAGGAAAGTGTGTGAACCCGTGTTTAGGTCATCGGTACAAGCTTTGATCGTACTAGTACGCGATTAGGGGGACGTATCCATATAGGTCGACCCATATCGGTACTTGTATAAATCTAAGATTTCCAATAAGCAACATTAATATCGGTACGCGTGTGAGTACTAGTACCCATGGGTACTATATCGATATTAGTGTTCGTGTATCGGTACCCTTTGAACGGAATAGTCTCTAATGCTAATAAAAATATGGAAATTTACGTGGAATGTTAATGGGATAATATAGACCAATAGAGATGATTAATGTACACTTCAATAATGAGTAATAACTTTGTAAATGTTGGGTGGCTTGTTTGTGTTAGTAACCCATAGAGATCCTTGGTGGATCAATTGATGTTGTGTGGTAGCTAGGGTCCTTGATGTGTGCGGATGGGATGCCTAGGTAGTTGAGTCAATCTTTGTGTGGTGGGATCCAGATACCTAGTAATGTATGTTGCAACACCTTGAAGACTCCCGAATGGAGGATCTCAATGCTATGTGGACGCGAGCCTCATTGGAAGATGCTTGATGGGAGATTCTGAGCATGGATGAAAGATCCCAATGCTGTGTAGACGCAAGCCTCATCCCCAAGAGTGTAGGATCTTGATGTTATATGGACACGGGCCTCATTCAAAGTGTAGGATCCCGATGTTGTGTAGACGCGGGCCTCATTTAATATTGTTGGTATTATCTGTGTGATGTTGTGGGGATACATGCCTTACTTAAGAGTGTACAATCCCGATACTGTGTGGGTGCGGACATCACTCCAGGTTTGTGGTATGACTTTGTATGCTTTTGCTCGAATAATCTGGTGAGATCCCGAGTATGGTTGGGCCATGTGGGCTATATTTGATTATTGATCGTACTAGCTTGCATGCTTATGTTTATGATTAGCATAAAGTATGGTAGAGTAGATGTGTACCACTGAGCTTTGTAAGCTCAGCACTCAGAATTGTTGTTTTCGTATGTAGGTTAACCATTGGATCGTAGGATCGAGAGCACTATTGGTACGGGATTTTAGCATATGGTGACGATACTTGTGTTTAGTGGGTTATGTATTCACAAGACCTTACGTGTTTGAGTCTGTAATCTTTATTTTGAAATTGTATTAATCAAGACTAATGTTTAACTATTTTAATTTAAGTGGAGCTCCTTTGTAATCGATTTAAATTGTTTATCCAGATTTCCTATTTTTAAATCTGATTGTTTTGGAAAATAACTTGTTTAGGCTAAACTTAGTTTGGGAAATTTTATGGTTTTGGTTTGGGCTTGAAGCCCAAATGTGACATCCGGGTCGAGAGTGATACACTTTAGGGTACTGATACACATCCAAGCAAATCGATACTGAGCTTCGCACAAATAGGGGTTTGACTAGCCACCCCGTATCGATACACAGGGTTGTGTATCGATACCCCAACTATACCGATACACCCTCAAGTGCGTCGATTCCCATTTTGGCTAATGGAATTTGATAGAACAGGGGGTACTGATACCCTCTTAGGTGTACTGATATGCCCTTTCAATTTAGCTTGATTTCAGTCGATTAAACATAGGGCAACGATACGCATTCAACCTGTAATCGGTACTCGAACCCATAATTCATTTTTTGGAGTTCGAAATCACTTCTCAAGCTACCAAACTCAAAGTTAGAACCCTAAAACAAACCTACAAGTTATTGGAAGTGGTTTAAGTGGTTTTCTACCAAATTTAAGCCATATTAACATCAATTTTAGTTTTATCCATTAAAAGGGGTCTCAAGCACTCAAACAACCAAAGTATCAACCAAGCAACAAAGCAATCAAACTTATGATTTCCAGGAACTCAAAGGAGTTAGTAGTCTACTAAACTTGATTAAAAGCTAAAAACGAAGCTCCTAAGCCCAATCCTTCAAGCATTCTTCTTTCCAAGCTCTTTGGAAGAATTCCCCACCTCTTTCACTACACGAGAAGGTTGTAAAACGGATTACAACTTTGTACAAGGTGGAAAACCAACTAGAACTGGAAAACGAGAATAAAACCGCCCTTAACCTACTTCTCTACAAAACCCCCACTAAACCCACCATTTCCAACCTCCACAAAACTGGATGAATCTTACTTCAAAATGTAGATGCTTGGATGCTGAACAACTTGCCTCAAACCCAAAATCTGTGATTCACACTCCAAAACAAAAAGATTTAACCTTTGGCTCTTGATTATTGGGTGAAGATGAAATGAGAGAGATGAGGATAAAGCAAAAGACAAGGTGATATCACCTTCTTTTGCTACATAATAGTTAAGAGTTCACCTCTCATTTCTTCAAACATGAGGTAAGTTACCATCTTACCCTTGCCTCTTCATCCTTGTAATACCCCAAAATGTGGGTTAGAATTATGTCACAAATTTTAGTGTGACTTAAATTGGTCTAAGATATCTTAGGATTAGAAAATTTTATGAATTAAGGACCGAAAGTAAAGTTTGTAAAGCATGTTGGCCAATTTGAAAAGAAGTAAAGAAGGAATGCTTGATCTTAATGGACTAAATCAAAAAGATGGATTATTAGAACTTTGCAAGCTAACAAAATTTTAGAGTATGGCATTTACAAATGTCATGTAATTAAGAGCTGGTGGGTGAAAGAGGGTTCGGTGAAAGAGATTAAAATTATCTATATCATCTTCTTTATTTTAGGGTCACCCGAACCTTAGAGAAAGAAAGATAGAACCTTGCACCAATCTTAGGAGTTGGTTTCAATCGTTAGATCACCCACATTCTTGCTAAGCTCAAGGTAAAAACTCTTTAGCCTTGCTTTAAATTAAGACATGCATGTTAGATTGAAATCTTTGTGCTTTATCCATACATGTATATATATAAATATATCATGGAGTAATTGTTGGATAGAAAGCATAAATTTTATGTACATATTTTCATGATTTCCTTTCGGCCGAATGATATGTTGGATGATCTTTATTGATTCTAGAAAATTGTATGCATAATTGGTATTGTTCGATTCTAAAATGAATTATATGAATTAGGAGTAGTTGAACATTTGGGTGAGGTTGTTATTTATGATGTTATGACTAATTTGATAGTATGTGTATTTGATAAAGAGAATAACTCATTAGGGGATTGTTTTATATTATACAAGCATGTGTAGATTATAATTGAGCATAAAGGAAGACATGAATGTTGATGCTACACTGCCTTGCATTCGTAGAAGCAATTTTGGGACTGCTTTAAAAGTTTAATTAAAACTGTTTGTATTGATAAAATGACTAACGAACAGATTTTTATGTATATATGCGACCACATGTAAACTTAGGGATTAAATTGAATAAATTAAAACAGGGGATTATTTTTATTTACATATAAGGACTGATTCTGGCAAAAATATGGATGATTTGGTGTACAATTATGTCTAGAATATCACGGTAATAATTGTGTATACATGGTTGGGTATAGTGCACTGCTTTAGACATGTAAACGTATGTATTTAAGGAATGGGGTTAATGTGAAAATCTATACATATGTATGTTTGTAAATTGGTCTGTTTATATAGATTTTTTTTGGACTGCTTTGTATATATATATATATATATAGATTGTTTTCGTTACACCCTCACTTGTATACATGATTAATTGAGTAGCTTATAAGGGAATGGATGATAGGATCAATTCTAATACATCATTGCACCTTTGTCACATTTAGACCAAGACGAAGTTGGAGGACTAAGGGATAAAGACGGGGCAAATGGTAGATAACAAAAGGGGATCGTGATCCGGGAACAAAACTAGTTCGGGATATCTGTGAGTGTGGTTTAAAGTCTTGGGATAGATTGAAACTATCTCGGGCATGTTAATTGTTTTAAATCTTACCTTACTTGTATTAGTTAAAATTATGTTATAATGAGCTTGATGGAGAAGCACGGTAAGTACATAATTGGTAAGGGTCATGTGATATGTTATGTTTGAATTTGATGACATGTTTTTAGTGGAAACAATTCTTAGTGCTATAAACTTGATAGAAACTTTTTCTATGAAATGCTAACATTTGAAAATGATGGGGAACAATTGTGAAATTTGTGTGAATGGACTATATGTATAATAAGAGAAATAGTAAGTTTTGCTTACTTGATTATAAGAACATATATGTTTTGATGTTATAAGTCCTAAGTTTTTCTATGTGATCTTATGAACTATGAAAGTGCTTGATATAGAAGATATAACTTTGCTGTAATTGTGTGAAGTTGAAGCTATGTTAACCTCTGATAAGAATCAAGATATGTCCTTTGATTATATGACATTGGAGGTTATATTTGTATATGGCTTGATAAATCAAGCAATGAAATGTGTTATCCGATTATCTAAATAAGAAGCTAAGCTCGATTTTGATTCAAATAAGAAATAAACATGGTTGAAAAGCCTTGGTTTCGAGTCAGTCATAGGTATAGTTGGCATGCCATAGAGTCCATAGAGCTCAAGTTTAGGTTGGACTACGGTCCTGGACTAAGGTCCTTATTTGGTGACAGTAGGAGGAATGGGTTGTGGTCACTTGGCGACAGTAGGAGGAATGGGTTGTGGTACCATTTCGTTTTGCGACAGTTGGTTGGGGATTCATGTACCTAGACTGTAACTTGAATTCTCAAGACTATGTTAAAGCTAAAATAATGATATGTGCAAACCCAATTATATATATATATATATCGATAAATTATGAAATAAGTAATTCATGCCTTGATATGTTATGTTCGTTATTTATGTGATAAATAACTCATACTAGTAATATGATTGCTAGATAACTTATTTAATAAGTAACTATCTTTGATATATGTTCTTTGTGTAACCCAATGTGAAAATGGCTATGTGTCATTCGAATGTTGTTAATCAAATAGCTAGTTTCCCGATTAAATTTAGAACCTTGCTTGACTCTAAAGGTTGTAATACAGACAAAGTAACGAACTTGTAAAATAAATTAAAGAATTACCTGGATATGCTATGTTGATGCCTTATGTGAAAAGCAATTAGTGACTTTGATATATATATTAGATTGATATCTTAAGTGTTAAGTGAACTGTGAACTTAGTATGATATGGTTGATATCTTAAAGGACAAGTAATTAATGATTTTGATACGCCATGTTAATGTTTTATACGTTAAAAGACTCGTGATTTCGATATATTATATTTGACATAGTAAATTTCAAGCAATTAGTGAATTTGATACATCATGTTTGATACCTCAAGAATTGATAATTTTCGACTCTAATATGTTATGTTTGGTTTCTTATTTAGCAAGTAATTCATTTTTAATATATGCTAATTCGAATGCTATATCTAAAGGAACTGTTAAATAACTTATGTTTATAATCTGATATGTTGATGCCTTATATACCAAGTAACTCATGAATAGGATTTGATATATATAGTACTTTGTATGCTAAGTGTTGGGCGAAATGAAATGTTAAGTTTAATATCTTACATGATAAGGGAAGTTTACACTTATGATGTGTTTGATAACATATGTGATAAGAAATAGATATTTGATAAAGTGTTGATAAGTCAAAAAGATAAAATAAGTAAATTACGAGTGGATAGGCTATATTATAAGAATCCAAGGAAGTTTATAAGTTAAACACAAATGAGTTATAGAAATAACTTGCATAATAAGTAAAATTGAATCCATTGATAGGTAAATACTTTTGTATGAATAATAAAGCCATGTTAGGATGTTCATATATCCATGGTTACTTTAAATATATATATATATATATATATATGAAATCGTTTGGTTCAAACCACATATGGATAACGGTGTGTAAAGGTCGAATACCTATGTAAATGTACGTATGTTTTGATTGAATATATATGTGTAAAAATGTCTATGCTTGATTCAAAATCTCCTATGTGTATATACTTATATTGTTTAATTATAATGTGTATATGTGGATAAGTTTAGTGTGAAATTTCATGAAAAGGTGCCTACATCTTGATCGAATATTCACATGAATACATGTCTATGTTTAGATCGAATTTCTTTATGTATAAAATGTTTATCTTGTGTTCGAAATCCCATATGGGAGTAGTCTAGGTTGCTCAAATTTCATGGATTGATGTGTGTAGGATTGTTTTGAATACTAAGTTTAAATGTGATTACTCTGTGAAAATGCCTTAGTATATAAATTATTGTTGGGCTGATCAATTCAACTTCAATGACTAATTTCTTACTCAAGCTCAAAAGTTTATATGATCTTTAGACTCCAGTGAAGGAAATAGATTATGGCTTCATGATTCTTAGTAGCTTTAAGCTACCTCACTAAGCCCATGCTTACTTTATCCCTTCAATACGATTCAGGTTATGGTGCCTTCGGCTTCTTTCGAGATTGGACTTGATCACAAGGATTTTGAGTATGATTTGAATTATGTCCTTAGAACTCCTAGAAGATGGCACATAGTCGTTAAGTTGCATAATGCATTTAGATTCCATTTTTCTAAATGTGTATAAGTTTGATAAGTATGCAAAGTTTTATAATAGGCCTATAATTATTTTATGGTTATTGCTAACTTTTTATGAATTAATAGTTGGTTAGTTTGTGTGTGATTGTTTCGTACCTTTGGGTACCTTAAGTTGTAGATCACTTTGATATCATGTGTATTGCAAATTGATATAGATATTAACCTATGCTAAACCCTAAATAAAAATGGTGTAGCCCTAATGTCTAGTTAATGGTTAAATTAAGCAAATGGTTGGATGTTAATGAACTTTGTATTTTGGTCTTGCTCTGTATTAGTATAAGTGAAGGGCTATGTGCAGTTTATGCTTCAAAATAGTGTGGTCTTAAGAACCGAAGGTTAGTATCACCTTTGTAAATAATTTATTAAGTTTCATGATAGTTTAAGCTATGTTAGATTTGATGTTCGAATGTTTATGTGTATGAGAAGTTATATTAGGCATAAGTTTTGAATGCTTGCTAGGAATACATGTTAGGTAATGATATGTGTTTTGAGTTGATAACCCTGGACAATAAGATCTGATGTTTAATAGTACAACATGAAAGTTCAAAGATTCACGATTAACTTTTATATGATAGTCAGTGCTACTCCTTGTATTGTATTTGCTTATAAAGGTAATTTACCTTGAATTCGGTAATGAATGATCATGGACTTTTTGGCCTGCTTGAGTTTCCTTTCATATCTTGTTCTGATTGTTCATGATCGAATGAAATATATCTACGAATTGATTAATCGCATGTTTTTGGTTCTCTGATGACTGATCTAGTAAAATTTTCAAGTGTATAAACTATCTCTTGAATGTTTTTAAAAACACGTCCTAATTCGGTTTACTTTATATGAGCAAACTCTGGTCGTTGCGTATTTAAAATAATTAGAAGTATATATGTTTGTAACATCTGAAATACATAAGGTATAATAAAGATATGATTATTTGATTATACATGATTTAAGGTTGAAGTGGTTTTGAAGGAATGATTTAAAAAGTTTTTAAATCCTCTGATTTTCTTTGAAGGCATGTTCTGTTGGTTGCTCTAATTTGATCAAGATTCTTTGTATGTTTGTTTGGTAACACTTCCTAAGTCGGTTTATTTCCTAGACCGGGTAGGGGTGTTACATTTATTGGTATCAGAGCTTAGGTTTAGTCGATTCTCTGACTAAACTGGAACCCGTTGCATCATTATAAGTTATTGTGCCACCTAAGAGTTAAATCTGATAAGTACTTGTGATCAATGCCTGATAAAGCTCTCTTTTATATGTTATTAGCCTTTAGAAATGTTTAAGACACGTTATGGTCAGGTTTGCGAGAGCCCGATTGACTCCTCCGATGAATGAGAAAGTATAAGAATGAACTAAGAATAGCAAATTCTCAGAACATTGTTAGTAGTAGCAAGAAGCCCTTTCAATTAATCCAGAGGTTAGATTGTTTTTCTGAAGATCGATTAAAGGATTGTCTATCTTGGTTATATTCCTAAGCAAGCCTGGTACGGAAGCCATGATCCAAGAATTACCTCAAAATCTAGGAACCCTCTAGATCACAACTAATCTAGCAAACTCACTAATATGATCCGAGAATACCCCAAACTCCACGTTCAGAAAACCGATAATAAAGCATGATCTTGATGTAGAAAACGAGATAGGATGAATTTGACGGTGGCGATGTTGGATAGATTTGTCATTGGCACCCTCCTAATCGCAATTAAATAGGCAAACACCTGCAAACGGCACGAATCTCTCCGATGAATGGATGATGACGAGATAGATGTTGTAGGATATTTTGTCCTCGACACCCTCTTAGACGCGATTATCTAAGAAAGCAACGTCAAGCGGCTCTAACCCACCCTCCTAGATGCAATTACCTAGGCAAGCAAGAGTGTGAAGATGATCTCCATTATAAGAACTTGACGAACTTACGTTGAAGAAGACTTCTGATACAAAAAATAACAAGGCAAATCTATCTACCTTGAAAATAAAATGGCCCATGGCCAAAGGTTTTTGCAACTCATAAATTCATGATGTTGTGCTTATTAATGAAGCAAATATGCCTTTAAATAGGCTACAAATGAAGAGTTCAACTTAAATTAGGAAAAGTAAACATAATAATAAAATAAATAAACATATTTTATCTAACCTAAAAAACTAATAAATAAATAAAAAATCTAATCCTAAATCATCTAAATATCAGAATCCTAGATTAAATTTAAGTATAAATAATCAATAAAATTATTGAAAAATCGTAATAAATAATATTTCCCATAATAAATCCGTATAGAGATTTCTGCTCGCATAGTCTTCACTAAAACGGACATAACTTGAGCTCCCGACCTCGAATTGATGCGTTTCAAGATGCGTTGGAAAGCTAAGAGACATACGAATATGTTTGAAGAAGACATGTAGACTCAGAAGTGCCCGGATCCCATCCGAAAATTCGATGGAAGCCGGCTGAAATTCCAGACTTATAAAACAGCTTCAACTCTTTGGCTACAAAGCATCATTTTAGCCCCCCATACATGTATCATTCTCCCCTGTTGAAAAGGATTCGTCTCGAATCTTAAGATTTGTTGATGACAACCTTCAAGTCTCTTGAGATGTCTCCAGGAATAAAATATTAAAACTAGAATCTATATAGAGAATTATATTTTTTTTCTCAACTACTAAAAAAACAGTAAAAGGTAGTTGTTTTAAACACCTAAACCAAGGCTCTGATTACCAATTGATACGAAAGCCAGGATTCAAGAATTACCTCAAAATCTAGGAACCCTCTAGATCACAACTAATCTAGCAAACTCACTAATATGATCCGAGAAAACCCCAAACTCCACGTTCAGCAAACCGATAATAAAGCATGATCTTGATGTAGAAAACGAGATAGGATGAATTTGACGGTGGCGTGTTGGATAGATTTGTCATTGGCACCCTCCTAATCGCAATTGAATAGGCAAACACCTGGAAACGACACGAATCTCTCCGATGAATGGATGATGACGAGATAGATGTTGTAGGATATTTTATCCTCGGCACCCTCTTAGATGCGATTATCTAAGCAAGCAACCTCAAGCGGCTCTAACCCACCCTCCTAGATGCAATTACCTAGGCAAGCAAGAGTGTGAAGATACAAGAACTTGACGAACTTACGTTGAAGAATACTTCTGATACGAAAAATAACAAGGCAAATCTATCTACCTTGAAAATAAAATGGCCCATGGCCAAAGGTTTTTGCAACTCATAAATTCATGATGTTGTGCTTATTAATGAAGTAAATATGCCTTTAAATAGGCTACAAATGAAGAGTTCAACTTAAATTAGGAAAAGTAAACATAATAATAAAATAAATAAACATATTTTATCTAACCTAAAAAACTAATAAATAAATAACAAATCTAATCCTAAATCATATAAATATCTTAATAAAGAATCCTAGATTAAATTTAAGTACAAATAATCAATAAAATTATTGAAAAATCGTAATAAATAATATTTCCCGTAATAAATCCGTATAGAGATTTCTGCTCGCATAGTCTTCACTAAACTGGACATAACTTGAGCTCCCGACGTCGAATTGATGGGTTTCAAGATGCGTTGGAAAGCTAAGAGACATGCGAATATGTTTGAAGAAGACATGTAGACTCAGAAGTGCCCGGATCCCATCCGAAAATTCGATGGAAGTCGGTTGAAATTCCAGACTTATAAAACAGCTTCAACTCTTTGGCTACAATGCATCATTTTAGCCCCCATACATGTATCAAAGCCCTTGAAAAGATGTGTCTTTTGTTCGGTTGAAAAATAAGCAAAGAAACGTCGATCAGTGAAATAAATATTTAGTTTTATTGTTAGTTACGAGAGAATCAACAGTTTTTAGTCGAACGTCAAATTCAACTTGACCTGATTTTTGGAATTGAGATTTTTCAGTAATCAGACCCTAAGCTGCCATATTAGGTCAGTATCCTTGTTTGTTCAACTTAGGAAATTCGAAGACGAATTTGTTTTTAGGGAGGGAGAATTTATTACCCAAAATGTGGGTTAGAATTATGTCACTAATTTAAGTGTGACTTAAATTGGTTTAAGATATTTTAGGATTAGAAAATTTTATGAATTAAGGACGAAAGTAAAGTTTGTAAAGCATATTGGCCAATTTGAAAAGAAGTAAAGAAGGAATGCTTGATCCTAATAGACTAAATTGGAAATATGGATTATTAGAGCTTTGCTTGCTAACAAAATTTTGGAGTATGGCCTTTACAAATGTCATGTAATTAAGAGCTGGTGGGTGAAAGAGGGTCCGGTGAAAGAGATTAACATTATCTCTATCATCTTCTTCATTTTAGGGTCACCCGAACCTTAGAGAAAGAAAGATAGAACCTTGCATCAATCTTAGGAGTTGGTTTCAATCCTTAGATCACCCACATTCTTGCTAAGCTCAAGGTAAAAACTCTTTAGCCTTGCTTTAGATTAAGACATCCATGTTAGATTGAAATCTTTGTGCTTTATCCATACATGTATATATATAAATATCATGGAGTAATTGTTGGATAGAAAGCATAAATTTTATGTACATATTTTCATGATTTCCTTTCGGCCGAATGATATGTTGGATGATCTTTATTGATTCTAGAAAATTGTATGCATAATTGGTATTGTTCGATTCTAACATGAATTATATGAATTAGGAGTAGTTGAACATTTGGGTGAGGTTGTTATTTATGATGTTATGACTAATTTGATAGTATGTGTATTTGATAAAGAGAATAACTCATTAGGGGATTGTTTTATATTATACAAGCATGTGTAGATTATAATTGAGCATAAAGGAAGACATGAATGTTGATGCTACACTGCCTTGCATTCGTAGAAGCAATTTTGGGACTGCTTTAAAAGTTTAATTAAAACTGTTTGTATTGATAAAATGGCTAACGAACAGATTTTTATGTATATATGCGACCACATGTAAACTTAGGGATTAAATTGAATAAATTAAAACAGGGGATTATTTTTATTTACATATAAGGACTGATTCTGGCAAAAATATGGATGATTTGGTGTACAATTATGTCTAGAATATCACGGTAATAATTGTGTATACATGGTTGGGTATAGTGCACTGCTTTAGACATGTAAACGTATGTATTTAAGGAATGGGGTTAATGTGAAAATCTATATATATGTATGTTTGTATATTGGTCTGTTTATATAGATTTTTTTTGGACTGCTTTGTATATATATATATATATATATATATATATATATATATATATATATATATATATATACATAAATATGAACATGTAATTTTGAGTTGTTTTAGATATATGAATGCACTTTGGGGCTGTTATGTACATACTTAACTGGGTGTAAGAATCTCGAAATTTTTGGTGCCTATATGAATGCTAGTAGATTGTTTTCGTTACACCCTCACATGTATACATGATTAACTGAGTAGCTTATAAGGGAAAGGATGATAGGATCAATCCTAATACACCATTGCACCTTTGTCACATTTAGACCAAGACGAAGTTGGAGGACTAAGGGCTAAAGACGGGCAAATGGTAGATAACAAAAGGGGATCGTGATCTGGGAACAAAACTAGTTCGGGATATCTGTGAGTGTGGTTTAAAGTCTTGGGATAGATTGAAACTATCCCGAGTATGTTAATTGTTTTAAATCTTACCTTACTTGTATTAGTTTAAATTATGTTATAATGAGCTTGATGGAGAAGCACGGTAAGTACATAATTGGTAAGGGTCATGTGATATGTTATGTTTGAATTTGAAGACATGCTTTTAGTGGAAACAATTCTTAGTGATATAATCTTGATAGAAACTTTTTCTATGAAATGCTAACATTCGAAAATGATGGGGAACAATTGTGAATTTTTTGTGAATGGACTATATGTATAATAAGAGAAATAGTAAGTTTTGCTTACTTGATTATAAGAACATATATGTTTTGATGTTATAAGTCCTAAGTTTTTCTATGTGATCTTATGAACTATGAAAGTGCTTGATATAGAAGATATAACTTTGCTGTAATTGTGTGAAGTTGAAGTTATGTTAACCTCTGATAAGAATCAAGATATGCCCTTTGATTATATGACATTGGAGGTTATATTTGTATATGGCTTGATAAATCAATCAATGAAATGCGTTATCCGATTAACTAAATAAGAAGCTAAGCTCGATTTTGATTCAAATAAGAAATAAACATGATATATATATTAGATTGATATCTTAAGTGTTAAGTGAATTGTGAACTTAATATGATATGGTTGATATCTTAAAGGACAAGTAATTAATGATTTTGATACGCCATGTTAATGTCTTATATGTTAAAAAACTCGTGATTCCGATATATTATGTTTGACATAGTAAATTTCAAGCAATTAGTGAATTTTATACATCATGCTTGATACCTCAATAATTGATAATTTACGA
The DNA here is from genome assembly GCA_019671005.1 of Hibiscus mutabilis. NCBI lineage: Eukaryota > Viridiplantae > Streptophyta > Magnoliopsida > Malvales > Malvaceae > Hibiscus > Hibiscus mutabilis. Next base: position 41,616,724 of record CM033748.1, read on the forward strand.
CTCTAATATGTTATGTTTGGTGTCTTATTTAGCAAGTAATTTATTTTTAATATTATGCTAATTCGAATGTTATATCTAAAGGAACTGTCAAATAACTTATGTTTATAATCTGATATGTTGATGCCTTATATACCAAGTAACTCGTGAACGGGATTTGATATATTTAGTACTTTGTATGCTAAGTGTTTAGCGAAATGAAATGTTAAGTCTGATATCTTACATGATATGGGAAGTTTACACTTATGTTGTATTTGATAACAATGTGATAAGAAATATATATTTGATAAAGTGTTGATAAGTCAAAAAGATAAAATAAGTAAATTACGGATGGTTAGGCTACATTATAAGAATCCAAGAAAGTTTATAAGTTAAACACAAATGAGTTATAGAAATGACTTGCATAATAAGTAAAATTGAATCCATTGATAGGTAAATACTTTTGTGTGAATAATAAAGCCATGTTAGGATGTTTATATATCCATGGTAACTTTAAATGAATATATATATATATATGAAATTGTTTGGTTCTAACAACATATGGATAATGGTGTGTAGAGGTCGAATACCTATGTAAATGTACGTATGTTTTGATTGAATATATATGTGTAAAAATGCCTATTCTTTATTTGAAATCTCCATATGTGTAAATACTTATATTGTTTAATTATAATGTGTATATGTGAATAAGTTTAGTGTTAAATTTCATGAAAAGGTGCCTACATCTTGATCGAATATTCACATGAATATGTGTCTATGTTTAGATCAAATTTCTTTATGTATAAATTGTTTATATTGTGTTCAAAATCCCATATGAGAGTATATCTAGGTTGCTCAAATTTCATGTATTGATGTGTAAACGATTGTTTTGAATACTAAGTTTAAATGTGATTGCTATGTGAAAATGCCTTAGTATATAAGTTATTGCTGGGCTGATCAATTCGACTTCAATGACTAATTTCTTACTCAAGCTCAAAAGTTTATACGATCTTTAGACTCCAGTGAAGGAAATAGATTATGGCTTCATGATTCTTAGTAGCTTTAGGCTACCTCACTAAACCCATGATTACTTTATCCCTTCAATGCGTTTCAGGTTATGGTGCCTTCGACTTCTTCCGAGATTGGACTTGATCACAAGGATTTTGAGTATGATTTGAATTATGTCCTTAGAACTCCTAGAAGGTGGCACATACATAATGCATTTAGATTCCATTTTTTTCTAAATGTGTATAAGTCTGATAAGTATGCAAAGCTTTGTAATGGGCCTATAATTATTTTATGGTTGTTGCTAACTTTTTATGAATTAATAGTTGGTTAGTTTGTGTGTGATTATTTCGTACCTTTGGGTACCTTAAGTTGTAGATCACTTTGATATCATGTGTATTGCAAATTGATATAGACATTAACATGTGCTAAATCCTAAGTAGAAATGGTGTAGCCCTAATGTCTAGTTAATGGTTAAACTAAGAAAATGGTTGGATGTTAATAAACTTTGTATTTTGGTCTTGCTATGTATTAGTATAAATGAAGGGCTAGGTGTAGTTTATGCTTCAAAATAGTGAGATCTTAAGAACCGAAGGTTATTATCACCTTTGTAAATGATTTATTAAGTTTCATGATAGTTTAAGCTATGTTATATTTGATGTTCGAATGTTTATGTGTAGGAGAAGTTATATTAGGCATAAGTTTTGAATGCTTGCTAGGAATACATGTTAGGTAATGATATGTGTTCTGAGTTGATAACCCTGGACAATAAGATCTGATGTTTAATAGTACAACATGAAAGTTAAAAGATTCATGGTTAACTTTTATATGATAGTCAATGTTACTCCTTATATTGTATTTGCTTATAAAGGTAATTTACCCTGAATTCGGTAATGAATGATCATGGACTTTTTGGCCTGCTTGAGTTTCCTTTCATATCTTGCTCTGATTGTTCATGATCGAATGAAATATATCTACGAATTGATTAATCGTATGCTTTTGATTCTCTGATAACTGATCTAGTAAAATTTTCAAGTGTATAAACTATCTCTTGAATGTTTTTAAAAACACATCCTAATTCGGTTTACTTCATATGAGTAAACTTCGTCGTTAGGTATTCAAAATAATTAGAAGTATATATGTTTTAACCGTTCTAAAATACATAAGGTATAATAAAGATATGATTATTTGATGATACATGATTTAAGGTTGAAGTGGTTTTGAAAGAATGATTTAAAAAGTTTTTAAATCCTTTGATTTTCTTTGAAGGCATGTTCTATTGGTTGTAATAATTTGATCAAGATTCTTTGTATGTTTGTTTGGTAACACTTCCTAAGTCGGTTTATTTCCTAGACCGGGTAGGGGGTGTTACAATCTTACACCTTCCAACAATCCAAAATTAAAGCCCAACAACAAGGTAAGCCTAGCAAGACCCCTAAGGGCCCAAACTTATGGCCCAAAATGCAAGCCCATGCTTCAGATTAACCCGACCCTCAGATTCTAAAATTTGGGTCGTTATAAGAGTATTCAACTCTCGAAGTTAAATAAGCCCAAAATAGATTATGCAAATGATTCGAATAATCGACTAAAAATTTCATGCAAAACTCGAGATTTGTCTCTTTCTTGTTGTCAAGGTAACCTAGTACTACATTGACATCCCCATCAATAACTTCATTGGCTTTAAGTTGTGAAGTGCACTGTATAGGTCTTTCTTAATAACACCAACATTTTGATAACCACCAGACTATTGCATTAAGTATTTCATAATTTGTCTCATTCCAACAACAAGTTTTAATATCGAAGCCTCTACAATATCGGTCTTCGTAACAACTCGATGCGAACGAAAGAAGAGTTCGATGGATGGTAGACAAAGTTGATGATTATGTTCATTATCAGATAGTGATATTACCCAACTATCCAAATCTTCTGAATGAACCATTATTCTAGCCTTGCAACCTGTCCTTGTCAGTGGTTGTGAAGAGGGTGAACGCTGAGCCTCATCTACTTTTGAATTCTTACGCCCTTGTTTTGAACAAAAAAACTCTTGCATGTTAACATTTCGATTTATATCAAGACGAGTTGTTCCATGACGTGCACTAATCCATTTCGATTTGTGTATTCCTCAAAAAATTCCCATGCATCATTAAGTGATGAAAATGTTATGCCAACAATGTTATTCTAACTCTCTACACTATCTCATCTTATTTTAGCATCACCTTCTGTACTTGGAACTTCCATGATGACTATACTCTAAACCCTAAGTAAATTAATATGAAATAACTAAAATATTACAGAAAATTACATTGGATAAAAGTTAAAAAAATTACTTATTATGAAAATGCTTACCTTCTTAAGACCGCGGCTGCTGGCTGAGCAATGGAAAAAAGGTTTATGAGCTTCAAGATGGAATAGCTTGTTCAATGGGAAGAGGATTAAGAGGAAAGAGACGTTTATTGAAGTTGTGTAGCGACCTTTTTTTAAATCAAAAATCGCTAAAAGGGAGTTCTTTTCCTTTTCTCTTTTGAAAAATGTTTGGAAAATGGGAAATTCCTTTAAAAATCTTGTTTTTTGAAAACAAAAGACTTTGAGTCGCCATTGGCCACTAAGGTAGGCCATACACCATAAAACTAGAGATTTGTTCGAAAAACGGGTTCGGGAGTTGGTTACGTGTAGGGAAGGATTAGCACCTCCATCACGCCCGGAAATCGGTACCAAAATATATGTTGCTTTTAATTGATGGATATTATTGAAATTTAAATTGAATTTAATTGAATTGTTCGTGATTGAATTTAGACTTTAATTAAACGGGCTTCGTCAAATTGGTGATTTCGAATTAACTAAACATTTAATTAATAAGGGTGACGATACCTCAGACCATAGATTAAACTGAAATCGAATAAGCCCGACTGTTGTGTTAATTTATGGTTCTTAATTTATGGTTCGAACTTCGTTCATCACCTTTATGCATGATGCAAGCAGTTAAGTATGATGATATGACTTGTTAAAATTTTATCTCAAAATTACATTTACCTTTAGACGGTAAAAACTAATTTGAATATTAGGTCAACATCCAATGAGCCAGGACTATTACGACACAAATATCAGAATTATTAAATACCTCTTTTTTATAATTTAAGTTAATTAATTATATACATGTCCATTAAAATATTAGAGTCATATGAATGACAATTAAAATGTATGGCATAGAAAGACATAAAATAAAACTTAGGCCCACTAAAGTCCTAACCTAAAATGGCCCAAATTATGGAAAATTAATTAATGATCTAATTATTAACTAGGTCAATCCAATATTATCCCTAAATTAATTAAATCCTAAAAACTAGAAAACCCTAATATCTTATGGATTATCTTGAATGAAAATATTTAATTTGATTCATTTTAAACTAGTACCCAATAAGCCAAGGATTCTGTTTAAAATGAATCGAATTAATTAATTATAATTATAATTAGGTGTACACCTAAGTCAAATATCATTTTTATCCTAAAAGGTAATTAAGAGGCGTTTAACTAATTTAATGAATTTGACCTTTATCCCAATGAGCCAAGGATAAATTTAAATTAATTAAATTAATTCGAACCTTATATCTAACTATGACTCTAAAAAAATCTAATCCTAAATTTAATTTAATTAATTTAAAAATCATGCCCCAATAAGCCGAGCGTACAATTTAAATTAATTAAATTAAATTAAAGCCTAAACTAACTAAGGTCTCAACCAATCTAAAAACCTAAACTAAATTCATTTTAATTAATTTAAACACATACCCCAATAAGCTAAGGGCATGTTTTAAATTAATTAAAATAAATTTTAAAAAGCTAAACCATCCTAATAACATATACAAGCAAATAATAAATTAAACCACATCCACCAAATAAGATAAAACACATAACACAAATAAATAAATTAAATAAAAACACATATAAGAAAGAAACTTAAATAAATAAAGAGGATACCAACAATTCTCATAAATATTTCCATTAAACCATGAGAAATGTTACACACTAAATAAACAAGGAAAGAAAATACCGAAACCCAAATATGCTCGATCAATCAATATACAAATTGTTGTCGATGGGGTTGAAAAGCTTGATTAAGGGTTGGTGGTTCGAATAAGGAAGTGATAAGGATCGGTGGCTGCCAAGAGGCTAATGGTGCGGCTGTGGAGAAACTCCTAGGGCAGTGGGTTCCTTGGTTTTTTGGGGAAATGAGTGAGTGATTTTGGGGAATTTTGGGGTGTTGTCGGGTAAGGATTAATGAATTTGGGAATGGGAGAGTGCGGCTCAAGGGAAAAACTTGGGGTTGGGAAATGAAATTTGTTTTGGGGGAAAATGTTCATGCCGTGTAGTGGTGTTTTGGGGGTTATATATTATTATTTTATTTATTTATTTTTTATCCCATAAAATATAACCAATAAGGTTCAAGACCTTACTAATTAAGTAGTTCATCCAATAGGAGTGAGGCATCCATCCATCCAATGAGAGTAAAGCCTTAATGAGGAAGGAGTTGGGATTTTTTTCTTTTTGTATTTTTTTACTATGTAAAATCATATATAATGGGCCATGTAATTTTGGGCTTAGGGTTTAAGGGTTTTGGGTATTAAAAGGGTGATGTGGATTGATCTTATTTTGAGCATTTTAATTTAAACCCGGAAAAAAATTAGTGTCTACAGCTGCCCCTCTTTGCTCATTGCTGTGAAATGGGAATATAGTAAAGACTAAAGACACAAATTTTGTCTCACTTCTTGTACGAAGATTCCGAGCTGCGAGTTCCTCCTATATAGAACTGTTCATCCTTCCTCTTCTCGAAATCCTGAAGCTAGGAGTTTTTCCTATATAAAACTCCTCGCCTTAAAGTCTTTGAGCTTCGGGTCCTTCCTATATAGAACCTTTCACCCTGAAGTCATCTCTTTCAGGAGGCTTCAGAGCATATAAAAGGATTCACGCCAACACGGCTACCAATCGGATCTACCTCTTCTTCAGGGGCTTCAGACCATATAAAAGGACTCACGCCGACATGGCTACCAATCGAATCTATCTATTCTTTAGGGGCTTCAGACCATATAAAAGGATTCATGCCCAATCGAATCTACATCTTCTTCAGGGGCTTCAGACCATATAAAAGGATTCACGCCAACACGGCTACCAATCGGATCTACCTCTTCTTCAGGGGCTTCAGACCATATAACAGGATTCACGCCAACACGGCTACCCATCAGAAATCTTCAATAATTAGATTTACGCCAGCATGGCTACCAAAGGAAATCTTCAATAACTGCATTCACGCCGACATGGCTACCAAAGGAAATCTTTAATAACTGGATTCACGCCAACATGGCTACCAAAGGAAATCTTCAATAACTAGATTCACGCCGACATGGCTACCAAAGTAAATCTTCAATAACTGGATTCACGCCGACATGGCTACCAAAGAAATCTTCAATAACTGGATTCATGCCGACAAGTCTACCAAAAGAAAATCTTTAATATCTGGATTCACGCCGATAAGGCTACCAACTAGATCTACCTCTTCTTCATGAGGCTGCAAACCATATAAAAGGATTCACGCCAATACGGCTACCAATCGAAAAATCTTCAATAAAATGCCCTAACTTCGAATCTTTCTAACATAAAAAAGATGCTCGCCATTCTCAAATAACTAGAGATTAGAAGACCTTTGGAAACCCTAATTATGCAAGCCGACAGACTTTTGATTCTCTAAGGTCTACTTCTCTTCTCATGAAGCTATAGATCAAACCTTTTATCAATATTCGAATACCTATTTTGAATAAACAAAATGCTATGATGGTATGAGTTAGCATGCTCCTAAAATAAGGACAACTAACTACAAATAATGCATGAGTAGAATCATCTTTAAATTTGTTGGGGAAAAACTCTTACTTTCTGGCCAGTCACCCTTAGCTCCCATGGGCCCTTTGTCTTTGCAGAATCTTCATCTTTTGTCCCTTCTTGAAAGGGTGTTGCTAACTTGCATTGGTCAGAACACAATCCGTCACATCCTGAAGTTCAACTCTGGATCATTGCCCCCGGCTTCACTTGGGCTTAAAGGTTGTCTCTTCAATGACCCTTCATGACGAGTCTCCTTAATTCTCACATTGGGGTGAGCACCGTGCCCCCCAAGTTCCTAAGCTTTTCGTACTTCGATAAGGCCCAATTTTCAATTTCCTGAACCAAACAAAGTATTTCTTTTGTCTTTACCGAATCTTCATCTTTCGCCTCATTCTAAAAGACAATTGTTGTCTTACACTAGTCATACAGCATCTATCATTTTCCATCTTGTGACATTGCCCTTACTCAACTTGGGCTCAATGATCCTTGTTCTATCTCAACGTTGGGGTGAACATTGTGCCCCCAAGTTCCCAAATTTTCCTTATCTCAATAAGGTTCTGGATCTTCATTATTATGAACCATACAAAATATTATGGCAGAAAGTTACATCAAGTCCTTGAGCTTCCTAGCGTACGAAATCTTGCTTTTATTTTTATTCCATTCAATGACCCTTCATGACGAGTCTCCTTAATTCTCACATTGGGGTGAGCACCGTGCCCCCAAGTTCCTAAGCTTTTCGTACTTCGATAAGGCCCAATTTTCAATTTCCTGAACCAAACAAAGTATTTCTTCTGTCTTTACCGAATCTTCATCTTTCGTCTCATTCTAAAAGGCAATTGCTGTCTTACACTAGTCATACAGAATCTATCATTTTCCATCTTGTGACATTGCCCTTACTCAACTTGGGCTCAATTATCCTTATTCTATCTTAACGTTGGGGTGAACACTGTGCCCCCAAGTTCCCAAATTTTCCTTATCTCAATAAGGTTCTGGATCTTCATTATTACGAACCATACAAAATATTATGGCAGAATGTTACATCAAGTCCTTGAGCTTCCTAGCGTACGGAATCTTGCTATTATTCTTATTCCATTCACTGATAAATTAGTCATTCAGTCTAGGTCAACCATGTAGATCTTTGACCTAACACTCCAACCACAGGGCCATGCAGGGAGCCATTCTTCTCCTTCTTTACCTTGGTAGTACCTCATCTCACCTCTGGGTTTAACTGTTATTTTGCCCTTGACCCCTTGGTACGGTATTTCTTCTATCTCGATGTTGGGCTAAAAACATGCCCCCTAAACCTCCCAACTTCTTTTCTTCAATAAGGCTCAATCTTCATTTTGCTGATCCAATCAAGACATTATGGCAAATATTCATTTTGAGTCCTTGAACTGTGCTGCGCACTGGGTCTTGCTATTATTCTCTTCAAAGTCACTAACAGGTTTTGCAATAGGTCGATCATGTACATCCTTGACCTAAAACTCTATCCCATAAGCCATGTAGAAGAACAATTTTCTTCTTTCTGGATCTTGGTAATAACTTATCTTGCCTTCGGGTATGGCTGTTATTTTTTTGCCTCTAATCCAACGGGATGACCTTTCTTCTATCTCAAAGGTAGGCCAAAAACATGCCCCCTAAGTCTCAAAATTTTATTCCTTCAATAAGATTTAATTTTCTTTCTTTTGAATCAATCAAGGCATTGCGACAGACACTCACTTTGAGTCTTTGAACCGTGTAGCATACCAAGGCTTGCTATTATTCTTTTCTGGATCACTGAAGGGCCATTGGTGTTAGGTTGATCATGTACATCTTTGTCCCCAAATTCTAAATTTTATTCTCGAAACAATACAAAAAATCACATTCTTCCTATTCACTTCTCTCTCTTTTTTCTTTTATTTTTCTATTATTTATTTTTTCTTTTCTATTTTTTTCTTTTTCTTTTCTTTCTTTTCATCTATACGTCAGTTTGCCGATTAACATTTCAACAGAGGATGCTTTTTGGATTAATACACAAAATCAAAATCAATATAAAAAGAATAGAATGCCCCGGATATTAGATGCAAGAGCGTCTTAGATCCAATCCCCCGGTGATCAATAGCTTGCCTTTGAATGTTGTGGTGATATTTGAAGTTGTGAAATTCCTCCCAGATTGCTCGGTTCATCCTCATGATTATGGTATTTGCTTGATCTGTTCGAAAACTACTCCTTCTAGTTCTCATTGTTTTTCTCCAAAGTATGTTTACAGTTCCTGAATTTGTTTAACCCATGGAGTGTAGAAAGTATCATTATGAGAATTCTTAGTACAAGTGGGTGCTTCAAATTGCAATTAATATAGTGTCAATGTCTTCAAGGATTCATCTCTGACGCTAGGGTATTGAATAGGTGAAGCATAGCTCTTTATTAGATTTGTTCTCCCCCATAGCTCCATCAGGATGTTCTGAGACTTATTTGATTGTTCATTCATTTCTTAGTTTTTAAATTTTTCTTTTTCTTCTCGGGAATTCAACTCATCACAACCATTTGTCTCGAGAATAATGATGGAGCAAACAACAATACCCCGAGTTACTTGGCATAGTCATAATTTAAAAACTTACTCATATAGCCAAGGCTTTTGACTCAATTAGAGTAAGTGGAGCGAAGCATCCTTATTTAGCCTTTTCGCTATAGCGGAGTACCCTTCTAATTTAATTTTTTTCTCTTTAAAAACACTTTATTTTTCATTTTTCTCTTTTTCTCCTTTTTGTATAAAGAGAATCTTCACATTCTAGCAACTCTATTGGGTTTTTCTATGAGATTTTCTTATCATCGAACATTATTGAGGGGGTAGTAGTCTCACATCTCCCACTTTACCGACTAGAGCGGGCTGAGCAGGAAATCATACTTTATCGTGATCACAACATTCGATTGATTTTTTTTAGAATCAATGCCACATCATGCACGTGATATCTAGGGATTTACGAGGGTGAGAAAGAATATATATATATATATATATATATATTTTACTTAAAAGATGCATCATTGCATTGAAATGGAAAAGGCAAACATAATATAAGCCCTAACAAGATCCTTGCTACTTTCGGGCAACCAATAGCAAAGTTGGTTTGATGTATTGCCACAAAAGAAACAAACGCAAGGAATCATTAAAGGAATATCAGCACCTTCCCAAAACTCATCCATATCATTCTCTCTCTTACCACCTCAAAAGACCAGCTTCAATCAGACCTTGGACCTTGTTCCTCAAAGCTCCAAATTTTTATGTCGTATGGCATGTACTCTCCATATGGTAGTCACGTACTACATTGATTTCATAATTCCTGGGATAGAGAGGACCCTTTGGCTTGGATGGGACAGGGGTCAGCAATTTCTTTTCAACAAGCATAGGAAACAAATCGGTGTAAGAAATTGGTAAAGGGATGACAGACATTTTCTTCTTCTCCCACTTATGACTCTTAATCTTCTTCTTATTTGAGCCTTGCACATTCTGGGGTATGGCATGTGACGAGGGGATCATCAGCTTCTTAGGGACGTCATAGGTGTCATTAACCTCAAGGTCAATTTGCTTCCGAGATGGTTCTCTATCTGTTGGCAAATGCCACACTTTTAAGAGGGAGTCTTCGATCTTATCCAACACCAATTGGATGGGACATTCAGAGGCAGTGCAGACTATCTCATAGTGGTTGATAATAGCTTGGTCTTCATCGGACAAGGTCTCTTCCACTACAAAGCCATAGTCCCGACTTTTGCTTGTTTTTCCAATCTCTTTGTTCATGAAAGAGTCTTCGGTCAAACCTGCCATGCACAACTGCTTAGATTCCCGACTTAAAGGAGACTTGACTTCTGACACATTCATCTTCTCTCTCTTTGCATCTACCTCTTCAAAAGCGTTCACGCCCTAACCTTTGTGGTTTGGTAATGGCTTAATTTCCACGTTAGGTCCTTCACACTTTAAGACTCCAGCTTTTAACATGCTCTGGACCACTTTTTTGAATATCGTGCAATTCTCTAACGTGTGTCCCATTACTCTGGCGTGGTACTCACGATGTGCGTTAGCATCGTACCACAAGGGATAAGGTGGTTGAAACGGAATAACAAAACATGGTCGAACCAAATCGGCCTTGTATAGCTGGGAGTACAACTCCATGTATGAAATCGGTAGAGGGGTGAAATACTTTTTCTTTATCTCCTCTTTGGGACCCCTAGTCTCCTTTCTATTCAAGCGTTTCACATTCTCGGATACGGCTTGGGGTGAAGAGATCATCGGCTTTTTAGGGGCTTCGTAGGTGCTCGTGTTGATAACCCCATAATCTATTTTCTTAAATTACTTCTGAGCTAGTTCTCCATTTGACGGCGAAGACAAGACTTTCAAGAGATAATCTTCAATCTTACTCAAAGCTAATTCAATGGGACATCCAGGCCCAGTACGGTCTACCTCATACTGATTGACGATGGCTTGCTCTTTATTAGACAAAGTCTTTTCCGCTATAGAGTTGCAATTCCAACTCTCATTTATCTTTCCAATCTCCCTTTGCATGAACGAGTCTTCAGCCAAACCCTTTCCTTTGGTCATAATAGCCATCATACCCCTCAATTCATTGATTTTCCCTATAGCTTCCTCTTAGAACTTCTTCACATATGCCATCATCTCCTTTTGATTCTCGACCAAAAGTTCTTGGAGCTCCTCGAGCTTATCCACCCTTGCTACTAGGTCATTCATGTTTCTGTAGCTGTATTGGCTCGAAGTCCTCTCTTTGCCCTTTCTATTTTCTGAGATGAATGCTCCTCTCAAACTGGCTTCTATTTTAGCAAAACTTCTTTCCATTTGTTTTCTTTCAGTGTAGGATCTTTGATCACTGGCACGGTATCCCCAACAATTAATTTTATTGTTTCATTAATTAATGCATGTTATGCATCGTATACATGATAGACACAAATGAATGCAATCATGAAGCACCAAAGTCCTTTCATATGAAAACCCTTAATCAATTTTAGAACTTAGCAATTTTTGCAAACAAATGTAACATAATGTAAACATGCATGTATACAAAGAGAAACATTGATTTGGCAAATATCCTTGTTAAACAACTTGCACTAATGGAGATATCGTTTCATTACAATAATGAAAGAAAATTGTTGGACCTATGACCCACACCAAGACGGTCTTTGTTCATTTTCTAACTCTTCTTTTGCATATTCCTTAATTCCGATAGCATCCCATGCTAGGAACTGGAGCCATTAGGCAATTCTTCATGCTTGATCCATCAAGTTTGTCGTCTCTTGTCCTTGCCCTCGAATATTCTAAGCAGCATCTTGGAGTCATTCCATCATCGGTATCTGATACTCTTGGATTGCCCCTTTGCAGCTTGCAATTTGGTCTTTGAGCTTCTGAACCTTAGTTTCTCTTTCCTTGGATCTACCCTTCGGCCAATCACTCTTTTATGGGAATTCCTCGGAATTCTTCTCATTGTTGTTATGTACCAAATCCCCCATTGATCGAGCCTTTAATTTTACACTATTTCCAAATCAGTGTTTTCTTAATGATATGAAAAGATATAAAAATAAAAAGGAAAGAGGTTAGTAATGGACATAACAAATAAATTAATTAAATAAAGAAATATAGCAAAGCGAAGTAACCAATGAAGAAAAGCGAAAACCTAACCACATGAATTCTAACTCACTATGGTTGTCTGCATGGCTCTAATTGGGGTGGGCTTCTTAGAAGATTCTCACGCAAGTGGGTTCGGTTCTAATCAATGATACCCGGACATGTCGTATTACCTACTAAGGCAACAAGAACCCCAATCCTGGCCCATTACAGGCTTGCAAATTTGATTTAGTTTAAGGGAAAACATAACTTAGTGACGTGGAGGGCTGCTCACATGTCAAAATATATGGATTCCGGAAGTGAATTACCGACATGTGGAGGGCTACTCATGTGGGTATGTGGCATTTCATTCCCACTCAAGGGACAGAGCTTGGGCATAGAGCTTGATGATCATAATGCAACACATGTCGGTGATTCCTTAGAAATTAAATGAGCAATTAATTCAAAATCACCAATTATCAAAGCCCGTATAATGAAAGTTATATCTTCAAGAAAGAACAACCTGATTAAAGTCAATTTAAATTTCTAAATTTCCATCATTAAAAGCAACATATATTTTCTTGGGTTAACTCTCTTTTTGTTTTGTAAAAAAACAAAAATTTGTCTCCAGCGGGGTCCAACTGTAGCAACCTTTTTTGAAATCGAAAATCGCTAAAAGGGAGTTCTTTTCCTTTTCTCTTTTGAAAAATGTTTGGGAAATGGGAAATTCCTTTAAAATTGTGTTTTTGAAAAGAAAAGACTTGGAGTCGCCACCGGCCACTAAGGTAGGCCGGACACCATAAAACCAGAGATTTGTTCGAAAAACGAGTTCGGGAGTTGGTTACGTGTGGGGAAGGATTAGCACCCCCATCATGCCCGAAAATCAGTACCAAAATATATGTTGCTTTTAATTGATGGGAATTATCGAAATTTAAATTGAATTTAATTAAATTGTTCGCGATTGAATTTAGACTTTAATTAAACGGGCTTCGTCAAATTGGTGATTTCGAATTAACTAAACATTTAATTAATAAGGGTGACGATACCTTGGACCATAGATTAAACCGACATTGAATAAGCCCGACTGTGTGTTAATTTATGATTCGAACTTCGTTCATCACCTTTTTTGCATGATGCAAGCAGTTAAGTATGGTGCTATGACTTGTCAAAATTTTATCTCAAAATTACATTTACCTTTAGACGGTAAGAAGTAATTTGAATATTTGGTCAACATCCAATAAGCCAGGACTGTTACGACACAAATATCAGAATTAATAAATACCTCTTTTTTATAATTTAAGTCAATTAATTATATATATGTCTATTAAAATATTAAAGTCGCATGAATGACAATTAAAATGTATGGCATAAAAAGGCATAAAATAAAACCTAGGCCCACTAAAGTCCTAACCTAAAAGGGCCCAAATTATAGAAAATTAATTAGTGATCTAATTATTAACTAGGTCAATCTAATATTATCCCTAAATTAATTAAATCCTAAAAACCAGAAAACCTAATATCTTATTGATTATCTTGAATGAAAATAATTAATTTGATTGATTTTAAACTAGTATCCCAATAAGCCAAGGATTCTATTTAAAATGAATCGAATTAATTAATTATAATTTTAAATAGGTGTACACCTAAGTCAAATATCAATTTTATCCTAAAAGGTAATTAAGAGGCGTTTAACTAATTTAATGAATTTAACCTTTATCCCAATGAGCCAAGGATAAATTTAAATTAACTAAATTAATTCGAACCTTAAATCTAACTATGACTCTAAAAAATCTAATCCTAAATTTAATTTAATGCAAAGGTTTGAGACCAATGGAGCGTCGAAGGGGGCCAAGCTGAGGGACATTGCAACCGTGGAGACACCACCCATGGGCAAGGTGGGAAATGAGCGAAGGACTTCGGGGAGCAAGGAGGTGCCTAGATTCGGGAGGCCAAAGATGCGGGCGAGTTACTGACCGAGCCTGCAGGAGACAAGCCAGTCAGTGCCGAGACGTCTAAGCCCACGACGAGTAACTGCGGGAATGGTGAGGCTAAGTCCGTGCCAAAGAAGAAGAAGAGCAGAAAGATGAAGTGCTACTTCTGTGATGGCCTACATGTGATAAGAAGCTGTCCCGAGAAGAATCGCCTTGTTGCACTCATCAAGAGATAAGATGAGCCAAAAGGGGGAGTAGTGCGACTTCGCGCAATTGCGAGTGTCAATAAGCCAAGGGAAATCCAAGGTGCGACTACGAGTGTCAAAGTAGTCAAACCAAGGTCGAGCCTCGGTGCGATAGCAAATGAGATGGCACCAGCCCAACGTATGGCCTTAGGCGATGTGACTCAAGACAAATGCCTAAGTAAGCCTTTTCAATCCTCTCGGAAGATTAAACTTCCCAAGCATCGACAAACGCAAAGCGTTCTACGCGAAAACGGATCAAACGAGATGAGCGAAGAAGAACTTCGAAAGAACGCTCAAGAACAAAGAAAAGAACACAAGAACACTCAGAGGATTTAGAGTAAATGCCTTTATTCCTTGGAAACTTGGATACATCAAATAAGGAGGGGAAGGCCTCTATTTATAGTTGAGTTCCCCCTAATCTGACGGTCTATACAAATTTACATCGACGGCTAAGATCGAAGCCCACCAACCACAATGGTACAATTCTGGGAATATTCCCTTCTATCTATGGTAACAAATCCTATGTATACAAGGCAAGTTTACATAGGTCAAAGTGGATGGATAAGCCTTCTAGAATCTCCTACAGATCAGGCTAAGTCTGGTGGTCTCTTTGGGCCCAAAATCTCTATCAGAACCTCTTGGGAACCCTGGTGTGCACCCCGTGGTGCCAATGACTCGGGCCTTGGCTCGCGGCCCGTGACAATCTCCCCCACCAAACTTGGCGACACCCTCGTCGCGCCTCTCGAACAAAGTTGAGATCGATCCTGGAGCTTCCTTCCGCGCACCTTGGCTTGCTCCCAACTCAGAATCTGGCTTGATTGTCCCCCCATAAGGACCACTCTCCCCATAAAGAGCACCGGACTCTGATTCGGATGTCCCCCCATAAGGATTGCTCGCCTTGGCTTGCACTACCATGCAAAATTACCCATCCCAGGCACATCTTGATCGTAGAAACTCTTTCCTACCAGTTCTGACTTGCCCCGATCTGGACTCTCCTAATCCTTGTGCACAAACTTGGATGCCTTCACGTTGAACACCGAACGAACCCTTGGAACTCTGAAAGGTTGCTTCGGCCCGCACCAAGTCTTGGTAACTCCATCTGATAGGTTAGGTTTTATGTGCCCTACACCCAACAAATCTGGTAAATCAAACTGTAAAACACTATCACTGTGTTCAAGATGTACCTCACTTTTTTCCCGGCATCTACTCTACACATCAATCCTTCGTCCCTGAAGTTTGATGCCCTACTACTCCTCGGTAATGCAAAACCCATCGACACTTCTCTCTCATTGAAGTTTGATGCCTTGACCACCTCGCTCATCGATGGCTCCTCGACGGCCTTCACGCCAACTGCCTCGAGCAACTCACGCCCATCCAATGTAGTGTCCCCAACTATCGCCTCCAACTCGATGTCTCCTTGGCTTGGAGCATCTTCGACAAGCTGAATAGTTGTCAGCTTCTTGGTTCCTCGCCCGTTGTCTCAGCACACAAGCACAACGCACCGTTGTCTCGGATCCAAGATGCACACGACCCTAAACCCTAAACCCTAAATAAAATCAAAGTCGTCTAACTCGATTACCTTGAAATCCTCATTGTCTTTCCAATCCCCAATCTGTAACTCAATCTTCCGCACTGTTCCCACAACTGGAACTTCCCTTGAATTTACAGCCTTGATCTTACCGGTTGAATCCACAACTTTGAGACCAAGCTTCTCAGCAGCCTTCTTGGATATGAACAGATCGCTTGCCCTGATGTCCAGCAAAGCACTCCTCGATCGTCCTGCCACGTTGATGTCGACAAACATCAACCCTTTCTGCTTCTGGCCCTTCCTCGCCTTGGTAGAATTCAAGATCATCGAGCCAAGCTTCATAGCCTTATCACTCTTAGGCTCATCCTCCTTGGACTTCTTGACTCGATCCGGGCACTCTCGCGCTAAATGCGGCCCCTTACATCGGTAACACTTTTAATGTACTTTTACTACCCTCAGCTTCCCTCCATTGATGTTGGCGATTGCACCAACTCTACCGGGTTCTCCATCTGACTCGTTGTCCTCATAGACAATGGCATCGAGGCGGCTCCTCTTCTTGGGACAGTCTTTCACTACGTGTGGACCATCACAATGGTAGCACCTTATGGATCATCGATCCTTCTGATTATCTGGTTTCGCATATTGGTTGCGCTTGGTCGATGGCCTCTCGTTGCCATCATCGCTGCTATCTCCGGACACGTCATCGTCTCTCCCACCATTGCCCTTGCCACGGGGCTTGGAAGACTTGGACTCCATAGACTTGTAAGCACTATAGTCGGTCAAAGACTTCGCAATAGCTAGGGCTTTGGAAAGTTCCTGCACATCCCTCCGCTCTAACTCGATCCTGGCCCATGGCTTCAATCCATCCATAAAAATGAAGAGCGCATCCTTCTCACACAAGCCAGGGATAAGAAGTTGTAGCTCACTAAACTCCTGAATGTAATCCGCAGTGGATCCCTCATATCGAAGCCTCCTAAACTTGGTCCTGGCTTCTTTCTCTGTGTTACTCGGGCAAAACTACTGCTTGGAACTCCTCCCAAGTTCCAACGCCCGTGCCCCGACTATTCTCATCAAGGCACCTACGTCGCCACCATAACAAAGCAACGTCAGTCAAGTAAACAACAGCAGTATTTACCTTCTTCTGAGTTGTTCTTCTTTTGTTCTTCGCGTTCTTTCAGAGTTCTTTGTAGCTGGTCTCATAGTTTGCTTCCGCTAAGAACGGTCTTGCGTTCTTCGGTGCCTTCGAAATTCGATCTTTTGGATTGAGGATTCAGGCTTACTTAGTCGTTTATTTTAAGGACTCGACTAAGGCAGCACGTTGGGCTGGTTCAGAAGTCTAGCCCCATGACAGTTGGTATTAGAGCCCACAGTTTGTAGCCACGGTTCGTAGCCACGGTTGGTGAACTGAGTGTTTGTGGAAGGCACTGTTCGAGATGGCGACAAAGAAAGGAGGAAACGCTGCAGCACAGAAGGGTGATGAGGCCCAGTCTGTCGAAGGAAAGACCAGAGGCATAGAGACTTTGTGGCGTTGTATGAGAAGATATGGGCGAAGTTCGAAACCACCAGGTTCCAGAGGAAAAGCCTCGTGATTGCCAAGGAGAGCCTCGAGGTGAAGGACCAGGAGGGGGGAGTAGAAGGCATATCAAGCATGACAGACAAAGTGGAGGGATGGAGTGATGTGGTTGGAGCTGAGGTGCAGGTGTTGACGAAGATGGATGGGACTTCACATGGCGAGGAAAAGCCATCGAGGTGGAACAAGCCCAGAATGCTAGTCCGACCATGGGAAAAAAAGCCACGGAGGTGCTTCTATTGTGACGACGAGCATTGGTCAAAGGATTGTTCCAAGAAAGCCGACCTTTCAGCCATCAAGGTAAACGATGAGTCTGTGAAAAGGGAAGCTAGAACTGGCATGATTGTTTCATCCACAACGGTCAAGCTGGAGGTGCAGCGAAAATGTCTTCGTTGCAAGGGGCCACACAGTTGGCTCGATTGCCCCGACAGAGTCAAGTCGAGGTGGGAGAAAGTGCAATGAAAGTGTTTTCATTGCATGGAGCCACATCGTTGGCGTGATTGCCCACATAGAATCAAGCAGTCCAAGGTACAGGACGAGCCCGAAGAGAATGAGGCTTTGAAGCTCGATTCGTTATGTGAAGAGCCACGTTGGGCAAGGTGGAAGGTGCATTGAACTTCGTGGAGAAAGAAGTGGCAATGCAAAATTGGGCATCAGACTTCAAGGATGTAGAAGGGCCGATGCATTTTAGAGTGAACGCGAGGGAGTTCATCCCAAAGAAGGTACATCTCGAACATAATTTTTGTGTTTTTGGTTTTGATTTGTCCGGTTTGTTGGGTGTAGGCAGCAGAAAACCTAACCCATCCGATGGTGAAAGTTCAAAGGCGGCATCCAAACCTTTGTTCGAGGGTCATAGTGATCCAAGTGAAGACAAATCCCAGCTGCTAGGAAAGAGTTCCTACGGTCGAGATGTGCGAGGTGGTTCGACGAGTGATGTTACATGGCGGCGGCAACCAAAGCAAGAAGTCCATATGGGTGGATGACCCAGCACGAGTCAGGTGCTCTTTATGGGAAAGCGGTCTTTATGGGGGGACAACCAAGCCCGATTCAAAGTTGGGAGAAAGCTAAGGTGCCAAGGAGGTTCCAGTATCGTTTCTGACTTCATTCCGTAGCAGCGACGAGGGCGTCGCCAAGTTTGGTGAGGGAGAATGTCAGGGGCTGTGAACCAAGGTCTGAATCATTAGCACCACAGGGTGCACACCAAGGTGTCCATGAGGTTCTGAGACATACTTTGGGCTTGAAGAGACCACCAGACTGGCCCGATCCGTGGGAAGATCCAATAAGGCTTATCCATCCACACCTATGTGAACACTCCATGTGAACATAGGAGATTCTTTCCATAGATAGCTAAGGAATATTCTTGGCATTATGCCTTGTGGTTGGTAGAGTTGTATCTAGGACATTGATGTAAATCAGTAGGGACCGTCGGATTAGAGGGGACTCAACTATAAATAGAGGCCTCCCCACCTCAGTTGTAATCATCCATTCTTTCATCTATTCTTGAGTAATAGAGAGTGCATTCACTCTAAATTCTCTGAGTTGTTCTTCTTTTGTTCTTCACGTTCTTTTAGAGTTCTTTGTAGTCGGTCTCATAGTTTGCTTCTGCTAAGAACGATGTTGCGTTCTTCGGTGCCTTCAGAATTCAATCTTTCAGATTGAGGATTTAGGCTTACTTAGTCGTTTGTCTTAAGAACTCGACTAAGGCTGCACGTTGGGCTGGTTCAGAAGTCTAGTCCCGTGACAGTTCATCCCGAATAACATATACCTAAACTAACTAAGGTCTCAACCAATCTAAAAACCTAAACTAAATTCATTTTAATTAATTTAAACACATACCCCAATAAGCCAAGGGCATGTTTTAAATTAATTAAAATAAATTTTAAAAAGCTAAACTATCCTAACAGCATATACAAGCAAATAATAAATTAAACCACATCCACCAAATAAGATAAAACACATAACACAAATAAATAAATTAAATAAAAACACATATAAGAAAGAAACTTAAATAAATAAAGAGGATACCAACAATTCTCATAAATATTTTCATTAAACCATGAGAAAGGTTACACACTAAATAAACAAGGAAAGAAAATACCGAAACCCAAATATGCTCGATCAATCAATCTACAAATCGTTGTCGATGGGGTTGAAAAGCTTGATTAAGGGTTGGTGGTTCGAATAAGGAATTGATAAGGATCGGTGGCTGCCAAGAGGCTAATGGTGCGGCTGTGGAGAAATTCCTAGGGCAGTGGGTTCCTTGGTTTTTTGGGGAAATGGGTGAGGGATTTTGGGGAATTTTTTGGTGTTGTCGGGTAAGGATTAATGAATTTGGGAATGGGAGAGTGTGGTTCAAGGGGAAATTTTGGGGTTGGGAAATGAAATTTGTTTTTGGGGAAAATGTTCATGCCGTGTAGTGGTGTTTTGGGGTTTATATATTATTATTTTATTTATTTATTTTTATCCCATAAAATAGAACCAATAAGGTTCAAGACCTTACTTACTAAGTAGTTGTTCATCCAAGAGGAGTGAGGCATCCATCCATCCAATGAGAGTAAAGCCTTAATGAGGAAAGAGTTGGGGTTTTTATTTCTTTTTGTGTTTTTTTACTATGTAAAATCATATATAATGGGCAATGTAATTTTGGGCTTAGGGTATAAGGGTTTTGGGTATTAAAAGGGTGATATGGATTGATCTTATTTCGAGCATTTTAATTTAAACCCAGACAAAATTTAGTGTCTACAAGTTGGTAGTACCTACCCTGGATGGTTATTGCAACATTTATTGGAACTTTTAATGAACATTTCTTGAATGGTTGTTGGAATAATAAATATGACCATTCTACATAAAATTTAGTTCAAAAGTATCGGAACGTCATGTAAAGTTTTTATACTGATGGCCCCGTTAGGTTTGCAGTGTTTGCTAGCTAAGTTTCGAAACTGTTAAATTTTTTGAACTTTGAATTATGACATTTTCGGTTTTAAAGTTAAAACATTTAACATTTATTGTTGTCGTTACCGCTTTTTTCATTTACAGTAGCAAAACTTATGACCTAGTTTCGATACTTACCGTGGAATATATATATATATATATATATATATATATCAAAGGCCGGTCACAGCCAATAATTAATGCCATTTTTCTCTCACTCGGTTGTGTGAACCGATTGGATTCCTCCATTCCTTCAGTTCAAAGTCTTTAAATTTAGGGATTTTTCAGTTATTCGTTCACCAATCAAACCTTCTAAACACAATCTCCTCATCCATTTCAGTTTAATTTGAATTTGCAGGATTCGAAGGTATTTCTAGAAACCCTAATTTTTTTTTAAATAGACTTGCTTTTTGTTTGGATTTCATGTACTTTCCATGGCTGATCGTTGATGTTGAAAAAATAGTTGATATTATTGATGGATTTTTTAGATTTTCTGATTACTTTATTAAAATTTTTACAGGAACCCTAAACCCAGTTGAATTAGATTCTACTAGAATCAAAGGTATATTTCTATAAAACCTAATTTTGTTAAAATACCCTTGGTTTTGTTTGGTTTTCATTTACTTTCCATGGCTAACCGTTGATGTTGAAAAATTGGTTGATATTATTGATGGGTTTTGCATATTTTTTGCTAAATTTGTTTAAAGTTTAACAGGAACCCTAAACCCACTTGAAGCAAATGTATTTCTAGAAACCCTAATTTTTTAAATATCATTTCTTTTGTTTGGTTTTTCTATTCTTTTTATGGCTTAACTTTCAAGTTAAGAAATGCTTGATATTATCGATGGGCTTAGCTTTATGTTCAAAATGCGTTTGAAATTACTGATGGGTTCTTGTGAATTTTCTTATGTTTTCATATATTATTGATGGGGTTCGCCAAATTCTTGAAAATGTGATATTGATCGACTTGCAATAAATTGTTTTATATCTTACAAGAACCTTAAACCCAAATCATACACAACTCTTCTCTACTCTACTCTACTCTACTCTACTCTACTCTACTCATTAACCATGGGACCCAAATGTCAAAAAATCGTTGACCCTACACCATCTTTTGATGTCTACTGTTTTAGAACCAAGAATAAAAAGACCAAATTTTATAAACATTACTACAAAAGACCAATTTGTAAGGAACATGTTGTGGACATGAATTTCTTTCATAACCTAACCTACAACTTCAAAATGAACTCAATTTTTACGAAATAGGGTTGGAATGATTTTCTTAGGATCGAGCTAATCGTTTGTGAAAGACTTGTACGAGTCTTTTACAGTAATGCCATAATTTAACGTGAGCCAAATTTATCTGATGAGATCATAGGCATCAAATCTTATGTTATACGTAAGGATCTCCTTATCTCTCTCGATACAATTGTATCTACTTTATGAATTGAAAATAAAGGTCCTTATGATGAAACCGAAACTATCTTATTAAAAAGTACAAAGACCATAGCCACACAAATCTTCCTTTTGAAAACAGAATCTTTCACCTTATTGTGTCTTGGTTTTTTCAATCGTCGGCTGGAAAAACATCAACAATCTGAGAGATTGATTATTGGTGACTTAACCAATATCGAAATGATGATGCTCCTAACATTACCAAAATCATTTTCCTCTACTAGTATCCTTTGTCACTAAGGGCTTTGGGGTCTCAATCTCTCTTCCATATACTTGTGTCCTTACACACATCTTTACAAAGAATGATGTTGATTGTTCTCTTGACCCACATGTCTCTTTAATGAAAAAGATTGACATCCATTCGGCCCGCAAATGAGGATTCGACTTTCGGAAAAATCATTGGATTTAGAAAGGTAGGGACTCAAAAGATACTGTCAGCTCTCAAAATAAGGAACAACATTTAGCTTTGCCTGCCAAATAAGCTTCTTATACCCCTCAATAGGAGATTACGATAAAGTCGTTGCTTGACTACATGGTTACTTGTCGTGACCATGTTGATTCGCAGTTCACTGAGCTTCGTAACCATGCTAATTCGCAGTTCACTGAGCTTCAAAACCATGTTAATTCTCAGTTTACTGAGCTTTGTAACCATGCTGATTCGCAGTTTGCTGAGCTTTGTAAGCATGCTGATTCTTAGTTTGCACAGATTCGCAAGGAAATAGCCTCCCTTCATCAAGAGTTTAGTACTCACAAGACGAATGGCCAGACTTTTAATATAATGATATTTGAGTTCTTAATGTTTGATGGATTTCATGTTAAATTACATTTCTGCAAATTTAAAATTGCATTGCTTTTTATTTTATTTTATTTGCCAAAATTATATATTGTTCTTATAACCATCTCCACTTCTACCTTTGCACAGTGCAATGTAAACAGTTTGATTTTTCATTCAACGATGACTACTAGAAGTTCTAAATCACGTGCTGAAGGAAACATTGTTCACTATTATTGTGGATTGCAATCACCAGTTTGCATTTCAATTGTACCACATAGCAAAGGGAAGAGATTTTATGGATGTGCTAAAGGCCTCGAGAAAATAGGTAATAAGTTGGGTTTACTGTTCCAATGATTTGATTAATGCATTATTCTGAATTTCTTTTGCACATTTGTAGAGCCGTTGTGATTTCTTTAAATGGATTGGCAATGATGGAAATTCGACCGATGTTGAAGAATTGAGAAATCAAGTTCAAATGTTATTGGCTAAAAATAGGGAAATTCGAATTTAGAATGCCGAATTGCAAAAATTGGTGAATATGGATGAAGTAAGAAGGCTGAAAAAAAAACTAGACAAATTTAAAGTCAAAAGAAAAAACTGAAAAGCAATGTGATGTTCTATAAGTCTGTTTTGATTATTTCTTGGCTATGCTATGTTGTAATAAATTTTTTCATCTAGAGATCTGAACAAGATTCAAGTTAGCTTATCGTGAACGTAATACATTACCAAACTCACAACTAGTAAGAAATCAAAACTTATCGTGAAAGCAACCTGCGTGGCTGTACATTAAAGGAATCAAAGTTGTACTCCGACACGACTTATGTGAGAAATCTCTTATGTACGTCGTTGACACGTCATCTCATATCAGGATTCTCTGTTGTACGTTCTTGACACGTCTTTTCTTGTCAGTATTCTTAGTTGTAATAGAACTAAGAGTTTCGATACTTAAACATAGAAATATAAATGTACCCAAATCCTTAAACATTTTAGGTTTTATGTCCTGCATATCGATACTTCGTGTAAAGTTTTGATACTAATCGTGTACAATGTTCATGTTTATGTATACTAACATGTTCATATTTTATTGGCAGTATCAAAACTTATGGAATAGATTCGATACTTACATTGAGAACGGACACCTTAAATGTTACCAAATCCATTAATATTTTAGGTTTATATACAAGTATATCAAAACTCGATGTTAAGTATTGATACTATTCGTTAAACATGTGAGAGCAATGGTGTTTTCAAATATGGGAGACAGGTTGGTTGCACTGGAAGAATATAATGCCGAACATGTTTAATGATATACTCAGTTCTGTTTACGTTGTCAAAATCCATTACATTTGGTACATTTGTTGGAGGAACCAATGTGTGAGAAATATGATGACCAATATAAACAAAAATTACATTAACAAGTACAATCTGAAAATTGATACATGGTTCATTGATACTAAGCTTAGTTAAAATAAATTGAAGAAGAGTCTATTTTCGTGCTGTCGTAGTCTGTACATATATCAGATATGAAGTTCAGTTCTTCAATTATTTGTTCTTTCTCATGTCGTCTCTTGGAATTACGTACAAAAACATCTTTATCTGCGGAAGTTAGAGCACATCCTCCGCTTCTTGATGAACTAGCTCATTCATCAAAATGTACATACAACTCGATGTTGGTACCCCCTACACAGTTGTATTTCCTAAACATCTTGCGAAGGTCGCTTGTAGTAAATATCGTTAGCATGTAATGCGTTTTAGGATCGGGCTCATCAACCGAGATTTTGGCTTCCAATGAAGACACTTTTTTCCCTGTTAATTTGCTAACCTCCGTGGAAATCAACTAAAAGAAATCATCATTCTTGATGTTGTTGTTGTTGAATGAAGTGTAGAGGTAAGTTCCTAAAAAGAAAACGGTTGCAGAAAATCTTGCCATAATTTTGTAATTACGATTAAGCTTAAACCTTGAATAATGCTGCAAAATATGGTAAAAGTGTAAAAGTATTTATAAACGATTTGTAAGGGTAAAATTTGAGGTTCGGCACCTAAAATGTTACCAAAAATTAATTTGGGGTTCGACACCTAAAATGTTACCGAAAATCAATTTGAGGTTCGACACCTAAAATGTTACTGAAAATTAGTTTAGGGTTCAAACCCTAAAATGTTAATGAAATTTTGTTTGGGGTTCGACACCTAAAATGTTACCGAAAACGAGTTTGAGGTTCGACACCTAAAATGTTATGAAAATTAGTTTAGGGTTTGACACTTAAAATGTCATTGAAATGAGTTTGGGGTTTGAAACCTTTAATGCTATTGAAAATTAGTTTGGGGTTTGAACCTTAAAATGTTAATGAAATTCAGTTTCAGGTTAGGCACCTAAAATGTTACCGAAATTCAATTTCGGGTTTGACACCTAAAATATTACCGAAATTTAGTTTGGCGTTCGGGAACTTAAATTATTACAGAGATATTTAACTTTTTAAGTTGTGTGAAACATTTCATTCGTCACCTAAAATGTTACCGAAAATTAGTTTGTGTGGTTCGAAAACCTAAAATATTAAGATCATATTTGACTTTTAAGTTGAAAAGAAAACATTTCATTTGACACTTAAAATGTTACAAAATATCATTTTAGAGGTAAAATATTTCATTCGCCAACCTAAAAAATATTACCCAAAACCTGTTTAAATTGGTTAGTACCTATAAATAAAAAATAGGTAACATAGTATATTAGCCACATTTTAAATATCGCATCCCAAACCTTCCCCGGATAATGTTGGTTCTAAAGGTAAATGCCTAATGAAAGAAAGTTTGATGTTTTCGGTCAGTGGCGTTTGATTATTCTATTTGAGTAAGGTCTTGTACTAAACCAAGACTTAAATCAGGAATCAAGAAAAATTTAAAAGAGAAAACCTTCGGTCATGGCTAGTGAGCAGAGATGGCAGGCGATTGACCTGATTGTAAAAAAAAGATAGGGAGAAAAAGGTTGGGTTTTGGATGGAGATGAAGGAGACGGATCGATAAGATTTAGGTTTAGGGTTTAAATATAATTTTATTTATATTTTAAATTATTTTTATATATATTAATAATAAAGTTGTTATATTAATATTTTGTTATTTATTTAATATACATCATAACAACTTAGAAAGTTAACGAAAGAGTAACTAAATAAATTTAATGTATAAAGTTCAATGATTAAATTAAATATTTTAAAATATCAATGACCAAAATAAGTCTAAAAATAAAATTTAATAATAATTTATATAATTTACTCTTAAATTAAATATTTAGAGTTGAAATCGTTACGAGTTTATTCAGTATGCCCGAAAGAAGAAAAAGAGTGGCTTTTAGCTTAACGGACTCGTTAAAACTTTATAAATTAAAAGAAATAACAAAAAATAACTTGAGGGATATTACAGTAATTTAGTCTCCTGATATAATTTCAAAACCCTACTTCCTACTTTCCACTTGTTCCAGTACAAACCCTCTTTCGAGAACCCTTGGAAGCCTCAGCTCAAAGAAGCAAAAGAAAAATGCGACCACCGAGAGGCGGCGGAGGTTTTAGGGGTGGAAGGGACGGTGGAAGAGGTAGAGGAGGTGGCCGCGGAGGCTTTGGTCGCGGTGGAGGACGTGGTGGCGGTGGGTTCCGTGATGAAGGACCTCCTGCTGAAGTTGTCGGTTAGTTTTTTTTACTACCCCTGTTTGGTTTTCTTGTTTGGATGCTAGGAAAATGAGAAAAATACATAACAGACCAATTTTACGCAATGAAGAGAAAGTAGTAACTTTTTGTGAATTATTTATTCATGATTTGTTCTCTCGTTTCCTTTACATTCTCTCTATGTTTTCTCTTGTTGTTGGGTGATGAGGAAATGAATCTTAATTATAAAAGAACGGATTTGATGCAAAGATAGAGTAAAAAAACTCGTTTTTCAATATTGGTTTTCGATTATTTCTTGCAGTGTCTCATGTTGTTCACTTTAACGAAGCTAAAATAGTTAAAGAAAAATGCCAATAAAAAATTATTTTATTTACCTCATATTCCGACTATTTTATCTTTGTAAAAGATGTTGACATGATTTTCTCTTTATGTTTTATGCAGAGGTTTCTACATTTCTTCATGCGTGCGAAGGTGATGCAGTGACAAAACTTACCAATGAGAAAATACCGTACTTTAATGCTAATATCTATCTCCAGAACAAGACCCAGATTGGTAAAGTTGATGAAATCTTTGGCCCCATCAATGAATCCGTGAGTTCGATTTCTACTTTGAATTTTTATCTGATAAAAAGTTGGGACTTAATGTGAGATTTGTTTATTTAATTTTCTTCTTGTTGCAGTATTTTTCAATCAAACTGTTAGAAGGTATTGTGGCAACTTCGTATGCTTCGGGTGATAAGTTTTATATTGATCCGAGCAAGCTTTTGCCTCTTGCAAGATTTCTTCCACAACCAAAGTATGTTTGCTATCCTTGTCTTCCATGTATGAAAAATGCCATGATTTGATTCATATGATTGATGATTATGTCCGGGGGTTGCTTTCAGATGTTGTGCTCTAAAATCTTATATGCTTTGATTTGTCTTTCATGGTTTTATTAAAAGTTACAATTGGTCACTCAATTATAGGTAAGGTTACATTTGGGTCACCCTTCGTATTTAAAAACTATATATCAATTTGTGCATTAGATTAATTAATATTTCAAATGAAGTCTCGAGGGTGTACAAGTGATTTGGAAGAAAAAATGACTAAATTGATATATATTTTTAAATATAAAGGGTGACCCTAATGTAACTTTTAATAATTGGGTGACCCAAGTGTAACTTTTAATAATTGGGTGATCCAAATGTAACCTTACCATAATTAAGTGGTCCAAGTGTAACTTTTAACATTTGGGTGATCCAAATGTAACCTTACCCATAGTTGAGTGGCCTCTGTTGTAGTTTACCGTTTTTTTTTTTTTTTCAGTGTTCCTCATTATGTTGAGGTATTGGAGTAGTTTATGTATCTTACTTAACTTAGGAGTTACAATTCGTTCTCTATATAATTTGAATTTCCCCTATGATTAAAAAAACTTGTAATATCTTATCATGTAATGTTGTAGGGGACAAGCACAAGGTGGCTCAAGAGGTGGTCGTGGAGGAGGCAGAGGTGGTCGTGGAGGTGGTGGATTTCGTGGAAGGGGTGCCCCAAGAGGTGGCAGAGGTGGTCCTAGAGGTGGTGGCCGTGGTGGTGGATTCAGAGGTAGAGGTAGGTTTTAAAGCAATAACATGTTGTAACATTACAAATGCTGTTATATGCTATCCCTTTAAGTTGTCACGGGGATACAACATTAAGAATTTGATGCCAAGCTTTAATTGCGACTGTTGTTTTCATTGGAGACATTTATTTCATTTTTTTTTTGTTTATCCAAGATGCAATATCTGGATTTGGTTGCTATCTCTTTTTAGTAGGATTCATGCTAAGTTATACCAAGATGGTTGATTTGTTGGACTTATTGGTCCATATGAACGTATTATGTTCATGTTATTTTTGTGTTGTCTTCAAAATTTCTAGGTCTATAATCTGATAATTGCATGCACTAAGGTAGAATTCAACATTAAAACATGATATAAAAATGACAGTTTCATTTGAAGCTCCTCAGTATAAACGGGGCTTTTACCACAGTAGTGGACAAGAATCAGGAGGTTCATAGCAGCCTCCATGTTTATTCAAAAACCAGAATTAGTGGCTAGCACTCTCATGCTTCCCAACCTTGAAGAACCGTAGCCCGTGCAACACGGTTAACCCCGAAGGTAAAGGCTCCCATTTGAAGATCGCAATTGTGGGTTTGGCACATCTCCTTAACATCTTTGAACCCTTTGGTCATGTATGTCCTTAGCTCATTGTTCACCTTCTCTTCATCCCACATGAAACCTTGAATGTTCTGCAATCGAACATGACCAATGAACATCTGATAACGGATATTATGTGCTTACATGCAGCTAGACTGTTTATGTCCGTAATTTGAGCAAGGATTACCTGAACCCACTCAAAGTAACTCACTGTGACTCCTCCAGAGTTTGCATATGTCTGGAAGAATAATCACCCCTTTCTTTGACAGGATCTGCAATTGTTTTTTGTCTACCCATTGTTCTAGTCTATGTTAATTGAATTTGGGTAATTTTTGTGAACTTAAGATCACGGGTACTAACCTCATCAGCCTCTGGATCAGTGGGATGGTTAGCAGCTTCAATTATAAACTTTGCTTTGATATCATTTGCATTTCCCCTTCATTAAAGATCAAAGTTCAACAATTAGCACCAATTGTATCCGTAGTTGAATTATTTGACAGCAACAGTCTTTTGAATTTGAATTCCGACAATCATCTACCTGATAATAACGCCTCCAAGTGCAGCCGGGATGAGTATATCACAGTCTTCAACGGGAATGGATTTTGGATCAATGGAATCCCCACCGTGGAACCCTTTGACACCCTTGTTTTCTTTGACTTGTCTGAGCAAATTGGGAATGTCGATGCCTTCGCTGTTCTTGATACCTGTGTATGTCACTTACTGCAACAACCTTCCCTCCCTTTTCATGGATGAGTTGTGCAGCCCAAGCAAGATCCAACATTTCCAAAACCCTGAAAATGAAAATCACCATTTTTGAACTACCCTTTTCCTTTGGTGTCAAAAAATAGTCCTCTTTTGGAATCAAAATTGTACCTGAATTACAACTTTTTGTCCACAGATGGACTTCCCATGTTCATTAAGAAGAGCCTCTGTCGCAAAGAGTACCCCTCGGCCAGTAGCTGCATCTCTGCCAAGTGATCCTACAAGATCCTATAGGAAAAATAAAAATGATGTAAACACGACACGAACACCCAACTTACTAAGATCCCGTTCTGGAATGCTTACAATATGTTTTCCGGTCGCGACAGCAGGTGAATGGCCTTGGAATTTTGAGTACTCGTCTAGTATCCATGCCATTGTCTGTAGTTAACAAACAAAGGGGAAAAAACACCATTATCAGTTGAAGTATCAAATATCCATCCTCATGTCGGATATTGGTACTTTATAAAGAGTCCGGATAACATAATCACCAAGAACAGAAGCCGAATAGAAGGGAGATGCATATATCTGTACTGTACCTGTGGACCTGTGCCCATATCTGGTGCCGGAACATCAGCATGAATACCGATAAGATCATGTATTTTCTGGGTGAAAACTCGAGTGAGGCGTTCCAGTTCAGATTTGCTCAACTCTCCCGGATTACATCCTATCCCACCTTTAGCCCCACCGTAGGGGATGTTGGCAACCGCAGTCTTCCATGTCATTAGTTGAGCCAATGCATTCACTTCATCAGGGTCTACCTGCATTGTTCGAATACGAATTCGAGAATGTTTTCAAGTCAAGAAAATGAAGAGTCGGGTCGGGGATGTAAACAACCTCGGGGTGATATCTGATGCCTCCTTTCATGGGTCCTCTAGCATTGTCATGCTGAATCCTGAATCCAACAAAAGTTGCCAAACTGCCATCGTCTTTGGGTATGGTGCATTCAACCTGCAAACAAACACGGGTATATGTATATGTATATGTATATGTATATGTATATGTATATGTATAAGAACATAAAGAATCAAAGTAACAGAAGTCACCTTAATTTCCCTGAAAGGAATGAGCAGACTCTTTTCAAGCTTAGAATCCAAACCAAGAAGCCTAGCTGCCAGCTTAAAGTTTCTGTTGGTTGCCTTGCCACTAATCCATTCATCCTTCTTATATTTTTGAAACGGACAGACATCAAAATGGTTAGCATCAGAGATTTAGATTTGTAATAAATGCTACTACCTCGGTTATTACAGTCATTGTTTTTCATTTTAATAAAAATTCAAATTGATCTTTTAAATAACATGTTTAGCCTTCACCACATCAACTCGTTTAAAGGCCAATTTAGTGTTTGTAAATAGATTTTCTGTTTAATTTCGATTAAAAAATACTTTTCAAATCAAAAGTTTATTTTTAATTTAAGCTGGAAATTGTTTTAAAAGTAAAAAAAATTAACTTTGAACTTTTATTAGAAAAGCAATAATTTAAAATCACTTTTTGAAAAATACTTTCCCACTGCAATTTCTAAAACAATATCAAAATTGATCAGAAGTCAACTATCCCAACTTTCAAGAAATTAAATTAAAACTTTGGGAATAAAAAAAGACCTTACATTTTTAATTTCAATTTCATATGGACTGTTAAACTATTGGATAATTAATTAAAAAAAGACCTTACTTAAGATGCATGAACCTTAATGAGCCTTAGTAAGCAACTTGAAGTTGGATTATATAAAATATTTTCATGTTGGGGTCTGGATTTATAGCATAGCTGGAAACCTTATCTCCATCTGACTATTAACTCATGCTTATATTGGATAATATTAAATACCAAAAAACAAACTTATATTACATGAAAAAATAAAACATGTGAATTTGAGAATAATTAATTATTTCAAATGGCATGAAAAAATATAAAAACATAACAGATAAGCATGAACTAATATGTTCATATAAGAAAAGTTCTGTAGGTTAGGACTGCAGGTACATTTAACAGGAACTATTAATATGTTAAAGATCAAAAAAAAAATATTCCAAGATTTACATAGAACAAAAAAAGTATAAATATATTCATATTGAACACTTACTCGTATCTATATTCATATACATCAATCATTCAAATTTGGTTAAAATAAGTTCACAAAACAAGGAGAGAGAGAGAGAAATTGTTTTCTACAGGTCATACCTGAGATGCTGAGAAATTTGATATAAGCTTGGAACAGAGTAGAGAAAATGAAGGCAACGTTTAATTGTGAATCCCAAATTAAATACGCTATGTCAGAACCAGAATAATATTCCAACAATCCACTAAAGTTGTGCTTTGCTTTCCACAACTGTAAATCCTCAAAATTATATACACAAATGGTTTGATGATGTTCATATCAGCCAATAATTCAGACATCAATATTTACACATTCAATCAATTTAGACATCAATAATGAGGGTTAAATGTTTTATTATTCAAATTTATGTAACTGTCACATCACCCAGTTAACTAAGGTTAACGGCTCAGTGACTTTTTTGTAACAAAAACTAAAGTTTAATGCCATTATGTAATTTTTGAAAATTTTATGATCATTTTGTATTTTTAAGATAGTTTAGTGACCATTTGTGTACTTTACCATTTATTTAAACTGTGTTCCTCTCATTTTAATTATCGGTTCCGTCCCTGAATATACATGAAATAATATTCTTTAAAAGAAATCAAAATTTGTTTCTGACACGGATAATTATTCTACTCCATATGATATGATCTCGACTATGAGTTTTGAATCATATATGTGAATGCCCGATCGTGATTCTAGTAAGAACTCTGCAGTGCTTTGAATGTATTCTGAAATTACTCAAACAATAATGTAAGTAGAAATAGATAAATAAGAAATAGAAATAATGGGATGAAAGATATGTAGAAGGGGTGTAGGAAGAGTGATAGTTGTGATTATGGAAGAAAAAAAAATAAAAGATGAAAATGTAGGTGAAGATGATGGGGTGTTGGCGTTAAGATGAAGAAATTCAAAGGATGGATTGTGACCCCCTAACTATAAAGAGTTAGGAACCAGCAATATAATAAAGTGGAAATGAAGTGGTAGGATATGGAACGTGACCCACTAGCTATAGATGAGCTAGGAACCAACGCTATAACAAAAGGGAAATGGATGAAGACTACAAGACTAACTTGAAGCCGATAAAGTTCCACAAGAGAACAAGAATGAAAGCAATCTTTCAAAGATGTTTTATATATTCAAAGTGTGTCCTACAATGATCCTAAAGATGCCTATTTATAGTAGAAGTAGGCAGAATATGAAAAGGTGTTACAAGAAAGATGAATGCTCATCTTAATGCACTTGAATACACATGAATGCTTTGTCCTTTCTTCTCATCTTCAAAGCTGATTAGTTTAGACAAATTGAGGTTGAATTTAGTCATATTTTCGTCCAAATTAAGAAGGACTCTTGGGCTGCCTTGTTTTGCTATCATATGAAGAGAAAGGGGATGAATGTGGACAAGGATGAATGTAGACATCCTTGCTGTCCAGTTTAAGTGCAACTCTTCATCTTCCAAGCTGATTAATATGACTTGAATGTCATAAAAGGTGAGTTTCATCCAGCCTTCATTTCATGTCTCCTCAATGAATTTTGAAACCCCCACTTGAATGGTGATAACATCAACCTTGAATGCCTTGAATTTGCTGAATTAAGATGGCCATCAATTGCTTGTCTCTTGGTAGAAGATGAAAGAACTCTTCCTTGGCTCAAATTCATTCAAATCATCAATGCATAAAATTCCCGTAATAAAAATTTCAGCCTGCACTGTCTTGATAAAATTATTCGTATCTCAAGCTCCCGATATCGGATTGAGGTGATTCAAAAGGCATTGGAAAGCTAAGAGATGGAGGAATAACGTCCAATTGATTTCTGGATCCAAACACGTCTGTATCGCATCCAGAATTGGAAGACATTCTGCTGATATTCTTGCATCCGTAAAACCGTTCATCTTCCCTCATGCACCTAGACACAAAGGTAAACTTTATTCAATCTTTAATTGAAAACATGCATGTAAACAATTAAGAGTTAGTTTAATAAATGAGCTAGTTTGATGAATGAACTAGTTTAATTAATGAACTAACTTTATTCAATGAACTAATAATCTTGAATGAACTAGTTTAATCAATGAACTACTTAGTTAAATGAAGTGTATAACTAAATGAACTACATGTTTAAATGCAACGCATGCTTTAATGAACAACATGTTTATTGAATGCAATGAATGTTATGCAAACTTTAAATACTCATGCAAATTCATGCATAAGCAAAGTAAAGTGTTCCTCCCTTATTATTTCTTCTTTCTTACGTCCCAAGCTTGATGTAAACATATTTTCCATGGTCGCTTGGAACTCCTTGGCCCTTGCTCGAGTAATGGGGCCACCGGGTACTTCTCTGGGTCTTTGCCATTGACGTTCATATCAATCCCTCCCTCTTTAAAGGCGATTTGTCCCCAAATCGTCATCTACATCATAAGGAGATAGGTCAGCAACATTGAAGGTTGCACTAACATTAAACTCACCGGAAGATCTAATTGATAGGCATTGTCATTGATCTTCTTGACTATTTGGAATGGTCCATCTCCCGAGGCATTAATTTGGACTTTCGTTGAGCCGGGAACCTTTCTTTCCTCATGTGCAGCCACACCCAATCCCACGGCTCAAAGGAAATTCGCTTACCCTTATTTGCTTGTCGCTCATATTGCTTGGTTCGTTTTTCAATGTTCTCCCGCACTTGTTGATGAAGCTTCTTAACAAATTCAGCTTTATTAAGTCCATCTTTATTCACAATTTGATCAGCGGGTAATGGTAACAAGTCTATCGGTGTTAATGGATTGAATCCATACACCACTTCAAAAGGCGTCGCCTGTAGTACTATGGATCGAACGGTTGTATGCAAACTCCACATGTGGTAAACTCTCTTCCCATGTTTTCAAATTCTTCCTAATGATGGATCGAAGTAACATAGAAAGTACTCGGTTCACCACTTCAGTTTGGCCATCCGTTTGAGGGTGGCAAGTGGTGGAGAATAGTAACTTAGTACCAATCTTACTCCATAGGGCTCTCCAAAAGTGACTTAAGAACTTCACATCCCGATCGACACAATAGTTCTTGGTATGCCATGTAACCTTAAGATTTCCCTGAAAAACAAAGTAGCAATATGTAAGGCATCATTAGTTTTGTTACAGGGAATGAAATGAGCCATTTTGGAGAATCTATCCACAACTACAAAGATGGAATCTTTGTTATTCTTGGTACGTGGAAGCCCTAGCACAAAATCCATTGAAATATCCATCCATGGTGCTTCCGGTATGGGTAGTGGTGTGTAAAGTCCATGTGGCATGACTTTAGATTTGGCCTTCCTGCAAGTGATGCATCGCTCACACAACCTCTCCACATCTCGTTTCATTTTAGGCCAATATAGGTGCTCTTGAAGTATAGCCAAAGTCTTTGCTATCCCAAAATGTCCCATTAATCCTCCTCCATGAGCTTCCTTAGTTAGCAATTCACGCATGGAACCTTGAGGGATGCATAGTCTTCCTTCCTTAAATAGGAAACCATCATGCTTATAGTATTTTTCAATTGACCTTTTCTCACAAGCTTGTAAATCTCTCCAAAATCAGAGTCGAGACATATAAGTCTTTAATAAAAACAAAACCCAATAACTTAGATTCCAAAGTGTTTAAAAGAATATACCTCCGTGACAATGCATCGGCAACTATATTCTCCTTACCTTTCTTGTACTTGATAACATATGGGAAAGTTTCAAGAAACTCCACCCATTTGGCATGTCTTTTGTTGAGTTTATGCTGCCCCGGATATGTTTCAATGCCTCATGATCAGTGTGAATGATGAACTCCTTAGGCCAAAGGTAATGTTGCCATGTTTCCATTGCCCTCACAAGAGCATACATCTCCTTGTCATAGGTAGGGTAATTAAGCGTAGCTCCACTTAATTTTTCACCGAAATAGGCTATAGGACGTCCACCTTGAGACAAAACTGCTCCAATTCCTACACCTGATGCATCACATTCAATTTCAAAAGTTAGATTAAAATCAGGTAGAGCAAGTAAAGGGGCATGTATTAAACAATCTTTAATGCTATTAAAGGACTTCTCTTGATCTTCCCCCAAAAGAATTTAGAATTCTTCTTAATAACACTTGTTAGTGGGGCGGCTATGGTGCTGAAGTTGGGGACGAATCTTGATAAAAACTTGCAAGTCCATGGAAGCTCCTAACTTGAGAAATGCTTGCTGGTCGTGGCCACTCTTCAATGGCTTTAACCTTCTCTTTGTCCACCTCCAAGCCTTGAGAACTCACAACGAAACCTAGGAAAACAACCCTGTCGAGACAAAATGTACATTTTTGTAAGTTAGCAAATGCAGTTTTCCCTTCCTCAAAACTAGCAAAACTGACCTTAAATGTTGAACATGTTCTTCCATGGTTTTACTATAGATTAGAATGTCATCAAAGTAAACCACACAAAACTTACCCAAGAATGGCCTAAGAACATGATTCATTAACCTCATAAACGTGCTTGGAGCATTAGTTAAGCCAAAAGGCATAACCAACCACTCATAAAGGCCTTGCTTAGTTTTGAATGTGTTTTCCACTCATCACCTTCCCGCATTCGTATTTGGTGGTAACCACTTTTAAGATCAATCTTGGAAAAGAGGTTAGAACCACTAAGCTCATCTAACATGTCATCTAAGCGAGGAATAGGGTGACGATACTTTACCGTAATTTTGTTTACCGCTCGGCGATCCACACACATGCGCCAAGTTCCATCCTTCTTTGGCACAAGTAGAACCGCACGGCACATGGGCTAAGGCTTTCCCTCACGTAGCCTTTTGACATCAACTCAGATACTTGCCTTTGCAACTCCTTAGTTTCTTCGGGGTTGCTTGATGCACGCTGGTCGGTTTGGAATGACGGCTCCGGGAACAAAGTCTATTTGATGTTCTATGCCACGAATAGGTGGCAGCCCTTGGTATTTCCTCCGGAAATAGGTCATCAAACTCCTGCAATAAAGACACAACAAAAGCAGGCAAATTTTGATCAAGGTAGTTAGTATTCAAGAAATTTTCCTTGTACATGAGCACAAGTGCTTCCTTTGCTGTCATTAAACTCTTTTTCAACTCTCTCTTTAGAAAGAATGCTGATTTTCCTTCCCTCATTTTGATCACACGCCTTTGCTTTTACCTCCATTTTGGTCTCTCTCTTTTGGCTTTTTCAATTTTTCCTCTCAATAAAATTTGGTCTTCATGTATTTGTTTTGGAGAAAGTGGGGCTAAAGTGATCTTCTTTGCTTCATGGGTGAACGATATCGGTTGGTATACCCGTCATGGATCACTCGCCTATCAAATTGCCAAGGCCTTCCAAGTAATAAATGGCTTGCGTGCATTGGAACGACATCGCATAATACCTCGTCTTTGTACTTCCCAATAGAGAAAACAATTCGAACTTGTTTGGTCACCTTGAGTTCTCCTCCATCGTTGAGCCATTGTAGCTTATAAGGTTGTGGATGCTTTGTTGTTGCCAAGCCAAGTGTATCTACCATTAAGGTACTAGCAACATTAGTGCAACTACCACCATCAATAATAACAAAGCATACCTTTCCTCCAACATGGCAACGAGTATGGAAGATATTTTCTCGTTGTTCATTTCCTCCAACGGATTGTACGTTTAGGCTTCTTTTGACAACAAGAACCTCTCCTTCCACGCCATACTCTAATTCTTCTTCTTCGATGGCAACATCTTCATTCTCATCCTCTTCTTGTTCCGATTCAACTTCTCCATCATCTCGAAGAAGCATGGTGTTGCGGTTCGGACATTGGCTTGCAATGTGTCCACGCCCCAAACACTTAAAACATTGTATGTCACGGGAACGATTTGGAGTAGCGGTAGTCTTACCCTTGCTGGTTTCGCAATGGGCTTACTTCCTTCGGTGGTCCTCCTTTTTCGTGGGACGGTATTGGAGGAGTCTTCTTGTATGAACTTTGCCCCCATTTTGATGTTGAACTCCCATAAGATCATGTGGCACCCTTTCTTTTGAGCTGTTTTTCCACTTTCATGGCCATATGCACCATGTCTTCCATCTCCACATAA
This sequence comes from Hibiscus mutabilis, assembly GCA_019671005.1. Classification (NCBI taxonomy): domain Eukaryota; kingdom Viridiplantae; phylum Streptophyta; class Magnoliopsida; order Malvales; family Malvaceae; genus Hibiscus; species Hibiscus mutabilis. The sequence goes on from CM033748.1 coordinate 41,654,315, forward strand.
TGTTGCAACTCGACCACGTTCGCAATGTCCGGATTTAGTCCCGCTAGAATCTTGCCATTGTGGCTTCTCGATCCTCGTCGATGTTGGCTCGAATCATGGACACCTCCATCTCTTTGTAGTAATCTTCAACACTTCGGTTACCTTGTGAAAGATTTTGAAGACGGTTGAATAACTCTCGATGGTAGTGGGTTGGAATGAATCGCCTTCGCATCACCGCTTTCATTTCATCCCATGTAGTGATAGGATGTTCTCCATTGCGTCTCCTACTTGATGTCAATTGATCCCACCATATTAGTGCATAATCCGTAAACTCAATGGCAGCGAGTTTTACCTTTTTAAGCTCAATAGTTATGGCACTCAAAAATGTGCTCAACCTTCTTTTCCCATGCAAGATAGGTTTGGGATCCGTTCTTCCTTGAAAAGGAGGAATGGTAATCTTGATGTTGCTTTGAGATTATCGTCTACTCGTGGTCGAGCTCTCGGCCTTGTTGTACCATGCTATGTTGGGATACTTGATCTTGCACATCATCTACTTCAACTTCTTCAGGATACTCCTCATTACCCCGATTAGCTTGTGAAATTTCAAGCTGGTCTATTCGCTCAATTAGGGGCTCCAATTGCTCTTGGATCATTTTGGCCATTGCTTGAAGCATAGCCTGATTTTGCAAATTGGGAACTCCTTCACCACTATGACCAGATCTTTGTGACATGTTAGATAAAGAAACAAAAGAAATTAAACCTTACTAACACAAAATCTCACCTTTCCACTCCAAAGAAAATGCACTCACACTCGTGTTTCACTCGGGTTAGGCTTTTCCCCTTAATGCACACTCATGCCTTTTACCACTGTCGTGCTTTATTTTCAAGTCCTTTTGGGAACTTCCTCAAGGCTTACAAGTGTCTCGTGGACTTCGGCTGAAACAATTCTAGCTTGGTAGGAGAATGATGAATAATGAAAGGATAATGGCTTCAAAAAGAAAGAATTACTAAGAATAGGTAAAGGAATTTGTAATTCAGCAATAAGAAATGATGTATTGTAATTTTTTTTAAACAAGAATAGACTGCTCCCTCCTCTTTAAGATTTTTTTTTTTTTTTTTTTTTGATTTTTTTACTAACCCGGAGAGAAAAAAATAATACGCTTACTGAATCGTCTAGGCTCGATACAAATGATATGATCTCGACTATGAGTTTTGAATCATATATGTGAATGCCCGATCGTGATTCTAGTAAGAACTCTGCAGATGCTTTGAATGTATTCTAAAATTACTCAAACAATAATGTAAGTAGAAATAGATAAATAAGAAATAGAAATAATGGGATGAAAGATATGTAGAAGGGGTGCAGGAAGAGTGATAGTTGTGATTATGGAAGAAAAAAAAAATAAAAGATGAAAATGTAGGTGAAGATGATGGGGTGTTGGCGTTAAGATGAAGAAATTCAAAGGATGGATTGTGACCCCTAACTATAAAGAGTTAGGAACCAGCAATATAATAAAGTGGAAATGAAGTGGTAGGATATGGAACGTGACCCACTAGCTATAGATGAGCTAGGAACCAACGCTATAACAAAAGGGAAATGGATGAAGACTACAAGACTAACTTGAAGCCGATAAAGTTCCACAAGAGAACAAGAATGAAAGCAATCTTTCAAAGATGTTTTATGTATTCAAAGTGTGTCCTACAATGATCCTAAAGATGCCTATTTATAGTAGAAGTAGGCAGAATATGAAAAGGTGTTACAAGAAAGATGAATGCTCATCTTAATGCACTTGAATACACATGAATGCTTTGTCCTTTCTTCTCATCTTCAAAGCTGATTAGTTTAGACAAATTGAGGTTGAATTTAGTCATATTTTCGTCCAAATTAAGAAGGACTCTTGGGCTGCCTTGTTTTGCTATCATATGAAGAGAAAGGGGATGAATGTAGACATCCTTGCTGTCCAGTTTAAGTGCAACTCTTCATCTTCCAAGCTGATTAATATGACTTGAATGTCATAAAAAGGTGAGTTTCATCCAGCCTTCATTTCATGTCTCCTCAATGAATTTTGAAACCCCCACTTGAATGGTGATAACATCAACCTTGAATGCCTTGAATTTGCTGAATTAAGATGGCCATCAATTGCTTGTCTCTTGGTAGAAGATGAAAGAACTCTTCCTTGGCTCAAATTCATTCAAATCATTCATGCATAAAATTCCCGTAATAAAAATTTCAGCCTGCACTGTCTTGATAAATCATTCGTATCTCAAGCTCCCGATATCGGATTGAGGTGATTCAAAAGGCATTGGAAAGCTAAGAGATGGAGGAATAACGTCCAATTGATTTCTGGATCCAAACACGTCTGTATCGCATCCAGAATTGGAAGACATTCTGCTGATATTCTTGCATCTGTAAAACCGTTCATCTTCCCTCATGCACCTAGACACAAAGGTAAACTTTATTCAATCTTTAATTGAAAACATGCATGTAAACAATTAAGAGTTAGTTTAATAAATGAGCTAGTTTGATGAATGAACTAGTTTAATTAATGAACTAACTTTATTCAATGAACTAATAATCTTGAATGAACTAGTTTAATCAATGAACTACTTAGTTAAATGAAGTGTATAACTAAATGAACTACATGTTTAAATGCAACGCATGCTTTAATGAACAACATGTTTATTGAATGCAATGAATGTTATGCAAACTTTAAATACTCATGCAAATTCATGCATAAGCAAAGTAAAGTGTTCCTCCCTTATTATTTCTTCTTTCTTACGTCCCAAGCTTGATGTAAACATATTTTCCATGGCTGCTTGGAACTCCTTGGCCCTTGCTCGAGTAATGGGGCCACCTGGGTACTTCTCTGGGTCTTTGCCATTGACGTTCATATCACCATAAGAATAGGATGCTTTCCTTACAGCAGACAGAATTATCTTCCTTCACATTCAATCTAAGTTATTTCTTAACATACAAAAAAGAAAATGTTGGTAATTGATGATCAAGGGCGTGAATCCAACCATTTGCATATTAATCATTTCCCTACAAAATTAGTGTTCCAAGTTGCGAAGCCAATGACATGCATAAGTAGACTTGGCAAACTTGACCCGAGACCCGAAAACTGAACCGATTTACTCGAATCGAGACCCGAAATTAACCTGAACATGATGGCCCGAAATTTGATCCAAAACCGAACTGAAACCGATTCGAATTTTAGTTGAACCGAAATGGACCCGAACAGATTTTCAATCGAACCGAATGGACCCGAACCAAAGACAACCTGAAATATAGAAAATATATTAATAGAAATAAATAAAGATAGGATATGAACAACTGCACAACTCACCAAAAAGTTAAATATATTGACTTTATAAATCTATATATAGGGTGTAAAAAACTGATCGGCCTAAAAACTCGATTAAAACCGATCGATCTCTCATTGACTCGAACCGAAAATCAACCGACCCAAAATGACCCGAATCACAATAGACCCGAACTAAAACTGAACCGAAACGAAATCGAATTTGAACCGAATAATATCAGACCGAAATGACCCGAACCGAAACCAAACCGAATGACCCGTTTGCCACCTCTTGGCATAAGGACATCTTCATTGCATTTTTAAAAGTGTTAAAACTAGTTAGGGTTTAAGAGTTTAGGGCTAGGGTTTAGGATTTAGGGTTCAAAATTAAAGTTTAGAGTTTAGGGTTAATGATTTAGGGTGTTAGGGTTAGGTATTTAGGTTTTAGATTTTTTTAATTTAAATATGAAGGATTATGTAAAAAAAATTTACACAGCTTGTGTATCAAAATCTAACCCTTATTTTAATATGATGTTTGTAAATTATAAATATTGAGTAAAGTATACACCCATATTTGATATTAAATCAAACTCAAAATCTAATATCAACTAAAACTAAAGTATATATATTTGCCATCATTTGGTTATCATTGCATATTAACTTTTAATTATTGCATTTAACAATGGAAAGTGGTAGACTGGTAGTCAACTAATTCCAAATTAGTAGTAGAACTTAGTTTTTATATATCTTGGTTTTGAAAGTGGATGCATCATGCATGCTATGAGAACTGTGTTTGTTATATTAATTTAGTAACTAAGTTATGATCCAACACAGATACTTAGGTTAAAGTTCAAGAAGCTATGAACATTCAATTTGTCAAACTTTCAGTTAGGTACATGCACTGTTGGGATCAAAAGTAGACCTAACAAATGGAGTTCGATTCTTACTCATGGGACTGAAGTATACTTCATGGTCAATCGATTACCTCTTAGTTAGAGCACCCACGACACTGCTATCGATTGTGGATATTTTTGGCTCAAACCAAAAAATAAACTTAATAAGTAGCGTTCTTAATTCAAAAGTAGTAGTATAAACTAACATATGCTTTTATGTATCGAGAGTTTGTGGGAGTGCATACATACATGCAATGTTGGGATCAAAATACGACATATAAGAATATACGTGGTTTCAATTAATTGAATAAAAAAATATAACCCTAATAAGAGAATTGGTGTAACCTTGTTATGATATAAAAAAGAGCACATATATAAATAAAGTGCTAACCCTCTAAGTCCTACAATCTTCATGCTAAAGCCTAGTGCACAATAATGTGCTATGGGTTAGTTTCAATCATGTCTCTTAAAATTATACGTATTTTATGCTTCATTTACAATTCAAATTTCTTAAAAAAATATTTTGTATCATTGAATAATAATTCGAATCAAGGTAAAATTTTAGTTTAGGACTCAGATCAAACGTACTAAATAAAATAAAGGGTAAACTACCTAAATGGCCACCATATTATGGATAAAGTCGCGATTTGACCATAATACTATTTTTTAAAGCAATTAAGCCACCATACTATTAATTTGGACTCAATGTGGCCACTACCGTGCCGTTAGAACCTAACGGCAGGGTGACGTGGCAGTTAGAAAGGGGGTATAATCACACTTTTGGTCCTTGCTATTTACACACTCTTTCAATTTAGTCCTAATTTTAAATTAATAAAATAAATAAATTATTTAATGTGATGTGGCAGTTAGAAAGGGGGTATAATCACACTTTTGGTCCTTGCTATTTACACACTCTTTCAATTTAGTCCTAATTTTAAATTAATAAAATAAATAAATTATTTAATTAGGTGGTAGCACGTGTCAACACCTTATTGGAAGACTTTAATTATTTATATTTAATTTAATAAATTTATTTTCCTCCTCCAATCAGGTGGTGACACACCTATTTAGAGGAGAAAAATGAAGGGGGATTGAACTTGGGCAAGCCTTGGGGAATAAGAGTGGCTTAGCCACTACACCAAGCACAACTTTGTGCTTTATATCACTAAATTAAATATATGTGTCTTATTGTTTTCTATATTTATTCTTTTAATTTAACATATATAATCATCGAATTAATTTCACATATATAACCCTAAACCCCAAATCCCAAACCCTAAACCCCAAATCTCAAACCCTAAATGCTAATTTCACATATATAATCATCGAACTAATTTCACATATATAACCCTAAAACTAAATGGTTAAGGGTTTAGCATTTAGGGTTAGTGTTTAGGGTTTAGCATTTAGGGTTTAGGGTATACTAATTTCACATTTATAATCATCGAATTAATTTCACATATATAACCCTAAATGCTAAACTCTAAAAGCTAAACCTTGGGATTATGGGTTTAGCATTTAGGGTTATATATGTGAAATTAATTTGATGATTATATATATGAAATTAGCGCTTAGGGTTTGGGCTTTAGGATTTAGGGTTATATATGTGAAATTAATTCGATGATTATATATGTTAAATTAAAAGAATAAATGTAGAAAACAATAAGACACATATATTTAATTTAGTGATATAAAGCACAAAATTGTGCTTGGTGCAGGGGCTAAGCCACTCTTATTCCCCAAGTCTTGCCTAGTTTCAATCCCCCCAGGCAAGATTGCTTGATTTCATTTTTCTCATCTAAATGGGTGGTGACACGTGTCACCACTTGATTATAGGATAAAAATAAATTTATTAAATCAAATATAAATAATTAAAGTCCTCTAATAAGGTGTTGGCACGTGTCACCGCCTAATTAAATAATTAATTTATTTTATTAATTTAAAATTAGGACTAAATTGAAAGAATGTGTAAATAGCAGGGACCAAATGTGTAATTATACCCTTTTTAACTGCCACGTCACCCTACAGTTAGGTTCTAACGGCAGGTGACTACATTGAGTCTAAATTAATAGTATGGTGGCTTAATTGCTTCGAAAAATAGTATTGTGGTCAAATCGCGACTTTATCCATAATATAGTGATAAAATTTTTCATTTTCCTTGAAAACTCTTTAAGAGGGGGAATTTGAATTTTCAATAAATTACTATTTTTTTGTATTTCCTTGAAAACCCTTTAATATAGAATAATTATTATATACTAAAGTTGGAAATGACGAAAAGAAAATGAGATGACATTTGAGCTCCCATCATATAGGGTGGCGGACCAAGTTGATGGAATAAAGTGCGTTATTATTATACCCACTAAATTGTTCAAATCTGGAATTTCCTTTTCAATTTACCTTCCAATCTCAATAATATTTACTGAAACCCCAATGGAAAAACTTCTCATAATATACAGACGCACAAAAAAAAACATGATACAAATATATGAATATGCTTGAAATTTATATTAAATTTAATATTTTAAAAATGATTATTAACATTAAACCTTAAAAATCTCTTTATTTTCAATATTTAATCTCATTCATTCATTTACACCATCCAATGGCCATGAATCCATGTAAAACTGAGTTTTACATAAGTGAATTATATCACACACATATATATATATATACTCCTTTCTCTCCAACATGGTCATAGATGGATTCGTTCTTACTAAGATTCCATCCATTTTAAATCACATTAAAGAGAATAATGATCCTTTTACTTTGCATTACCTAATTATCAAAATGAACTTAATTACGACCATGACACATGAAAAATAATATGAATACAACACAGACATACGGATTTATAGGTCTACACAACAATAATACCAAAGCTTTATAATATAGACCATGCTCCGAAATCCGAACGCAATCCTCGAGCCATAAATATGATCATCCACCTTGAATCTCTGGCTTATAACATGGTGACAAGTAAACACGGACTGGCCGCGGAAGTCAGGTGAAGAATGAATCTGTAATTAACAGTTGACAACGTTATCCGGATTTTGATTTGGTATGCAAATGCGATGCTCTTGTCCGGACCGAAAAAATGACCTCGTACAAATTGTGAAATAATCCTTTATCATACACATTGTTCTTCGCAACAGCTTCGCTAATCTCTAGAGGGGACCTTTTGAAGATGGATTTACATTTGTTCTCTGGAGGTTTCCTTTCTCTATCCACCCCGTCGATCCGTTTCTCCTGCCAGCTTACATAGTCTTGCCACTTGAACGTCTGCATTTCCGGACAGATGAGAACATTACATTCCAGTTTTATGATTTCCTTAACAACTTAATAATCAGCATAGCAAATTATTTTGGGTTTATGTTTGGTCAAGGGTTGCATCACAACATTAAAGTATTTACGATTTACATAATCAGCATAGCAAATTATTTCGGGTTTATGTTTGGTCAAGGGTTGCATCACAACATTAAAGTATTTACGATTTACATAATCAGCATAGCAAAGTTTTAGGATTTACATAGTCTTGCCAGATGAGAACACTTAATTCTAGTTTCGTGTATTTATTAACAACTTCATACTCAGTATTATAAAGTATTTCCGGGTTTATGTTCAGTCAAGGTCGGGTACCAAATTAATCAGGGGCGCTCGCATCGTTATTTTGAGGTAACAAAATAAACAATAGAACAAGGTAAAAACAGATCTCACCTCGTTCGTTGTGGTATTTGTGAGACAAAGCTTAGCATGATATGCAAAGAAACCCGCCAACAAGAGTGAAACTATAGCCATAAACACCATAAGAAGTATTTGGGTGTTATACGAACCTAATAGCCACTGCAAAAAACCGAAAGACAATGTATTGAACTCGAAATATCTCCAGCAAGACTAAACGTAAAGCAGAGGATATACAAAAAATAATGCACTCACCTGTACAATATGAGGGGCTAAACTGCGAAAAGAATTTTCTACCCCATATTAAACTGGAAAAAAGAAGACAACGTCACGGAAAGTTGAGCTGGTAAAACATTAAGAAAAATAAGATAACCTTAGTCTGAATTGATATTACCTGTTAAAATATATACAATTTTCAAATCTTTTAATCTTCCGGCGAGAACCAATCCAATAGCGATTGTTGCATACATGCAAATGAGAAAATGCCTGCAGAACACTTATATGACTTTAACATGATCTTTGTAAACTAAAAATAGGAAAACAGCTTATTTTTTAAGATTGTATATTAGACCAAGTCGAGCACAGACAAGTAGGGAAGAAAAGAACAAGAAGTGCTCTTGATCTCGAAGAAACTAGAAATGAACAAGGGAAATGAACAAGAAACTAAAAATAGGAAAACATAAGCTCGGTTACTAGATTTAGATCATCACTCCAACCAAAAGCAGCCTCGATAATAATGGAAATCTGATTATTGTAAAGTTCCGGTCAAAGTTAATATTCAAAGTTAATGGTGGTTTCGATCGTGTAATTTGAGGAAACTCGTGTTCTCCAAGAAAATATTACCGACCAGAAAATGGAAAAAGTAATTAAGAAAAACTAAAATCAAAATACAGATTGCTAGCGGTTGATAAATAGTGAAGAACTCACCATAAAAGAAAAGCCAAAAAGTATCGTGTATTTCTTTCCCCAATACAATTATTCTGAAATAAACACCATCTTAAGTAGATATAGGAATCAGCTACTTCTAACATGTTGGTACATAGAACTCGCTGCACAAAGTAAAATAAAGAAGAAAAAGAAAAAAGAACAGTTGAAGAAGTCAAACCATCCACCCACAATGATGATCAAAGCGGGCAACACATCGATTACATATGCTGCAGTGCTTGGATCTAGCAGGCCTTGATCAAAAGAACAATCCGATTTCATTTTAGAGAATTAAAAAACCACATCAATAGATATGACATCAATACAATGAACTTACTTTGGAAGTTTACAAGTCGAGCAGTCTTTCTTTGTATATATGATATTATCATAAGCATAAACCGATAGATACTGTGAAATGTTATCAACCGTCACAGTTCCAGGATCAGAAAAGCTAGTCAAAAGAAAGAGCAGAATCCCAATTGCAACTGCCAACAAACTCGTGTACCTGAAAAAATATAAAAATGAAAAGTACTAGTGGAAAAAAAATCACTTTGAAGAATCAGGTTACATAAGAGAATTCAGTTCTAAGCACATACCTATGAACTCCACTTAGATAATATCCAGGTATATATTGAAAGGTGGTCTTCACTATAATGCAATAAGTTGATCCAATTATTGCCAAGTATATAATCTGTCACAACGAGAAAGTTGGATAAGGATGACCATAATATGAACTAAAAAAAAGCCCCCGTTTCTTATATAAAACAAACCTCATCTTTCTCAACAATGGATATTTAAATGAGAATGTAGTGCACTTCTAGATCATCTATTGCTACCATTCACATCCGAAAGCAATTTGCTTCAATAATATTTATTTGAAGCACAAGGAATTAGTAGTGAGTTACGAAATTTAAATGGAGTCGGCTTCAGACTTGGACAACTCTATCAAGTATATCGACAGTCATCAAATTTACCGCACATTGTTTCCAATCAACTGAACCCCATGAATCATATATCAAAGACAAAACAGAACTCTGCCAGTCATCTTATAATCAAATGAAAAAGAACCAAGTCTTGGCCATTCAATTGTTACTCCTAAGAGAGTTAATGATAAGTTTCAAGTTCTCGCCTGAACCTAGGACTTGTTAATGTGTAGTGTACCAAAAGAACCATATAATTCAATATTTTACCGTCAAATTCATGTACCTCAAATTACAACACAATGCATATACAAACTTCATGCATAATCATTCATAAACACGCTAAGAAACAAGAAAAGGAACTCGCTAAGGTAAGAGATGAACCTCAATCTCCAGGGGCTTCAATTCAATAATTTCAATTGCTTAACTTAAAACTGTACCTGCAAGATAGGATTAGGCCTATCACAACAATAATAGTCAACAGAAAGGACCGAATTTGTTCCTTTTTCTCCAAAAACAGCCCCTACAAACTTCCTGAAAACAAATCAAAGAACCCAAACATCAGGCACCCAAAAACAAAGGAACCCATCAAAGAAATTTGCAGAAAGGGAGCGTAAAGGAAGTATTGATAAGCCCCAGAAGTGAGGAAACGGTGGATGGAGCTAATGGGTGTTCCTTGGAAGATTGGCCATTGCCCACAAAGAAAGGAGACGACCACAATAAGAGTTATCAGTCCATGGCATATCAGTGCCCAATGAACAGCCATCTCTGTGAAGGGGGGAGTGATTTCTGGATGATGGAGAATGGATAAAAAAGAGGGGATCTTGGGAAAGACTTTTTCTGGGGCTGGCTATGGACTTTTTTGTTGCTTTGACGGTTTAAGTTAAGGGTTTGGTGTTTTGGGGCACGACAAATTTTAAAGACAAAATCTGGTTATAATGCCTGAATGTTCGATGGATTCTGAAACTCTGATGGTGCTTTTGGAATTGGAAAATTCTTCATAACACCATTCTCTAAGCAGTCAAGCAATGCACATGTGACATGGCCATGGCTATTAATATCTTTTTGCATCCTGTTTTGTCGAGTAATATCCCTGTTTCAAAATTTTTTATATGTACCAAAAAGACAAAAAAAAAAGTAAAGCAATTAGACAAGTAAGAAGTGATTAGAAATTTGATGTCTCTTTTTAATATTTTTATTTATATATTTATTAATTGAAAAAGTGAACAACATTGGCTGGATGGTGATTCTGTCGTCTGTCGTCTGTCGCAGGTGATTCTGACTTGCTCTAGCTTTGTTTTGGGTTTAAAAAGTTGATCGTGTCCATTTTCGTTGCATGGTTATTTATAAGAGTATGGATAGGTGGCGATAAGAAGTTGTAGTGATATTGCGATTGGACATCTTAGGAAGTGATAGTCTAGGCTAGTTTATCATCAAGTGAGGTTACGTGTGTCAAAACGTGGTTGCTAGTGAACTTTCACAAGGTCTGTTTGCGGAGAACTGTATGGTGGGTGTAATACCCCAAAATTTGCTATATTGATTAAGGGTCATTTAGTACTAAGATAAAGGGCTTAAAAGCTAACTTAGTGACTAAAATGACAGCAAGTCAAAAATTGTTGTCTAGAGTCTAAAGATGGGTAAAGTATGGGCACCTTATGCATAATTTTACCATTAATATTTTTATTGCATAGATAAGTAGTACTAGTTACAAGAACTTGATCTGTATAATTAAATTTCTGGTAATGGATTTATATGGAAATCTATTCCCGATCGAACAATCAGAGGAATGAGCAGATATTTAATTCGAATAAAATTACATAGAGAATTTATCAGTAATTATTTTATCATGTACATGAATTAAACAGATCATGGAGAAAAATATGATATAGATTCCGGAAATAAAAATGCAGTTTAAGATATTGAATTTCGATCGAACTACAAGGTTAAGCGTGCTCAGAGCATAAAATGGGTGACCTCTTGGGAATGTCCCATGTCAGTGCTTTAGACTGATAAAAATGAATAAGTCTGAGTTAATATTATTCATATGGATAGCCGATTAAGAAATATTAAGAGAAATTGTATCCGATAAAGATTTCGAGTAATTATCGGTATATTTGGACTGAGTCAAAATTTTAAGTTTGACTTCATAAATATGGAATATTTTATTTGATAATATTATTTATTTTTCAGATATGGAAATAAGGAATTTTTTTAAAATTTTATTTGATAGCCCGGTGAAGGGGAAATCGCAATAGAAGTAGTAAGTGAATATCGGGAAATCGAATCGAAATTTCAGAGGTTGTTTCATAAGTCACGAAAAATTCATAAAATATTATTTTATGAATAAATTATTAATTGGTTGATTGTGATCTAACTAGAATAGTTGGATTTTTTGTTACAAAATGGCAAAATCAATGATTTAAGTGACTAGTTTTGGTGATTTGGTAATTTGGTAATTTGGTCACAATGACAATTTTGAAATATTTTAAAAGTACCATGGGTAATATGGTAATTTCCCTTGTGGAAGCATTACTCTAGTTTGGTTAGAGTTGAATGGAATTTGGTTGGAATTGAACTAGAATGGCAACTTGTAAATTATGATTTAGTTGGAGGTTAATTTTGGAATAATGACTAAATTGAATAAAAATTCAATTTATCAATTACATGTGGCATAAATTAATAAAAGATGAACAAAATGTTCATCTTCACCCCCTCCATTTCGAAACCAACAAGAAAGAAAGGGAAAATACACAAAATTTTTCCTAGGCATTTTTGAAGGCTTCCGAACAAGATTCAAGGTATATTTTTTGGTAGAAAGTTGATCTATTTTCAATTCTCTTTCATTTGATAGTAATTTTATCAAGAGTTATGAAGATTTGATTATGTTCTTGAAGAGAGAGAAAATAGGGTTTCATGTTCCATGTTTAGATTGAAGCTTGATCTATACAAATCTAGTGTTGTAGAGATGAAATCAAGCTTAGATTGTGATTAATTTCATGTTTAAGGATTAAAACCCTAACCCTAGAATTTGGGATTTTATTTAGGGTTTTGAAATTGATGGTGAAAATTAAAGATTGATGATATTAGAAGCTTGATTTTAATGTTAGAATGAAAAATCCTCAACTAGTCCTTTAAGTGACCATTTCGGCATACATGGGGAAATTTGGAGAAATATTGTGAAAATTATCCTAGTGATGGATTTGAAGAGATTATGAACTTAGAAACTTGATTATGGCATTAGGACCAAAATAAAGTCCTTGAAAAGCTTAGACACCCAATTTGGCATGTAGGAATAATTTGGGGTTTTAAGTGTTAATTCTTAGAAATGAAGAATATATGTTGGAAAAATTATTTTGAGCATATTAGAATGTTGTTTGAATGAAAAACAACAATGGGAAGGTTTAGTGACCGATTCGGCCAAGGGCTAAAATAGAAGGAAAATTTTGAGAAACATTATAGAAATGTTGGATTAATTATTTGATACAAGTTTGGAAGTTTATGTGTAAAATTAGTGACTAAAATGTCACTTTGGTAAAAGTGACATTTGAAGGGTATTGAATAAAAGTTAGTGAAAATGATGGAATTATTGAATAATTGTGATTCGAATTTGAATAAATTGCAAAATGTGCAAAATGATCACTAGGGACTATAATGAACAATTCGGCATTATAAAAGGAAAAATTGAAAATTTTGGAAATATTTTATATTCGGATAATTATACTAATATAGTATAGTTAAGCAATGTTAGATTAAAAATCTAACATGAATATTGTTATGTATGTTCAAATGGTACTATACAACTATTGATGAGGCTAAGGGTACCAGATCAAAAGAAAGCAAGGAAAAAGGATCGAAATAGCTTAGTGAGGCTAATATCATGTGTAACACCCTTAACGTATATTCGATGATTAAATACACATTTAAGATGTTACTAAATTGTTTAGCTGATTTCCTGACTTGTAAATTTTTTTAAAACATATAACATAAAACTAGCTTATAAATTAACCAGAGATTAAATTGATACATGCCCACTAAAGAATATCATAAATTTAGAATGTCTTACTGCTGTTTGGCAGATTGCAGCTTGATTAACATGCTTGACTCCTCTTCCGGCAAGTTTCCAATAACCTACGTGTGAAACACCACACGCTAAGTATTCACTTAGTGAGGCAACTATAAATTGAAGTAAAGAATTTCAATGTATAGAAATAACATAAAATAAACTTATTAAAATCATTCCCCTATCATTTAACAGTGGTATACATTTCCTGCAAAGTGGCAAGTAAATCCCAATTACAATTTATATCATAACATCAAACCTTTATTTTATTAATCAAATATACGTTAAGCTTTTTTTAACTTAACTGTCTGCATAAATGCATTTCATGTATTATAGCCCGAAGTACAATATAATGTGATACTTTGGTATACGAGTCATCATAACTAACACCGTAGTGTCTACAATGTCGTAGCATCTAATGATGAGTACGTACTCGAGGACGCCCTTTGCTCTTCATACTCGCACATTTTGTGCTATATAACACCGTAGTGTTTGAACCGACTCTGTAGAGTCTAACTCGACTCCGTAGAGTCTATCTCGACCCCGAAGAGTCTATCTCGGCCCCAAAGAGTCTATCTCGCACCGTAGTGCTATGACGCAACTGCTATGACTCTATGGATATCCAACTATACCAAAGATTCTCATGTGAACCTATGGTATACGAGCCATTATAACGACACCGTAGTGTCTACAACGCCATAGCGTATGTATTACCGAAGCGACTGAGATGAGTACGTACTCGAGTGCGCTCTTTGCTCCTCATTATAACATCTTTTTTTGCTAGTCGACACTGTAGTGTCTAAACATCACCGAAGTGACTGCAACATCGTAGCGTCTGATATCTACCCCAAAGTGTCTGAATCGCACCGTAGTGCTGGATTGCAGCTGCTATGACTCTTATGGATATCCAATTATACCAAAGACTCTCACACTAGTACTTGGGCATAACAATATAATATTTTCATATTCAATATCCAATCCTTCGATACTATTATCCATAATTCGATAATGGGTAGTTCCTATCCAAATATCTAAAATCTGATTTATCGTAGATAAATCATTATGCCATATCAATGTATCACACATGCCTCTCAATACTTCATGCCATTTAGATAACTTTGATCAACATACATTTTCATTAATATCAAGGTCAGTTCATCGCAAATCATCATATTTATCAATATTGCATAAATATATATAATGCAATCACTCATATCACATATATAATAAATAAGTAAAAATATGGGCCATTTATTAGCATGCCTCACTAAACTCTACTCGATCCTTTCCTTCATAGTACCTCTAATCTTCTTTTGATTCGGATTTGACTTCATTAACCACATGAATATAAAACAAACATTTGTTAAATTCACTTCTAACAATATTTCAATCAAGCTATCTAATCATTTAACATAAAAATTCTCATAATTTTCCTTCCTTCCTTATACTGTCCAAAAATTAATTTTGGTCCTTAATGACCAATTTGAACTTCCAATAATTCTTCCGAGCTTGTTACCAAACATTTAGATACAAAATGTATCAAATTCTATTTTCTGGCAACTTGTCCTACCCTCATAGTTTTACTTCTAAAGATCAAAATACACATTGGATCTTAATATCCTTCATACTGTAAGAACTAGATTCGAAAACGATTCTAATGATATAAGCCACATAAATTAATAAAATCTACAAAAATTATGAAAATTCTTCTAACTCCCGTCACAAAGTTGTCCTGACAGAAACTGCTCTGTAAATTTTCTGACATTCATTCGATTAAAAATTCATATCTTTTAACCCGTAACTCAAAATCAATTTCCATTTGTTGGAAACGAAACTAGACGAAGAAATCTTCATATCGATATAAAATTCATCATCTAAACATTTTTGTAGAATTTATGGTAAATTTTCTAAGTCACTGCCAAAAATTCAATCTTCTACACAGCTTTCCATAATAAACTTCTAATTTATACTAACTTCTTCTTATTTTTCTACTTGTCAATTTAGTCTCATCACTTGCTTCAAACCACTAATTCATCATCTTCTTCATCAAATAATTATTCAAAATAATTCTCTCTAATTTTCTTTCTTTGCCAAAATAGTCACTAAAATACAAAAGTAAGGATTCAAACTTCTTAACTTTGCAATTTAGTCCTCAAATAAACATCACTACCTTAATTCTATTATTTTAACTAAAAATCAGATTTAATCTCCATCCAATAATTCATTTCCTATTTGGTCACTTGATTTTGACAAATTGTCAAAATGGTCACTAATTCTATTCAACATCGGTTTAGCATTCTAACATCAATTTCACATCTCCAACATCATTAATTACATAAATACACTCAAATTTCATAAAATTAAGATTCGGTCCCTTAACTTTGAAGCTTGCCGAATTGGTCCCTATATATTTAATTTAGGGTTTTACTTCCAAACTACAAATCAAGCTTACTAAATCTTTAATCCAACATCACAAACCCTAAGTTAGACTTAAATCCATAAACCCTAATCTTATTCATACAAACCAAAATATTTAGGGTTTAAATCCTAACTCAATAACATGATTTTAACATCATATAAGCTTGATTCCAACTTAAATTCAACCATGGAATCATAAAATTTCAAAAGCCACAATTTTGTTCATAAACCCTAATTTCTTCCTCATATAAAATCTCATCAACCAAGCAAGTATTCTATGAATTATTTACATCAAAAGATAGAGCTCGAAGAATAGAACAACTTTGTAGTTCGAAAAATTACCTTAAAACCGAGATTTGGGGCTTAAATCGAGCTTGGAAAATTTCCTTCTTCTTTCTCCTTTTCACCACGGTTTTGAAAAGTAATTTGCTGATAATTCCTTCATATTTTCATGTACTTATGCCACTTGTATTATAAAAAATAAATTTTTAATTCAATAAATTCCACTTTCCAAAAATACCCTCTAATTAGATCTATATTTCTAATTTTCCATTTTGTAACATTCCAACTAGACTTATTTGGATTCTTATCAACCATTATTCATCAATAAAAGAAATCTGAAAATTCCTTCCATGTCCCTTTTGGGCAAAATGACCAAAATGCCCTTTACCGATCAACTTATTCATAAAATTGCCATTCCATATCATTTCAATCGATTTAAATTTTTCCTAATCTTTTTAACATCCAAATAGTCATAAAATAATATTTTATTACTCTTCTAAGATCCATGGAACTATCTCTAAAATTTTAGCTCGATCTGATTTACCGATAATTATCGAGAATTTTATCGGCTACTAAATAAATTCCTTAATCAAAATAAATCATAGGATTCATCCCGAATCGAACTAAAGATATTTCCAAAACTTCGGAATAATTTTTTTGTATCCTTCTTCTATCATATAGTAAAATTTCATAATTTTCCAGTTCGATCCGGATACCCGAATTCCACTTAAACTTTGACCGTGATTTCCCAATAATCGAAATATCGGTTCAAACCAGAATTCCACATTTGATCCACACCCTTAGGTGATCTATCTATTTATGAAATGAAAACCCTTAACTTTTGGGAAATTACAACTTTAGTCCTTCAACTTTTCATAATTAGTCTTGTACTACACAAGTTTTGAATGCTTAACATTTTGGTCACTAAATTTTAAACTTCAATTCCCATTCCAATTTTCTTCGAATTTGAACCAAACTTTTCAAGTACCCTAATTAATTTTCCCTCTATCATCTGATGCTTTTAAATCTCAGAAATTCCTTTTCCATAATCCATAATCGAAGAAATCATAACTTTTGCATTTTTGTCATTTTAGTCACTAAGATAAATTTTAAGCTATTATCTTAATACTAAATGATCCTTAATCAACTTAGTAAAATTTGGGGTATTACATCATACATGGCCCAGGTGAGCGCATTTTTACTTATTTATTATATATGTGATATGAGTGAGTACATTATATGTATTTATGACATGTTAAATAGGATGACTTGCGATGAGTAGGCCTTGGTGTAAATAAAAATATATGATGGCTTATTTATAAAAATAACATGAAATATTAAGTGGCATATTGATACAATGATTGTAGCATAATGATTTACTCAAGGTAAATCGAATTTTAGATATTTGGGGTATGAATTACCCATTATCGAATTATGCAAGATATTACTCATGGATTGGATATTAAATAACAAATTATTACACTGCTATGCCCAAGTACTAGTGTAAGAGTCATTGGTATAATTGGATATCCATAGAGTCTTAGTAGCTACGTCCTAGCACTACGGTGCATTTCAGTCATTTCGGTGATGTTTAGACACTTCGGTGTTGACTTAGACGCTACGACATAGTTCAGACACTTCGGTGTTGCTAGCACAAAATGTGCGATTATAAGGAGCAAAGACCGTCCTTGATTATATGAGGCGCAAAGAGCGTCCTCGAGTACGTACTCATCTGTCGCTTCGGTGATGCAGACGTTATGGCGTCGCAGACACTACGATGTCATGATGACTCGCGTACCATAGCATCACATGATTTTGCATTTTGGGCTATAATACTTGAAATGCATTTATACAGGTAGTTAAGCTAAAAAGCTTAATGTCCACAAGATTGGTAAGACAGATCGAATCCTATGATTTGAATATTATATTGGTTTAATGAACTACACATGTAAGGTAGTTCTATACATGATAAAATGTAAGGTAGTTCTATGCATGATAAAATGTTATCAACTGCAATTGGAAATCTCTTGCCATTTTGCAGGGCTGTGTTATTTATAATCATTGTTTACATTGTTATGATTATGCCTCACTAAGTTATACTTAGTGTGTGTTTTGTATCACACGTAGGTACTTCGGACTAGATAATAGAGGAGGAGCTGCACATCGTTGGATCAAGTTAGCCTGCATTATCAGTAAGTATCACCACATCCTAGACTAGTGGGGCATGTAGAGATATTAAATAAGTAGCTATTTGTATGATCTAGAAATATGACTTAGTTGAGGAATTAAGAATATTAGAAAAGATGTTTCAAACGATTTTAAACTTAGTTGGTTGTTTATCGCATAGCGATTTTAAAATTAAGAAAGGGTCTAGGCAGCACACATAGTTTTCACCTTGATTTATATTTAAATTTTAATAACTGCTTAAAGTATATTATAAACCAATTCAGGGTCAAAACTAGGTGACTCTAGACAAATTTGTAATTTAGTGAAAACCCAGAAAGGTTTGTTTAATCATATAAAAAAAATTTATAAGTCTAAAAATCAGTGTAAATTAGTTAGTAACATCTTTAATATGTATTCAAATATCGAATATATGTTGAGGGTGTAACATTTAGTGGTATCAGAGCAAAGATTTAACCGATTTTGGAGGTTAAACCGAGTCCAATATGATTTTGCTAAAGTGTACATGCCTGATGTATTGCTTGCATAACTTGATGTAGCTCCTCAATAGTATGAATAAGACTCTAATGGCTATAAGAAAAATAAGATATCGTTAGATTTCGCCAGTTGACAAATTTCGAGGGTTAAGAAAAAACCCATAGTGGATACAACACAGTGAAATAAATATGGTAGTTAACTCATATCCAGGATGAGTTATGTGTATAATAGAGAACTGATACAATAATTATAAGATGTTAGTCTCTAACATCTGTATTTACAGTAATTATAAGATGTTAGTCTCTAACATTTGTATTTGCACATACGCTTATAATAGCATAAGTTATAAGAAATTATGAGAGAGTATGGGCTCATATGCACATTTTAAGGTAACTCATAGGACGATAAGCTTATAATTAAATGGAATTGTGATTGTTATTAATAAATTAAGATAGTAAGATATGAAAAGTTAGAAAATGAAGAAATATTCTTATTCTAGAAATACGTATTTTTTTAAATGGTTAAACATAAAATTGTTGGAGATTACTGCAGATGTAATATGGTAGCCTGCTTAAGATAAGTTGAAGGCTGTGATTTTGCTTTACAAATTTAGAGACATTACCTATATAGTGGAAAGTGTTATATCTACACAGACTATAACAGTTTGAAGTACTTAATAACACAGCGAGATCTGAATTTGAGACAACAAAGGTGGGTTGAATTCCTAAAAGATTATGATGTGATTATCGATTATCATCCCGAAAAGGCTAATGTGGTAGCTGATGCTCTTAATTGAAAGGTGTTCTCTGTGTTGCGTGCAATGAATGCACAATTATCTTTGGGACATGATAGTTCATTTGCAGCATAATTTCATCTTAAACCGGCCTTGTTGGAAATTAAGGATTTGCAAGTGGCATATGAAGAATGCCTTGAAAAGAGAAAGCAAGTTGAATTTAGAGAAGCCTAAGATTATGAAAGCAAATCTAATGAATAGCTATTGAGGAAAAGTTTATAATAGTGAAATGAAAAATGAAATTTTAATAGAATGACAGTTAGTTGGACTATTCTGATCTTTGAAGATAAGTTACGAGTCTATATTATTGAGAATATAGGATTGTGGGAAAGGATTGAAATGTTCAGAATAATCCAAAAGTGGATGGAGTTGATTTGACTCAAGAAATAGAAGACAAGGTGAGGATTCTTTAAAATAATCATAAAGCAGCTGCTAATCGACAATAGGCACATGCAGATAAAAAAAGTATTATGCTTTGGTCAAAAGGAAAGCTTGGTCTCAAATTCATTGGACCATATGAGACTCTTAAAAGAGATGGACAAATGACTTATTAATTGACTTTACCTTCAGAGGCGAGCAAGACTCACGATATATTTCACGTGATATTGCTTCAAAGGTATTGATCAGAACCTTTTCACGTTAACAACCCAAAGAAAGTTGAATTACATCCCGATATTTGATGTATGAAGAAGAACTGGTGAAAATCTTAGCATATGGAATTAAAAGGAATAAGGAATAAGAAAATTTCATTGGTAAAAGTCAGTTAGCAGAATTATAAAGTAGAAGTAACTGCTTGAGAAATCGAGAAGAAAACGAAAGAGCAGTACCTGTAATTTTTTTTAAAAATCATGTACGTTTTGAAAATTTGAGGACGAATTTTCTTAAGGTGGGAAGAATTGTAATACCCCAAAATTTTCTATGTTGATTAAGGGTCATTTAGTACTAAGATAGGGGCTTAAAAGCTAACTTAGTGACTAAAATGACAAGTCAACAATTGGTGTCTAGAGTCTAAAGATGGGAAAAATATAGGCACCCGATAAATAATTTTACCATTAATATTTTTATTGCACAGATAAGTAGTACATGTTGCAGGAAGTTGATCTGTATAATTAGATTTTCGGTAATGGATTTATGTGGAAATCTATTCCCGATCGAACAATCAAGGGAATGAGCAGATATTTGATTCGAATAAAATTACATAGAGAATTTATCAGTAATTATTTTATCCTATACATGGATTAAACAGATCATGGAGAAAAATCTTATATAGATTATGGGAATAAAAATATAGTATAAGATATTGAATTTCGATCGAACTGCAAGGTTAAGCGTGCTTAGAGCATAAGATGTGAGACCTCTTGGGAAGGTCTCATGTCAGTACTTTAGACTAATAAAAAGGAATCAGTCTGAGTTAATATTATTCATATGGATAGCCGATTAAGAAATATTAAAAGAAATTGTATCTGATAAAGATTTCGGGTAATTATCAGTATATTTGGACCGAGTCAAAATTATAAGTTTGACTTCATAAATATGGAATATTTTATTTGATAATATTATTTATTTTTCAGATATGTAAGTAAGGAATTTTTTTAGAATTTATTTGATAGCCCGATGAAGGGGAAATCGCAATAGAAGTAGTAAGTGAATATTGGGAAATCGGATCAAATCGAAATTTCAGAGGCTGTTCTATAAGCCACGAAAAAAATCATAAAACATTATTTTATGAATAAATTATTAATTGGTTGATTGTGATCTAACTAGAATAGTTGGATTTTTTTGTTACAAAATGGCAAAATCAGTGATTTAAGTGACTAGTTTTGGTGATTTGGTAATTTGGTCACAGTGGCAATTTTGAAATATTTTGAAAGTACCATGGGTAATATGGTAATTTCCCATGTGGAAGAATTACTCTAGTTTGGTTTGAGTTGAATGGAATTTGGTTGGAATTGAACTAGACTGGCAACTTGTAAATTATGATTCAGTTGGAGGTTAATTTTAGAATAAGGACTAAATTGAATAAAAAATTCAATTTATCAATTACATGTGGCATAAATTAATAAAAGATGAACAAAATGTTCATCTTCACCCCCTCAATTTCGAAACCAACAAGAAAGAAAGGGAAAATACACAAAATTTTTCCTAGGCATTTTTGAAGGCTTCCGAACAAGATTCAAGGAATGTTTTTGGTAGAAAGTTGATCTATTTTCAGTTCTCTTTCATTTGATAGTAATTTTATCAAGAGTTATGAAGATTTAATTATGTTCTTGAAGAGAGAGAAAATAGGGTTTCATGTTCCATGTTTAGATTGAAGCTTGATCTATGCAAATCTAGTGTTGTAGAGATGAAATCAAGCTTAGATTGTGATTAATTTCATGTTTAAAGATTAAAAACCCTAACCCTAGAATTTGGGATTTTATTTAGGGTTTTGAAATTGATGATGAAAATGAAAGATTAATGATATTAGAAGCTTGATTTTAATGTTAGAATGAAAAATCCTCAACTAGTCCTTTAAGTGACCATTTCGGCATGGGGAAATTTGGAGAAATATTGTGAAAATTATCCTAGTGATGAATTTGAAGAGATTATGAACTTAGAAGCTTGATTATGGCATTAGGACCAAAATAAAGTTCTTGAAAAGCTTAGACACCCAATTTGGCATGTAGGAATAATTTGGCGTTTTAAGTGTTAATTCTTAGAAATGAAGAATATATGTTGGAAAAATTATTTTGAGCATATTAGAATGTTGTTTGAATGAAAAACGACAATGGGATGGTTTAGTGACCAATTCGGCCAAGGGTTAAAATAGAAGGAAAATTTTGAGAAACATTATAGAAATGTTGGATTAATTATTTGATACAAGTTTGCAAGTTTGTGTGTAAAATTATTGACTAAAATGTCACTTTGGTAAGAGTTAGTGGATGAAGGGTATTGAATAAAAGTTAGTGAAAATGATGGAATTATTGAATAATTGTGATTCGAATTTGAATAAATTGCAAAATGTGCAAAATGATCACTAAGGACTATAATGAACAATTCTGCATTATAAAAGGAAAAGGTGAAAAATTTTGGAAATATTTTATATTCGGATAATTATACTAGTATAGTATAGTTAAACAATGTTAGATTAAAAATCTAACATGAATATTGTTATGTATGTTCAAATGGTAATGTACAGCTATTGATCAGGCTAAGGGTACCAGATCAAAAGAAAGCAAGGAAAAAAGTATCGAAATAGGTTTGTGAGGCTAATATCATGCATGGCCCAGGTGAACGCATTTTTTTACTTATTTATTATATATGTGATATGAGTGAGTGCATTATATGTATTTATGACATGTTGTTAAATAGGACGACTTGCGATGAGTCGGCCTTGGTATAAATAAAAATGTATGATGGCTTATTTATACAAATAACATGAAATATTAAGTGGCATATTGATACAATGATTGTAGCATAATGATTTACTTAAGGTAAACCGAATTTTAGATATTTGAATATTATATTGGTTTAATGAACTATACATGTAAGGTAGTTCTATGCACGATAAAATGTTATCAACTGCAATTGGAAATCGCTTGCCATTTTGCAGGGCTATGTTATTTATAATCATTGTTTTACATTGTTATGATTATGCCTCACTAAGTTATACTTAGCGTGTGTTTTGTATCACACGTAAGTACTTCGGACTAGATAGTAGAGGAGGAGTTGCACATCGTTGGATCAAGTTAGCCTGCATTATCAGTAAGTATCACCACATCCTAGACTAGTGGGGCATGTAGAGATATTAAATAAGTAGCTATTTTGTATGATCTAGAAACATGACTTAGTTGAGGAATTATGAATATTAGAAAAGATGTTTCAAATGATTTTAAACTTAGTTGGTTGTTTATCGCGTAGCGATTTTAAAATTAAGAAAGGGTCTAGGCAGCACACGTAGTTTCCACCCTGAATTATATTTTAATAACTGCTTAAAGTATATTATAAACCAATTCGGGGTCGAAACTAGGTGACTCTAGACAAATTTGTAATTTAGTGAAAACCGAGAAATGGTTGTTTAATCATATAAAAAAAATTAACAAGTCTAAAAATCAGTGTAAATCAGTTAGTAACATCTTTAATGTGTATTCGAATATCGAATTTACGTTGAGGGTTTTACCATGGGGGTTTGTATGTCGAGGGTTCACATAGTATAGGTTCGCGGAAGGTCGCATAGTGGAGGTTTGCATGGTAGTAACAATGCTTGTAACGAATTGAACGAATACAAACGAGGGTATGTTCATGTTCGTTCGTTTAATTTTAATCGAACAAACAAGCGCACACGAACAACTAAATGAACATTATTTTTTATTCGTGTATGTTCGTTAAAGAATGTAGTTGTTTGTGTTCGTTCATGTTCGTTCGTTAAAATGATAAACGAACGTAAACGAACACAAACAAATACAAAAGAACGCAAACAAATATGGAGTATTATTTATTTTTTTTCTTAAGTCTAAAGTCTTGTATATTGAGTATTGTTTAATTTTTCTTCTTTTTATTTCATATTCTTAATATATGTTTTTAAACTTTTTTAAATATAATACTTTTGTTATAAAAATAATAAATATAAATGGTCATATGTGAATAAATTTAAATGAACATAAACGAACAGATTAACGAACGTTCTCGAATGTAAATGAACGAAGGAGCCCTTTGTTCGTGTTCGTTCATTTAATTAAACAAACATGCAATCTTATTCATGTTTGTTCGTTTAATAAACAAATTAACATAAACGAACTTCCTGTCGAACGGTTCATGAATGGTTTGCTGAACTTTCTGTTCGTTTACAACCCTACCTATTTATGCCTCACAATAAAAAATCAAGTTTAAGATTTAGGGTTAAGGTTTAAGGTTTAAGGTTAGGTTTTAGGATTAGAGTTTAAGGAATTGAGGATATGAAGTATTTTGTAGACTTTAGGGATTAGGATTTAGAACTTAAGGTTAGAGCTTAGAATTTATTTTTTAGTGTTAAAACATAGAACGGGGCACCGAAAAAGGGCATATAATATTTGTTCGTAGGAAATAAACATAAAAAAAACATTTTTATCCATTCAAAGATATTTAGTTGCTGGATCAGATAAGTGGAAGTAAGGGCAGAGCCAAAAAAAATTATATTGCGATGTCAAAATTTAAAAAAAATATACGAGAATTTTTAGTGAATAGAGATAAACTATGAGTGTAGATTTCTTCTAATGGGTGTCTATTATATTTTAAAATGGTGTCAATAATCTTTTAAAGTTGTGTTAATTTTATTTTTTAAATAATTTTTATGTACAATTTATATGTAAAAAATATATTTAAAAATTTTTGTGGTGTTAATGACCCTCTTCGTTTAAGCGGGCTCCATCAGTGATTGGAAGGGAAGAAAAACATTCTTCCTCCCATAAGCGATACTCACATCAAAAAGTAGGGATTCTTTTCCTAATCATCTCTTTGTATATGTGGGCTAAGTATTCGATTGAGTCAAAAAATTGAATTGGGTTGACGAATATTATTTTATAATTTAAATTTAATTGTAAATATTTATAACGTTATGATATTAATTAGTTTTAATTTAAACAATTTTTATAATCGTATACGATATACATATATACTATGTGATATACATATATCAGATAAAAGTTGAAGGACTCGACATGAACTTGAAAATTGATTCACTAATTACTAAAAAAATTGAGTTATTCAAATATTATTTTGTAATTCAAATTTTATTTGAAAATTTTAAGTTAATACAAATTTTTTCATGTAAAGTCGAATTTTTCTCAATCCTAGATGGATGGTAAACAACTTCCATAGAGGCATGTTCAGTTTAAATGACAATTAAAGCTCAAAGTGTTAAAAAACATTCAAACTAATATATTTTTTTATTGTATGTGTTTAAAGTTTTTGTTGGCCAAAATAAGTGGTTAATGTTTCATTTTATTATATTTTAAAGTTTATTGTCAATTATATTTACAAAAATTTATCATTCAATAACTGCATGACATGTGGTCTGCTTTTTAATTTCATTCAATTTAAAAAAATTATAAAAAAAACTTCAATTTTTTCAAAAATTCCTCAAATTCTTATTTTTTCTTCATAAACCCTCCAAATTTCCAACCTCAAATCATTAGAGGATTGCCACCTTCGAATCAACCAATGCCACTCATCTTTTTCGTTGCGGGGTCTCACAATTGATTATCTCATTCTTTTGTCGCTACAAATCAACAAACGAAATTTTAATTGAACGTCGAACAACAAACGCAAAATAAATTCTACAAACAACGAATGCGACAAATGGACAAACAATGAGTCTTTGATTGGGCTTTGCAGCTCTTACAGTAAAGCGAAGAGATTTTATTATTGTGACGATGGTAACGTACTGTTCGACAACGGTAAAAGAATTGGGATTTAAGAATTTATGGTTATTTTGAAGAGAAAAAACCTAGAGTTTTGCGTTTTTTCCTTCAGAAAATAGGTTTTTAGATTTTTTAAATAAATTAAAGATTAAAAAACGTCTCTAGCAATGATTGAATAATGATTTTTTATAACAAATCAACATTAAAATATTAATAAAATGAAAAGTTCGACAACTATTTTCACAAAAAAAAAAAGAATTTTAGCTACCTAAATTAAAAAATATATAATTTAAACACTTTTTGGTTTAAACCTAAAAAATATGCGGGTAAACTACAATGAATGTCACTCAATTATGGTTAAAGTTACATTTGGGCACATAATTATTAAAAATTACATTCGGGCCACTCAATTATTATTATGGCTACATTTGGGTCACTTGACCATTTAAAGCTGTTAAATGTTGCTAATTAATTGGGTAAAATGACAATTTTAGTCTTTGAAGTTTTTATATTCGATCAATTTAGTCATAACTCAAAATAATTCAGTAACTGTAGCCCTTCATATTTAAAAAATTTCAATCTAGTCATTTTTCTCCCAAATCACTTGTATACCCTCGTTAACACTAGAGTACTTCATTTGAAATTATTAATTAATTTAATACACAAATTTAAAAATTTAAAAATATTTATAATTATTTTTTAATGTTAAAATTTTAATTTTCCACAAAATTTTAGATTTTAGTTACTTTATTAGTTATTCATTTTACAAACTGTGCTCATCCTAAAAATCTAAATTTCCTTTATTAGTTATTAATTTTACTGAATGTACCCACCCTGAAATTCTAAATTTCCTTTATTAGTTATTTATTTTACTGTGTGTCTACCCTAAAATTTTATTTGTACTCATTTATGTACAAAAAAATCTATGTCGTTAATATTATATATTTGTGCCCATCTTCAAAAAAAGTTTATTGATCCGCTATTGATTAAGTATATATATTATAATTTTTTTTTACTGAATGTGACATGGATCATAAATATTTTAACATGAAAAAATTTTAATCGAATAAACTTGTAAATGAATCAACATGGTTAAACAACAGATGAATCAACCAGAACCTACCACTAGTTGGTCAACATCAAAGCATTCAAATGTTAGGAGTCATCGTCCAACAGGAGCACTAAGAAGCAAGGGACACGTGGACAAGAAATGGGTGTGGGGAAAATTATGTCGTGCTTTAATAACCCAGTGTTTGGGGACCAGACAGAAGGCATAGAACTAGAACTAGAACTAGAACTAGAACTAGAACTAGTGATTCTCTTGTGATCTTACTATAGAATGATCAGATCCTAAAGTCCCTATAAAAGAAAGGGTAAACTACATAAATGGTCCCCCGACTATGACCCAATTTTTTGTTGAGTCCCCTAACTATGAGAAGTTACAAATAAGTCTCCAATTAATTGCGACTAACAAATCGTTCTAATTCCGTTAAAAAATAAACGGCTGATGATGGGGCAGTTAATAAAATTTGTATACTAACATATTTAAACCTCAACCTTTACATTTTATTTTAATTTGGTCCTAACTTTAGAATTTTAGGTCTCAACATTTAAGTATTACAACATTTTAGTCCCTTAAATCCTAAACTTCATCTTCTTCCCTTCTAAAAAAAAACCTCCATTGCTGTTAACACTAGCCATCTGCAACCTCATTTGTATGAGCAGTGAAAATAGTTGGAGAATCAAAACCTCCATTGTTGTTAACGGTAACTAATCTCTTTAAAAGGCTGAAACAATAACTAATCTCATATCGTTTTCAGCTAAATCTTTTCTTTTTCTTTTATTTCTCTCCCTTTTACAAAGTTTAGTAAATTCATGACGCTTTTGCAGAGCTAAATAAAAGAAAAGGTTATTCTACAGATTAGTAAATTCATGACAGTAGCTAATTTAGGACCAAATTAAAATAAAATGTAAATGTTGAGGGTTAAATATGTTATTCTACATATTTTATTAACTACCACATCATCAGCCGTTTATTTTTTAACAGAATTGGACTGATTTGTTAGTGTGATTAGTCAGGGACCTATTTGTAACTTTTTATAGTTAGAGAGCTCAATAAAAAATTAGTTCATAGTCGGAGGACCATTTATGTAGTTTACCCTAAAAGAAAAATAATAATTTTGAGTTTTATTTTATTATAATTAAGATAAGAGAGAGCCCCCTTGCTTGGTAAAGAAGTCAAGGAAGTAGTCAAGATTTTATTCTTTCTGGCCTAAAACCAAGCCTATTTGCATCGCAGCATCCATCCAGTCTAGGGATTTTCGCCATAGAAGGAACTATGCAAAATTAATTCCTACATTATTATTAAAGATTACTTTTTAAAATAAGGGTAAATTACAATTGAGGTCATTTAATTATGAGTAAGATTGCATTTGGGTCACCTAATTATTAAAAATTACATTTGAGCCACTCAATTAATATTATGGTTACATTTAGGTCACTACTATTTAAGTAAACGAGTTAGATGTTGTCATCAAGAAACATTTTATATTGATAAAAAATTTACACGTGTTATACACCTCATTATCTTATACACACACAATTAATAAAAAAAGGCTTAACCGTCATAAAGGTGCCTAACCTATATTATTTTTTCCAGTTTTCGTCCGTAACTCATACTAGATTTCATCGTGACAGACGTTAATTTTTTGTCGTTATCCAATAAAAAAACGGCCACGTGGCATGGCTTTTAATTTTTGAAAATGAAATTTTGAAAATAAAAAAAGATTAAAAGTAAATGAAATAAATAAAAATAAATTAACTTTAACTTTTAACCCTTTGTAAATCCAGATTACCGTATTCACCATCTTTCCTCTCTTCTCGTTCCTCTTTTCTAAAATTAAGAGAAAGAACCCTAAATCATTTCTTTGAGAACCAGGGTTTATACTAAAGGATGCCGAGTGAAAGTTCAAAGCCTTATTACAGTTCAAGGGCCATGCTTTGTAATTGAGAAATGAGAGCTCCCATTTTCAGTTTTAATAAGCCTTGTAGCAAAGGAAAGAAATTTTATGGGTATTCTCAAGTTAAAGAGGTAATTTGTGTTTTTCTATGAAATTTGTTAATAATACAAGTGAAAATGTTTTTCTATGAAATACTTGTATCCTCCCTCATTGTAATGTTATTGATTTGATTTTATATTTTTCTCTAGAATTGGTGCAATTTTGTCCAGTGGCTTGATAAGGAAGAATACAATGGATATGTTGTGGAAGATTTGAAAATTCAATTGGCAATGGTGATGACCAAAAATAGAAATATCAAAATGGAAAATAATCAATCGAAGTAACTTGTAAGATCATACAAAGCAAAATATGCAAAGAGGAGGACAAATTCTTTATTCTATAAGATAGCATTTTTTTTTACTTCTACAGATAGTGTATTTTTGGTAAAATTTGATCTTTAGAGAGAAATAATTTCTATTTACATTAAGTAGAAAATGTGATGTTGCTATCGAATTTTGATTTTGTAATGACAGTTCCTGATAGTGTAATTGTTTTTATGTTAGAACAAGACATTGGTGTATGAATGTAATTATTCTTATGTTAGAACGAAATTTCTGTATGAATATTGAATGTTCTTTGGAAACTAATCTGATATTTATATAGCATTGATAACCCATATTTTGAATACGTGAACATATATGGAGACGTTTTGATCTGTTTGATCCGCAGAACCAAATATGTTTGATAATTTATATAGACAATAAGACAACACAAAACAAGTAGCAACTCCATTCTATGGTCTTCATATGGTGAGTTTAGGGAGAGACATTTAATGGTAAGCTTTAAGGCTCTTACTTTTGGAGGAATAATGAAAGTTCCAGCAAGTTGAGAAGATGCTGAAGGTGGTTGTGGTGTTGTACCACCTAAATTTGTCATCTTGGATGCTGAAGGTGGGTGTGATGTTCTACTACCTGAATTTGTTTTCCCGACTACAATAGATGATCTTGTGTGGGGTCGAAAAAGTAACACTTGACTTGGTTTTCTTTACTGTTAAAAAGAAAGAAAATGTCAAAAAATAATCACTGAAAATTTATAATAAATTTAATTAAATCTTTGTAAACAAAAACTTACATTTAAAATTTGTAGTCATGTTGCCTCATTTGTGTACATGCCAATCCCTTCTATTTGTTGTGACCTTCTTTTTAGATGTAGAGCTTCTTGGTAGGGTAATAGGTGGTTGAGCAGAAATCTACTTCAAAGCAGTAAAAGTAAAATATTTAAATTCAAACAGTGTATGAAATCAAACAATATATAAATCAGTGTATGACATATGGACTTACCAAATTCAAACAATGACTGAACATATGAAGTTGACATGAACACCATTGTGGAATTACGGGTGATGACATTGGTGGAGCTGCTTGGTCTTCTTACTGCAGCTAACAATAACATCTAATGCATTAGAATAAATAACAATATATTATAAGAACTAAATTAATGACAAAGAATAAAAACTTACATTAGATTGGTTTTTGGTTGTACATGTTCTTACATTGTGTCCAGTAAGCCTATATACTTTTTAGTTCCCCTTCTTCTCTTTTCCTTTTGTACTTTGGACTTTTTGGCATTTTTTTTCACTGATGGATTAATCTTGCCCATTTTTGTGTCTTTAATACTTTTCACCTGGAATAGTTGAAAGGACAATATTGTACAACTCATGATAAACATCTTTCTTATATAAATTATCTACATTTGTTTCTAATTGTTCTTCCCTATAGGGTATGACACAAATAACATAGGGGCATGGAATTCCTGTGAGATTCCACACTCTACAAATACATTTCCAGCCCTTGCCATCAAATACAAAAGTGTCCTTATTTTCCTGTACCTCGTACCCTTCAGCCCCATTCCATATGCTATGGCAGACAAAATTAATTTTTTTCATGTTCTTTCAATTTGTTTTTGCAATCCTAGGACATAGCTCATCTTGTCACTTCTTTTTGTGTTCAACTAGTCTATGCTGGACATAGTGTCTAATATCTTCAAACCGTGAGATAATAGACTTAAACCTAACT
The DNA here is from genome assembly GCA_019671005.1 of Hibiscus mutabilis. Taxonomy (NCBI): domain Eukaryota; kingdom Viridiplantae; phylum Streptophyta; class Magnoliopsida; order Malvales; family Malvaceae; genus Hibiscus; species Hibiscus mutabilis. Next base: position 41,685,676 of record CM033748.1, read on the forward strand.
CATACAATGACAGAATTGAATGTTTCTGAAAAATTATTGTCAAGGATATCACACTTTGATCTAGTACATAAAAAGGCTTTGGACCAATATCTAAGATGCCTAAACATAAGATAATCATATGCTTCTTTTTGAGCTTACCAATTCTGTTAACATATTGTTCAAATTAAGATTCTGTTGTAGCCTTGCAACATAACTCAAGCAGTAGCCGATGGTCACCTCTCTTGTGACATTTTTTTTACAAGTGGCATAAATATGCCTTGCACTAAATTTATGCTCCACATTTGGTAATCACGTAAGACCTCTTCAAGCAAGTCCTACAAAGTTAAATAAAATAATATTAACTTAATATTACATGAATAATAATAATTTAGAAAATAAAAATTAGAATTTATGCTTATTTTTTGCATGTCACTAAGCATAGTCAACTTATCACCATTTCCTAAATTCAAATCATTTTGGTTCCTTTTTAAAAACCATGTTCAAGTCTCCCTGTTTTTCACCTCAACCACTATCCAAGCAATAGGAAAAAACTGATTATTGTTGTCTCTACCCAATATTAATGTAATTTCACCTTTAGATGCACCTTTCAAATAAGAACCATCTAATTCAAGCACAGGTCTGCAATACTTCTTAAAGCATTCCTTCAATGCACTAAAAAACATACATTCTCCTAAATTTAGGATTGTCAACAGCATTGAGTCTCACAACCATTAAGTCAAAGGTAACCTCTGAATCAGTAGTCCTCAAAGTATAAACTTAGTTAAACATTCTACTAAATTCATGTACAACATTACTCCTAATTTGTTCTACAACCCACTTCTTGGCTCTCATGCAACATTGTTTATTCAACTCCGCATTTAACTCCTCTCTACCATGCTTCATCATCTCTACCAGTTTCAATTTAGGAATAATCATAAGCTTTTCAATAAAATGTTACCTTATCAACTTAAAATTTTCACTTTGGTTTGTAAATGTTACAGAGCACTAGTGGTCAGTTACTAGAGTTTTAACTTTAAGACAAACGTCACAATTATCCCAAGATGCATATATTAGAAATGGACAATCTCTTATCTTACAGACTGTATTAATTTTCTCTTTTCTATTTGATGAAAACTTGAAATCAAACCTTATGAGCTACTGCATAAGCATATAAGGCATCCTTTAATTGTTTATGAATTTCAAAAATCATTTCTAGTTCAAATCTAGGTTCAGCAGTTGAATGATCAAAGAATATCATAACAGTTTTCTTAGAAAAAAATCTCCATCTGAATCTGTCTCTTAGCTCCCAACATCTAAAGATTATAGGTAATCAATATTCTCTCCCCTACTTAAGCCTTCTATTTTAGCTTCATTTTCCACTACACTATCCACACCAGTGGTTCTAACCAAACGCCTTAAATCTGCCTCATTTCCATCTACTGAACCTAAACCACCACTGTCTTTATTCTTATATGCTGCATACAAACCACCATCAAGATTGTCTTCATTCTTATCTGTTGTTCCCACCGCCATCAACACAATCTTTATGATCCTCTCTTGAACCTAAAATAACATGTAGTTCTAAGTCTAATGCAGTCATAATTTTATTTTGCATCTTCCTTCTGACTAGTTTAAAGTTTGTTTGAATTGAGCTTATCTTATCATCATCATGAGATAATACATACCCTCCACTTAACTGTCCAATGTCCTGTTGGGTATCATAAGTGTCTTAATCCACCAATCTATCACACCAACTAGATTAGCACCATGTGACGCATCACCACCACATGCATTAATGCCAATATGCCCATTAGGTCCACTGTCAGCATTAATGAACCGATCTTTTAAGAATATTTCCCTTTTTGTTTTTACAAGTAAACTTTAAAACAATGCAGAGAAAACCTTGATTGGGCACTTTGGAGAATCAGCAATCTCAAGGAGAAATTTTGCTTCATTTGGGTAACTTTTATATTACTATGCACTGTGGTGTATCTTTATTATCTGTTTGGTTTTGTTTCAAGCATTTTTAAAATTTTCTGATATTTGAAGGAGTTAATTTCAATTATGCAGGGTCAGGAGAGGTGCGAAAAACATCCATACAACATCATATATTTATTAAAAATCTAAGTCGAGTGTGGAATGTTATGCTTGAATATAACAAAGGAAATACGTTGTTGGTGGATGATTTAGAAACTAAAATGATTAATAATCCGGTCAGTAAATTACTCAAGATATATATTTTTTTACTTTCAAATATATAATCAATGAATTTTTATATAATTATTATGTTTTCAATTATGTTCATGTTTCAGGAAAACACTTACATATGTCCTAAATCTTTCAAAAAATTGATATGATCACTGATAATGCATTAGGTAAAACTTCCATAGTCAAGCATCTTCCATATGTCCTAAACCTTTTCAGGCACTCAAAGCTTATTATCTAATTATTGGTACTTGCTATTGATCATAGGAAAAGGTGGTTCCATTCGGGTCTATTTAGAAAATTTTGCCACAGAAGAGAATGTTCAAGAATATGTCAAGCATCATCCATTTTCGGATTGACGCAAAAGGTAAAATTGTACTTCATTTATTTATTGCTTACTGTCATATTGTCTCCATTCTATCAAAATTTCTTCTTTCATGTTGATTTATTTATTCTCACTCACATATTTTCCTAAATAAGGGTCTATTTTGATTAATCTTTTCACTTGAGCAGCAGGCAAAACTAAAAATAAGGGTTTGTATATGGTTAATCAGTCGTGGCTAACAAGGATGTATATAGTTCGATTTGATAAATTATTTTCATAATCAAGTAATTAAAAATAATATTAATATATAATATTTTAAGTTTTTAACTATAAAATATTTGCTTGCATTATAAAATAATTAAAATTAAATAAAAATATAAATTTGATTCTATTCGAATTAAAAAATTTAACCAAATTTTTAATATATAACTAATAAAACCCTAATTTCTTCTTTTGCCTTTTGTAAATTCTTTTAATAAAAATAAAATATTTCTTTATGAAAAAGAAAATCATCTCTATCCCTAAGCCTTTAGATCATATCTTGAGACTTGACAACTACATTAAAAGGTTGACAATGGCAAGTCCCCACAAAATTAATGGGAAATCCCTTTCTTTTACCTAAGAACCTTCCTCCGATTTTCACCAGGCAAATGGGGTATCGCACCATGGTGATTGTCACAGACTTCAGGCAAATGGAAAGTCCCATTCTTTTAAGACCAGTTCCGTAGAGGTGATGAGCAACTGTAGGCTCATCATATGTAGCATTTTAATCTGTTTATACTGTAAGCTCCTTTTTATTTTCTTTTAGCCATGAAATTAATGCAAGAAGAAAGTCTATTTTGTGAATAAAAATAGAATAGAATCTGTTTAAAACAAGAGTTCTTTGGATCCTAAGATGTTATGGTTAGTTGTTTTCTCACATTTAAGTTCTTTTTACATTGGAAACCAAGTAAAATTAGCTTGAAATGTTACTTGTTGCTCCTTTAAGTTTCTCAAAAGTGGTTGAAGAGAAGACAATGAATTTTCTAACATGCTTACCATTTCTTCTTCTTATGCATACTTAGCTTAGTCCATGCACACACTTAAGCATAGTTACGAATTAGCTAGTAGTTTGATATAGTTGGGGGCTATCAATTTAGTGATTTATAAGTACCTAAAGATGCATAATCGAACATAATATATATATATAGCAAAATAGATCAGTTTGTTAGCTTGAATTTTCAGCAGCTACTTGCTGCCTTGGACACCAATTTACCGCCACTAAATTATATTATATACAAGTAAATCAGCCCTAAGGATTGATTTTTACATCCTTACACGACAGTATAGAACAATCATCCGGGTTGTTTTACTTTGTGTGCTAAATATTCATGTTAGAACAATTAAAATACATACTACAAATACAAATACATACTCCAATTTGACAACATCCGGGGTTGTTTCATAACAACTACAAATACTTACTTATATAACTTAATTCGAACTCGGACCTTGTTTCATTCACTTGATGCCTATGAGCTTTCGCCAAAGGAGGATAGCGAATAACATTCACACACGTTGTAACATGAATATTGTCACAGCGCCAACATTTAAGAGGTTTAGAGTTCAGTTTTCATTTACTAAACTATCAACACTATCTTATACCGACGTAAAACAGTTCTTTCATTTACTAAACCATCGACACTTTCTTACACCGGTATAAGTTAGCTCTTTCCTTTATTCAACCTTAAATTGTCTTGAAACTATCAACACTATCTCATACCGGTGTAAAACAGTTATTCCATTTACTAAACCATCGACACTTTTTACACCGGTATAAGCTATTTTTTTCCTTTGCTCAACCTTAAATTGTGTAATTTAGAATGATTAAGAAATAAAATTAGAATTTTAAAACTCAACTTTCTTACACTGGTCCCACATTCATAAACTATTAATATTTTGTACCAAATTAAATTTTGCCGCCCATTTTCCCTTTTTATAATTCCCGATTCTCACAGCCTATTTCCGACTCTCTCAACTCTCAAACCCCTCTCATTTCATCTTCTTCATTGAAACCTTCTAAACTTCAAACTCACACATTCTAATTTTGAGAGTCTGCTCTATTTTTTGTTTTAATTAATTTATTTGGGTTCATATTAGATAATGTGGAATTATCTAGGCTGCTTAACTTCAAACTCACACCTCCAAGTTGAAAGCTTTACAGTCTCTGTCTTTATTTTTTGTCTGTTTCAAGTTGTTTAATATGTTGAGTTAAGTATTGTGATCAATGGGTATTGAACATAAGCTTCTGTTTGAATTCTGGGGATTAATTATGCTGTAAAATAGAAACCAATTATAGATTACTCTATTTCCCTTTTCTAAAGGCATCCATTTCCAGTGAATATAAAAAATAGATATTATATACTCAAGTATATTTGGCCATAAATTATTTTCATTTCTATTAAGTAGGCATATACATAAACACTAAAAAAATAGGCTTCTTCTTGTAACTATGCTTAAGTGTGTACTATGCTTAAGTGTGAGTTGTAGTGTGGATTGTGTGATTGCAGAAATTTAGGCTTCTTCCTGTAAACTATATATAGTCAATTTGTTTATCAATAATATATAAAAATTTGAGCCGAAAATGGTCGTATTGTTGTTCACTCGGTTTTGTAATGCTTAATGTTATGCGATTACATTCTTACATACATGTTGAATATGCTTGAATACGTATTGTTGTTCACTCAGTAATATTTAATTATTTGCTTAAATTTTCAGGTGAAAGTGAAAACAATAACAATTAAAAAAATATATGACTTTGCCCAGAATTTGTTACTAGACAACTATAGTTTCCACTTGAAGGCAGTGGAGAAATTAGAATGAACAGGCTTTGAAAATCTTACTAAGCCAAGAGAACTCACAAAACATTGCTATCCATTTTTGATAGCAGTGGTGCAGAGATATAATAGAAAGACAAAGTGTTTTGAATTTGGAAAAAAAATCTATCAATCTGTTTATGAGTTTACAAGATGTTTTGAGGATCACCGGTCTACCTATAGACGGTGAACCAGTTATAGTAGATGATAGTTTAACCAATCCAATTGCCTTATGTTCCGAATGTCTTGGCAACTCCGACTATTTTGAAAAAAACTCAAATGAAAATGAAATTGGTCTGAAGTGGCTCAGAACGGAATATGGGAAGTTGAAAGAAGATATGCTTTAGATGGAACGGAACTTGGCATCCAATTTCGGACAACAATGCTCTACATACTAGGGTCTGTTGTAGTTCTTTCTTCCTCTTCTACGGTATCACCGCTTTATTTGACACTTTTAGAAGACATTGGAACAATTAAAAGCTATGCATGGGGTGCGGCAATGTTAACATCTTTGTACTGCAGCCTGGATAAAATGAAATTAGATAGTGATTTTGTTTTGTCTGGCAATTTTCACTTTGTCTAGGTGAGTATAAAAGTTATATTTATTGTTTCGTTTTTTTATCTTTATTTCATGTGTATTAAAATTTCATTTCTCTTTGTTGCAGATGTTTGTATTTGAGCACATACCATGGGTTGTGTCTCAGTTGCTTCGTCCTGGTACAAATATAGCTTCAGATTTCATAGAGACAATTAATGATCGTCCCAAAGAATTCCTTGCTTTTCTCATTCATTCTTCATTGGTTACATTGGTAGTATTTTAATAGACTAAGTACAGAGTGTTACATTCTAAGTAGAATACCTTCTAGAGTTAATAGTCTATAGTGCCATAACATTCTTTCACTCGATGAGGATGCTAAAAATAAAAGAGTTGTAGAAGCATACTGAGATACATGCCTTCGAGGATGTAGAGACCACCATATAGCTTAGCATTGCCAATAACCTTTCCCGAGTACATCGCCTGAAATCCACAAGCATTCGCTTTGAATTTAGTTGAACATTTAATATCATGGGACAACTTACTAACAGACAATAAATTGCATGCTAGGTTAGGAACATAATCGTTTGGCATGTTTGTATATTGCAGGTATTGCTCCAATACAAGAGCAGCAGGAGTACAATGAGCCCACTCCATCACAAGAGCGGCTGGAGCAAGAGGATATGGGGGATGATGAAGGTCTGGGGCATGGACAGTAAAACTAATCTAGTTAAAAGTTTTATCTCTTCTAAGGATAAGGATATGACTTATAGCTTACTAACAGACAATAAATTGCATGTAATCTTATAATTATTGGAATTTTTTATTGATAGGGGTATTACCTGCATACAACCCTGTGGGGCAGCAGGTTGAAGTTAAGGATGCTCAACATGTTCATGTTGATGACATACTGCCGCAGCGGGATGAGCCTGATCTGGTTATTGATCCCATGCAGCTGGATATGTGAGATGATGAGAGTCTGGGGCGTGGTCAGTAAAACTAATCTAGTTAAAAAATTTATCTCTTCCAAGGATAGGACTTATAGCTTACTAACATACAATAAATTGCATGTAATCCTATAATTATTGGAATTTTTTTATTGATAGGGGTATTACCTGCATACAACCCTGTGGGGCAGCAGCCGCAGCCGGATTAGCCTGATCCGCTTATTGATCCCATGCTGCTGCAGAGACTTCGTCAACGTTGATTAAGTCAAAGTAACATTTTACCCATTGGAACTAGGAGACCAGTGAAGACTCCAGCCAAGTTACAAGACTTTGACAAAGGAACCGTTGTTGATATAAAGAAGAAATCGAATTGGCTGATGTGAACAAAATTCAATCCATTGCATAGGTTGTAAAGGTTAGTTCTATTGCAAGCTACTTTTCACCTATTAGTTAACTTTAAAATAGTTAATTCACACATTGACTCACTAATAATTTATATTATAATATTATAATTTGTAATTATTTTTTATGTATTCCTTATTTTTAAAAGGCCACAAAGTTGAGATTAAAAACTAACGTAGTCCACAAATTTTTAATAAATCCTCAAGTAATCAGTAACTCCACAAATTTTTAATATTTCGCATCATTTTCTCAAAAAATTACTATACTTAACTCGTTTGATAGCTCCAATTGTTGGTTAATGATTGATACTCCAAATCTAGACAAATAATCAATCGATTAATAACTAATGGTATAGAATAAATGTATACAAAATCACCAAATGTTTCCTTTCACCAAACAAGTAAAAAAGTGAAGGTTATACATACGAACAAAATATAAAAATTGACCGTCGAGTTAAAGGTTTAGAGTCCAGTTTTCATTTACTAAACTATTAACACCTTCTTACATTGGTGTAAATCACTTCTTCCATTTACAAAACCATCAACACATTCTTACACCGGTGAAAGCCAGTTCTTTCTTTTACTCAACCATAAATTGGCTTGCTGTAATTTACAATGATTAAGAAATAAAATTAAAATTTTGAAATTATTAGGTCCATATCTCAAATGAATTTTTCTTTTTTCAAATTTGTCTTGCTGCTTTGGTAATGTTTAAGATAGGGTTTAGGAATTTTTTAACTTAAATAATATGAAATTTAAAAAATTAAAAATTTTAGCGAAGGATTTGATATTATAAGCCGGCATTATGTTTTGCATGTCACAGCTGGAGATAAATAATTATGCAAGTATAGGACAACATAGAACAATCATCCGGGTTGTTTCACTTTGTGTGCGAAATATTCATGTTAGAACAATTAAAATACATACTACAAATATATACTCTAATTTGACAACATCCGGGGTTTTTTCATAACAACTACTAATACATATTTATATAACTTAACTCGAACTTGGACCTTTACTTCATTCCCTTGATGCCTGTGAACTTTAGCCAAAGGAGAATAGCGAATAGCTTTCTAACATGTTACAACATGAATATTTCACAGCGCCACCATTTAAGAGGCTTAAAGTCCGGTTTTCATTTATTAAACTATCAACACTTTTTTATATCGGTGTAAAACAGTTCTTCCATTTACTTAACCATCGAAAATTTTTGGGCAAAATTGGATAATGGGAAGGTAGTATTAAATAAATTCGAAAATTAAACCTAATAAAGTCGCAACCTAAAATATATCGCTCAAAATTTTAATAGCATTTGATAACAAATCCGGTTGCCACCTTTTTGTTGCCACCTTTTTGTACCGGTGTAACCCAGTTCTTCCATTCACTAAACCATCAACACCTTATATTTAAGTTGCACAAGGATAACCATTTCTTGTACGAAACAAAACAAGAGCCAAGGAATTCCTGGAACAACACCTTATATTCACTAAACCATTTCTTGTACGACCAAGTTCTTCATGGCGTCAACTACGCCTCCGCGGCTACCGGAATCCTCGACATCACCGGAAGAAACTTTGTACGCATTTCTTCCATACATGCATGATACATATATATAATTGATTTGTTAGTTAATTGACTGAGTTACAAAGGATAAACATCCCAAAAACCATAGAAAAAGTCACAAGCCCCTACAGCAGATCTAAAAAGACACAGAAAAATAATACAAAAAAGCTTGTGGCATGGAACCACAGAGGTCTACATGGGCTACAAACAAAGAAACACTCTTAAATAGCTAACAAATCCCCGATATGTTGGAAGCTCGAGAAACTACCGAATCCAAACTCGAAATCCTCATACGAGTTAAAAAAATCCGTCACCAAAATTGTTGAAAAAATCCGGCATCGAACAAAAAATATCACCGGGAAACAAAGAGGAATAGTCGGAGAAATCTGAGAAGTTTTCTCCCGATAAGCAGCAAGAATTGCCGACGACATCTCGATGTTCGCTCCCAATTTCGCATGATTCTTTGATGCTTTGTGAGTCGATTTTGTCGACCAAAAGTGAGTGACAGCGGAGAATGAGATTCTTGAATCGACGACTTTTGTTGGGGAGTCGAGAAGTTTGTGAGCGCGTCTGATCCTCGCAGCTGAATAGCCGCGTTGCCATAAACCATTGCTTCCTCTTCGGCAGTGTCATCGGCGCCTAAACAAAGCTGTACGCGTCTCAGATGGTCTCTAATCTCCGCCGCCCATTTTCTCGATGATCGTCGCCTCACTCCTGTGAACTTTTTCCCCGCAGGTACTCTCGCCGGTGCTTTACCTTTAGCTTCTGCAACAGACTCCTCCTTTTTCGAGAAGCTCTCGTAAACGATGATGACGGTTTACGTCTCCCAACGACGTCGTTCTCAGTTGGACATGATGACTTGATAGTTATCTCGTTAACAAATTTCTTGACTCTGTTCCGGGAACAAACTCGTGCTCTTCGTTTTTCTTCTTCTTCATTTCTGGAGGAATCAGTGGCGTCGGCATCAGTAACTGTAATCCAAACGATTCGACGCTTCATTTCTGGCTGATTTTCGACTCTGGCATTTAACAATGTTGAAAGGAGCTTCGTTTGATTGCGGTGCTCTGCACATTTGATTGAAGGAACAGAGCAAGTATCCATTTTTTTCTCAATCTTCGTTTTGGGTTTTCAAATTCTTTCACTTCTCATCGAGAGTGACAGTAGAGGTAAGCTATAATAGCTAGGCATGTTCAAAAATACTAGCCCCGAGTGACCTGAATCCAAACCTTAAAAGAAAGATAATCCTCTAAAAATATTATCCGACTGGTTCACGTATTCAACTCGAAATTTTTTTCAGGTAGTTAAATCATGTTTGGGCTGAATTTTTTTTTTATAATTGAGTACCCGACAAGATATTTTTAATATATTTATTTTTTAAATTAATATTTAAGTAAAAATAATAATTTTAATATATTTAATTTAATATTCAAATTATTCTAATTTTAATTATAATGTATTTAATTAAAAATAAAATCAATGGTTTGGGTTATGACTTATGAGATAAATTAGAGTTTTATTAAGTTTTGGGTTTGGGATTAAGCTTACACTTTAATTATTATTGTTTGTAATGTTTAAGGGTTGATAGTATATTTGAGATTTACTATTTTAGGATTATTGGATAAGTGGATGGAACAATAAAATTAAATATTTTTTATAAAAATTTAATTTAGTCATTACAAAACACGAAAAAGGTTTCATGTTTTGTTTTGTACCTAAAATTTAATTTTTAATTAAAATTAACTCCTGTTTATATTTTTTTTATAATTTAGTCTATTATTTTTAATATGATGATATTCTTGTTCATGTTAGTCCCTAATATTTTATTTTTAACTAAAATTAACCACAATATTTATTTTATATTTTTGTAATTTAGTCCAATATTTTTAATATAATATTATTTTTGTTCACTCTAGTCCCTAATATTTTATTTTTAGCGTAATTGACCCTTATTTATTTCTAATTTTAATTTAGTCCAATATTTTAAATAAGATGATATTTTTGTTTTTTCTAGTCCATAATATTTATTTTTAATGTAATTTACTCTTATTTATTTCTAATTTTTTTTAATTTAGTCCAATATTTTAGGGTTTTCGTGTTCATGAAATACGTTAAATAATTCACTCGAAATTACCCAACCCAAAGTCTATCGACTATTTGTACCAACTTAAATTACCCAACCTGAAATGAAATTTAAAATGATTAAGAAATAAAATTAAAATTTCAACAGAGGTCACTCAATTATGGGTAAGGTTACATTTGGTCACCCAATTATTAAAAGTTACGTTTAGGTCACTCAATTATGGGTAAGGTTACATTTGGGTCACCCAATTATTAAAAGTTACAATTGGGTCACTTAATTAAGGGTAAAGTTATATTTGTAGTACCCTTCATATTTAAAAAATACATATCAATTTGTTTATTAGATTAATTTAATTAATTATTTCAAAAGAAGTACTCCAGTGTTAACAGGGGTATACAAGTGATTTGCAAGAAAAAATGACTAAATTGATATATTTTTTAAATATAAAGGGTGACCCAAATGTATTAATCTTTGGGTAATCTTCACCCGTGGTCCATTTTATTTAGGTTTTGTTCTATTTTGGTCACCTAAATTTAAAAAAAAAAAATTCTTACCACTTACGTTCGAAAACGCTTATATTTTTACCACTGGACCGTTAGTCTCCGTTACTTGACTAATACACGTATAATCTACCCTTCCAGAATACTTTCCTTTTTCTATCTTTTCCCTCTCTTTTCTTTGTTCTTCTAGGATTTTCCGCTTCTGATCCTCTGTTTCCGTCGAGAAAAATCAGAAATGGTGGTCGTAACTGCATCCCAGCCGCGTGCTTCCAAGACGGAGTCCTACGTGGACAACAAGCTCCAAGAAGACATCCGCCAAGCCAACATCATAGCAGCCCGATCCGTGGCTGACGCCGTCTGAACCAGCTTAGGACCCAAAGGTATGGACAAAATGATCTCAACCACCAACGGTGAAGTCAACACTACCATCAACGGGGCCACCAGCTTAAACAAGATGGAAGTCCTACAACCCGCCGCTAATATGCTTGTCGAACTCTCTAAATCTCAGGCCGCCGCCGTCGATGACGGTACCACCACAATCGTCAAAATTGGTGAATCCATCCTTAAGCAATGCCCCTCCCTTCTCTCCCATGGTATTCACCCCACTGTTATATCTGATTCTCTCCACAAGGCTTCAACTAAAGTCGACGATGTTCTAATAGCCATGGATAGGATATTATACTCAAATGGATAGGATATTGAACAGAGTATTGTAGTTTCTGATTATACTCAAATGGATAAGATATTGAAAGAGGAAAGGAATTATATTTTGGGTATGATTAACGATTAAGGCCACTGACTATAAGTTTTTGTTGATTCAAAAGAGTATTTTGAGGGATGCAGTCACGGATTTGTCCTTGCATTATTTGGACAAAGCAAAGATTGTGGTTATCAAGGATGTTGAGAGGGATGATATTGAGTTTATTACCAAGACTTTGAATTGCTTGCCTATTGTTAATATTGAGCATTCTTGAGCCGAGAAGTTGTACAATGCATATCTTGTTCAGGAGGTTTCACTTGGGGATGCAAAGGTTGTTAAGGTTACTGGGATTGAAGATATGGGAAAAACTACAACTGTTTTGGTTAGGGGTTCAAATCAGTTGGTTATTGACGAGGCTGAGAGGAGTTTACATGATGCTATATGTGTAGTTAGGTGCTTAGTAAGAGGTTTTTGAATGCAGGTGGTGGTGCTCCGGAGATCGAGCTGTATAGGCAGCTTGGTGCTTGGTCTAAGGTGTTGCATGGGATGGATTATTTTTAATTTTTTAAGGCGCCATATCAGTTACTCGTTAGTCAAGTAACGGAAACTAACGGTCCGGTGACCAAAAATAGTCTTTTTTTAAATTTAGGTGACCAAAAATAGTCTTTTTTTTAAGTCATGTAAAGATATTAGCGCTGAGAGCGTGCCTAGCACTGTTGACAGAACTAGTGTATGCACAATTTTTCTCTATGATCATTTTTTGGTTGAGTTCATGTTGCTCGCTTGTAAGTTGTATTTTTTTTTTGTTATTTTTACTCATTTGAAATCATTCCTTACTAATTCACACTTGATTTTGTTTAGGGATTTCAGGACCCTTTATACATAAGAATCGGCTACAAGAATTTATGCAACGATCATCCATGCAACATTCAGTGTATCAAACTTTTAATGAAGGACTTGGGCATGCACCAAAGTTTAGGTCCATTTTAGTGGTTAATGGTGTAACATATACTTCTGAGACCACATTTTCAAATATAAAAGCACCTGAACAAGATGTTGCCAAGTATGCAATGGAGTGTATATCAAAGAAAATAAAATGAGTTAATTGCCCATTAGTCCCTCCGCCCTTTTGTTTTTTTACTCTGCTACCCTTCCTCCTTTTTAAATCACATACCTGATCATTGAAGGTTTTTTAAAATTTTCAATTTGGTCTTGAAATTGAACTAAGTCATATTTTAAAAGGATAAATTACCCTATAAGTCCCTCCGCGTCATTTTTTATTTTTAAAATTAGTCTGTCGTATGGTTTAATTACCCAACCAGTCCCCCTAAGTTTATGCCGGGTTTTAATTTCACTCTTAATGTTTGTTTTGATTATGTTCAAAAGAAAAATTACAATTTCAGTCACCTTTTCCTTTTAGCGGTCAATTAGGCGTTTTTTCTTTTAATTTTAACTATTTTATGGCAAAATTACATTTTTGGTCCCTAATCTTTTATTTCATTTAATTTCAGTCACTTATTTTGTGTTTTTATTGTTTATTTTATTGGATATATTATTATGTTGTTTATGTTAAATATATTCGTGTTCATATCTTTATTATTTGTTCGATATATGTTCTTTGTATTCCTTTGTTTTTTTTTAATGTTTCATGTTTATAATCGTATTAATTATTTATATACATGTATGTACCAAGTTGAGTAGTATACTTATATGTAATATATTTTTATAGAATATATGTATACATTTATATATTATTATTTTAGTACGTATTTAATGTATTATATAATATAATAACTTTTTTATATAATATACTGCGGTGTCATAACTTTTTTATACATATATGTATATTATATATTGTATTATAATCTCTTTCTATGTATACTGATTTATTTATTTACTTATCGGTATATTTATGATATTTATTTTTGTTATTATTCATGTACTCGTTTGTGGATATTTCTGTTTTTTAGTCGCATATCGATATATTTATTTGCCAATGCGGTGCTCCCTTTCTCGACGGTAAATTACTAATCTGTGACGTAGGTGGTAGTTTTCGTTTATCCCTCGAACACTGAAGCCCTTAAAATTTACTCGCACATATAACCAAATTTTAATTTAATCATTGCTTTAACTTGTAAAATTTGATATTAATAAAGCGGTAATTATTTGTACCAATTTTGGGCGGTGTAGGGTACTAATCATCCCTCATCCGTAATCAACTCTCAAAACCAAGTTTTTAAAAAAGGAATATCTGTTTTTTGTTTTAATGGTATCCGGTTTACCAAAATGACCGATGACAACTCCAAATTTTCCTCAAATTCCCCTTTTAAATATTTTTCTCAGATAAAAGCTGGACACTTGTAAATTATATAATTAAAATTTATTATTGTTTTTCGTAGCGGCGCCGGCTCAAAAAAAGGTCGCTACAATATGTCGGAGTGAAAAGTTAAAATCTAACTTCTAACTTTTTCATATATATATATATGTATAATTGTTTATTTGATTTGATCTTTTATTTAAATTATTTAAATTAATTAAAATTTAGAAGTACTAATCCAGTTTAAACAAAAATATACCAATTTAAAGACGAAGTACATCATATATATTTATAATAAAATAATATATACATATATATGAAGTTTATGCCAACTTTTATATATAGTATATATATATATTTGTTTATTTAATTTGGTTTATGATATTAATTAAGTAACCAAGTAAAAATTTAAATACCCAATTAAATGTTTAACAATTAAAATACACTTAAATTAATTTTATTGATAAGTAAATAAATAAATAAATATAATAAAATTATTTTTTTATTAAATAATTTTTACATAGTCCAATTCTAATTCGATATTCAAGTGTAAAACTCATATTGTATTTTTTATATGGAAAATAAAAGACTTTTCTCTTTACTACTTTTATACATAAAATAATAATAAAAAAATACTTTAATAGAAAAAGATAAGCTAATTATTATAATTTAACTTCTTACTAATACAAATTAAATTTTAAAATTCTCATAAAATATAAAACATTTTAAAATTTTGAGATCAAATATTTTATTGGTAAATTACCTAACAAGTCACTAAATTTTTCTATTAACATAGGGTTTAGGAAAAAATAACTTAAATAATATAAAATTTTAAAAATATATTATAAGCTGGTATTATGTTTTCCGTGTCACAGCTGGAGATACATAATTGTTCAAGTATAGGGGAGAGATGAGATTACTTAGATATGTAAAATTATATTAATTTTATAATATTTTAAGATTATTGGATGAGTAAAATGTATATATCAGATTAATAGTTAAAAATGAATTTTTTTTAATAACCTTGATAACTCGTTGCGTTCGAAAGTGAGAAAATTTTTATAAAAAAAAAAGAAATATTTAATCGTATTGTTCCATCCACTTATCCAATAATCCTAAAATAGTAAATCTCAAATATACTATCATCTGTGCTAATAAAAGCCGATCGGCTCAAAATTGTAAAAAGGAAGAGAACAGCAAAAAGGGTTTCCTGTTTTGTAATGAGTGATTATTTTGATGAAGAGGGGATGCATGCTTGAGTGGAGAAGGGTATCAAGGCTCTGAGGAGTCGGGAAAGAGCATTTATGAGCATCAATCTATCTAATATTCAACTCAGCGAACAGTCTCACTTGAGTTTCCTTTTGTCTTTTCGTTTCCTTTAAGTCCCTCTATATATATGGAGTAGTAATTGAATTTCATATAGCCAATTTCAGTTTGAGTTCTCCTCCTCGTTTCCCTTGAAATGGCCAATAATTAATGAATGAATAATTTAAATATGATTTAAATATAATTTAACTTAAAATTTATATATATATATATAATTATTTATATTTCATATTTGAACATGATTGTACATTTGTACAATTGTACTTATGATAAATTGATAATATCAAATAATCAAAACATGAGATTGATAAATTTAGTAACTTTACAAATTCTGAAAAATTAATAGTCTAATACAATTTATAAAATGTACAAATTAAATCAACTAAATAAATTTATGTTAAAATTTAAGCTCTCAGATCTTATAGCAAAAATTCTACGAGGCTAAAAAGCCTGACTTTGCTACCAAAAATTTCTTCATCGAGCTTCTATTTATCTCAAAATATCTAAATGTTGTCAACATGATTAAATTATGAGCAACTTTTCAGCTTTTAAAGCCAAAATGCCACCAACATAATTTAACCATGAGTAACTACTTAGATAAGATTTAAGAATTTACAGCGATGCTACTACATCGCCTGAGGTAACGTCAAAAAAGGTCAACAAAGATATAATGAAGAAACTTCATAAGACATACAAAGACTCGCACCTTGGCAATCGGCGTCTAGCTTATGAGGGTCGGAAAAGCTTTTACACTGCTGGGGCTCTCCCATTTGAGTCCAAAGAGTTTGTTGTTAAATTAACCGAGGCAGATCCGGGTAATACTTCATCTACGAACTCGGGGTGACATTGATAATTTCTAACCAATTTTGTCACATAATTTTCATCCCCAATAAAGTAAAACTCATGTTCGAACAACATGCTTTCTAAATATGATTTCCCCATACAAACTCATCAGCTTCTCGGGAGTATATGACCTGAGGGCAGTGTGTTTTTGCTCCACCTATTTCACCTCTGATTAGGTTATATTCCAGATTACAATTAACTGTCTTCTTGATAGATTCCTTCGCGGTAAGTCGATGAGGCATTCAAGATTCTAGCTGTGTTGGTTGTTCCTTTACCAACCTTACAATTGAGCCCAAAAAATGAGCTGCTGGCCACGGGGGAAAGCTTGAAACAACTAGTTGACAGAGCAGCCAAAGCAGTGGAAGACAAGAATCGACTTACTGCGAAAAAATCTATCAAGAAGACAGTTAATTGTAATCTAGAATATAACCTAATCAGAGGTGAAACAAGTGGAGCAAAAACACACTACCCTCAGGTCATATACTCCCGAAAAGCTGATGAGTTTGACTGGGGAAGTCATATTTAAAAAGGTTTTTGTTCGACCATGAGTTTTACTCTATTGGGGATGAAAATTATGTGACAAAATTGGTTAGAAATTATCGATGTCACCCCCGAGTTCGTAGGGATGTATTACTCAGATCTGCATCGGTTAATTTAACAACAAACTCCTTTGACTCAAATAGTAATACAATAAGGTAAAAAACCAAGGGAATGGTAATGCAAATGACCTTAATAACCTATTACATTGTTCAACAACAAACAAAATCACTTCAAAGGGTTTAAGAAAATCACAACAAACAAGCTGCTGGGTAGCAAGAAACAAGTTTCTAACTCAACCTACATTGCGCAAATATCTTAGGCTCCAATTAAATGCAACAAACAAATTTAAACAAATAATAAGTAAATGCACTAAAACATTTCCTTTTTTCGAGATTTATACTATATTTAATAGACTAGAAGTGTGATATTCAGTAATCCACCTATATTGCGCGTATATCTTAGGCACTAAATATCAAAGCATGAAAAATACGACATGACCGAACCTAGATACGTTTCAAACAAGCACTAACTGAAAATCTGCCCTCTTTCTATCTAATTTTACATAAAGTCCCTCTCCCTTTTTTAAACCTATTACAAAGGCTCTTTTCTTCCTTGTTTTTTTTGGCTAAAAAGGGAAAAAGAAGGTTTCATTGAAGAAAAATTAGAAAGCATTTAGAAATAGAAAACAGAGTAATCCACAATTGGTTTATGTTTTACAACATAATTAATCCCCAGAATTCAAATAAATACTATATACTCAAGTATATTTGGCCATAAATTATTTCTATTTCATTTAAGTAGGCATACATATACACTCAGAAAAATAGGCTTCTTCCTGTAACTATGCTTAAATGTGTGCTGTAGTGTAGATTGTGTGATTGCAGAAAATTAGGCTTCTTCCTATAAACTATATATAATCACTTTGTTTATCAATAATATATAGAAATGAACTAACTTACACCGATGTATGAAAAGTGTTGACGGTTTAGTAAATGGAAGAACAGATTTTCAGTAAATGAAAATCGGGCTCTAAACCTCTTAAATGGTGGTGCTATGACAATAAGGGGACGCACCGCTACTGCGGGTGGAGGTGCCATATTTTCGGGTCCGGTTTCGGTGGAACTAAATAGTGGCTCTATAACAAATTTTTTTTTTCAAAATCGAACTTTAACGTGGGGGTCAATTTTTATAATTTCTGAAACTCCAACAATGATCCTAAATTGCAGCTACTGACCACTATTTTTGGTAATATCCAAGGTTTACAATATGGTAAATAACAATTCAGCAAAATGATGTTCCTCCTCTTTCGAACTTAAGCTATGTTAAACATCATTCTATATTCTAACTTAGACATACCAAATCAGCAAGACAGATTTATAAAGGAAAAATTCATTTGAGATATGGACCTAATAATTTCAAAATTTTAATTTTATTTCTTAATTTTAAGAATTTGTTATGCGGCAAACGACATAGACCAAGACATGCACAAGAGATAAGATTTAACGTGGTTCAACATAGCTACAGGATGTGCATGTCATTGTAAATTACAGCAAGACAATTTATGGTTGAGTAAAGGAAAGAACTAACTTACACCGATGTATGAAAGTGTTGGTTTAGTAAATAGATGAACTAATTTACACCGGTATAAGAAAGTGTTGATAGCCAAACAAGATGCCACCCACTTGATGTGCTCCAATATAAACACCTACAACAAAGAAAAATAAAATGTTAATTCACCTGAAATAAAGAGAAAAACTACTAAAGAAATGAAACTATAAATATATCCTTTATTCTCACCGTAAGAAAATAAAAAATGCAGATACGATAGTTATTTTGCACGATTGGTATTTCTCCAATGTATGGTGCAGACTTGCTCAACATCATATTATCTTCATAAAATCAAAACTAAATAAAGCATTCAACATCAAATTGCACCATGATTAAATAACTCTCTAAACCTTTTATTTCATCAAATTAGAAGAAAACATACCTAAAATAAGAAGAAGTTGGGGTTGGAGTCCGAGGACAACGAATCAACGACAGGGAAACGATGGAGGCGAGGGGTCAAACCATAGAAATGAAAGGGTTTTGTAACACCCTAGTTTTGGGCCTAGCGATTTTGAGGTTTATTAGACGGTAGGGTGGACCGGGTTAGAGATTAGAGTCAGATTCAAGACCATATATTTTTCGGTAAGATAAAATATGGAAAATGGTTAAAAATTATTTTTAATATATGATTAATGTTGGTGAAATCAATTTTGGAAAACGAGATTTGGAAGTGTGACATTTTGGCTAGTGACCAAAATGCAATTTTTGAAAACTAGTTTTAAAGGTGACTAAAATGAAAAGGGTTAAATTCATAGAATCCTTAAGGAGATATTTTACCAAGTTTTTCCCGATGATTTCTCCCTTTAATTAAGTCATTTTAACATGTTTTTTAAAAGTTAATAAAAGGGAATTTGGTTATTAAAGTTAGTTTTTTGTTTTTAAAGAAAATTGACGTAACTTTTCTCTTTACTTCTTTTCTGCCAAACACTCAAGTTTTCATCAAAAACTAGAGGTGATAGATCACTTTACTCAGATTATTGATTTGCAATTGATTCTTTAACTTTGATTTACAAAACCTCATTGAAATCTTGTGTTTTCCTAGCTTCAAACAAGCCAATTGAGGGAGAAATCACACAATAGGGGTAAGGTCCATGATATCCTTTATTGAATGGTTCTTTATTGATATTCCTAAGTATTTGATCCTTGATTTATGGTTTATAATTCGATTTTGTGTTTTTTTATATTGATTTAATTGGATTAATTGATGAAATAGTGAAAGATCCGAATTGGATCTATTTTCCTGTGTTGAAGATTGATTTGAAACATATTTTGGATGTATTTTAATGTTGTTAAATAATTTTTAACAATGGAATCCCAAAACTCTTGAATCATTAATTGTTTAGGTTGTTAGATTGGTGTTTTTGAGAAGTTGTGGTGATTGTTGAGTTGATGGAAGTGTGTTGATGTTTTGATTCTGTTTTTAGGTGTTAATTGATGAGTATGAAGGTGTTATATTGTTAGGTTATGGCAGGGTTGTGTTTAGAAAGAGTTAGATGATGTTTTTGGTTGTTGTAGTTGGGTAATTGTGTGAGGATTGTGGAAACCCGAGAGGAAGTTTTGCTACAGTGGCTTGAATGCATTGAGACACATTAATCCTTTGTTTTTATGTGTTTAAAACATGGGAGGTTGATCCGGAAGTGACCGTTGAGGCTTTGGAGGCTTCGGACGTTTGATTTCACGTCAGCGAATTAAGGTTTCGCGTATCAGTGAGTGTGAATGTGGATTTCAGCTTTGAAATGATTTAAAGGTCGTTTATGGGAGTTTAAACCTAGCTTGAAACACTGGTTTAGACTCGGAAGTAAGTATTGGAAGGATTTCTCTCTCGGTCGTGCTTTTATGAAATGAGTTTATGCACTTGTTTTGAATTACATAGAACCTACTGTTTAAGCTTGTTTTAAGTATGAATAATATTGTTTTTAATCGTGACGTGATGAAGGATGCACATGGTAAGTGATCCTTGTAAGTATGTGGAATACTTGGTTAAAAGCATGGTTTGTTGCTTTGATATCGTTTTGGTTTAATGCTTGTAAAAACAGTGAGGTATGTGGTAATTGTTAATTATATTGGCAAGTGATGTGGTTTAAAAAAATATTATTCGATATAGTTGGCCAAACATAGGTTTGACAGTGCACTATAATAAATTGCATTGGATGTCGAGGGGTTTTATACGGTGTACCGAATACTCCATCCAAGTACCCTAACGGTCGAGGGGTTATATGGTACATAGACTCCCGTTAGTGGGTTAAGCATCTAACCGAGGGTTGAGGTTGGTATCCCCGTGGGTTGTAAAGTGTACCCGGTTGTCAATGTACCGCAATTGTGATTGTATCGCGGACACTTGCTTAAATCCGTGTATCTGATAAACTATTTTGGAAATAGAACTTGGTTGTTGATCACTTGTGGGCCAATATAATTGTTAATGTATCATTGAAAGTGTTATGTTGTATAATGTGATTTATACATGGTCACACTTTAAGCTTTGCATATGGTTGTTATGCATGGGAAGGCTTAAATTGAGGTTTAGCAATGGAACTTTCTGTTGGTTAATGATACATGTTGCACATGGTTTAATATGCTGGTTTTTAAAGATGTAAAGTGCATGATTTTTCAAGGCATGATAATGTTTTAAATGTTGTTGAACATGGATTGAAATGATATTTCATTGTGTTGTTGAGAAATGGTTTTAAATGCATTGATGTTGTCTTGTTTATGAGCACTCATCACTAACCCTAGTGTGCTTACGCTCTCCTTGTCCATCAATGTAGAGAATTAAAGTCTCGGGAGGCAGCAGGAAACAAGGGATCGGTACAAGACTTGATAACCAAAGTATGTTTTGAATTAGACTATAAGTAATAAGGGCAATGGGGGTTTCCATTGTTATTTGGGAGATGTTTGTTGAACTCCCTGTTGAGCAAGTTTGTTTAGCTGCTCTTGAATTATAAACGACCTTTATCGTTTGATTTTGGTGATGGTTTAGAGTTTCACGTTTTACTTGTTTGGTTTTCTAGGTTGCATGCTATAGATTTACATTTGATGCAAGATGCCATGAAATGATGTTGAATTTGTGATGTAATGTTGTGGTTTGATTTCAGATTATGTTGGTTGTGTGTTAGGATCATGTTAGGATGTTTTGGTATGGTCAAAAACATGTTAAACCAGTTAAAAATGACATTAAATGCCTAAGAGTACCGATACGCGGGGGACCGTATCGATATGGCAAGGAAAATTTAGGCTCTGGGTTTCGGTACGGGTGATAAGTGTTCAAAAGTACTATTTTTCTTACCCTTTTTACTCATATTATTGTTAGACTTAGGCTCATATTAGTTGCATAGTTAGCCATTCATGCATTAATCCATGTTTCCTTCCATCGTTGAGCTTGATTACATAACTTGGTAGTTTTTGTGGAAAAGATGCTGCTTTGGTGTGCTTTGTGAAGGTATGTGCAGGATCACTTGCCAAAGCAATGCCGAGCTAGTTGCCAGGGCAATGCATGAAGGATATGCCTGTAGCGATGTCCTTTTCTCTTCTTTCATCGCTAAATAAAACGTGGTGGATTTTCGAAGGTGTTTGAAAGGTGTTTGTGATTCTTTGGGATATAAAATATTTATTCCGTAGGGTTTTTTAAAAGAAGCCGCATTTAAAAAATGGAGTCGCCACCGGCCACTTAGGTAGGCCGGACACCATAAAACCAGAGATTCAAAAAGACAGAGTTCGGGA
This sequence comes from Hibiscus mutabilis, assembly GCA_019671005.1. Lineage (NCBI taxonomy): Eukaryota > Viridiplantae > Streptophyta > Magnoliopsida > Malvales > Malvaceae > Hibiscus > Hibiscus mutabilis. The sequence goes on from CM033748.1 coordinate 41,708,120, forward strand.
GTCGGTTACGGATGGGGAAGGATTAGCACCCCCACACCGCCCAAAATTGGTACTTTAATAATTACCGCTTTATTAATATTGGATTTTCCGGATTAAAGTGACGATTATTTTAAAGTTCGGTCATAATTGCGAATTAATTTTAAGGGCCCCTTTATCCGAGAATAAACGCCCAACCACTATCACTACGCCTGATACTGGCCCCGTTTACGCTCGGATAAAAGGACACCGCATTGACAATTTATATCTCGATATGCAAACTTAATGACAAAAATATAAAACATGACAAAATATTTAAATGTAATAAATATTGACATAACAGAATACTAATCTAACATAAATGATATTCTAGACTAAAACATGCATATATACATATTATTCTAAATAATAGATAAAAAACAACCTTAACAAGTCAGAATAACAATGCAGGAAAAATTACATATATAGATAAACAAATATTTCAAAAGGACATACATGTTAGTAATAAAACATAATTCAACATATATGGAACAATATATTATGCATAAAAGAAGACACACTAACACGTAACCTAAAAGTCAAGAAAACATACAATACGTACAAAAATACAAGAGCATGTTGTTTTACGAGTCAAATAGAACATAACATGTTTTAATACGAATAACTGGATTAAAAAAAAACACATGACTATTATAAGCTTTACACACATATACATATAAACATAAAATATGAGGCATATACGAGGGACATAAAATAAAATAATAGAATATCAACATATACGATTATAATACGAACATGAATATTTACAAAGAATACAGGACTGAAATGAAAGAAAAATAAAAGTCAGTGGCAGAAATTAAAGAACAATAATATGTAATTTAGGGAAGAAATTGCGAAACAAACAAAACCTAAAAGGATCAAAACTGTAAATAGACCAAGGGGCAGACCCAAAATGAAAAGTTCAAAAACGCGGGATGGTTAAGGGGGTAATTTTACCATTTAAAATATGAATCGATGTAATTTAGGGACTGGATTACAAGATTTTGGAATATCAGGGGGACTGGGATTGTAATTATACCATGCGGCAAGACAAAAACGAAAATATTGAAAACGCGGGATGGTTAAGTGTGTGATTTTCCCATTTAACGAAATAATAACAATTATATAAACCCTCTTTTTAGGCTGAAATCAAAATTTTAGCCATTTGTTTCATTTTCTGATTTTTACAAGAACCATGTTCTTCGTTTTCTCTCAATTTTCTTCCGAAACCCAGAATTCGGCGGCCGACCGCCGCTAACCGGCGCCGGCAGGCCTCCAAAACACACCAAAATAACCCCATTTTCGTCCTCAACATGAATCCGTGGTTGGATTCAGAGGATACACCCTTGTTTGCCCTAGATCTATAAAATACGAAGCGAAAAAAATATTTTTTAAACCAAAATAAAACTACCAGGGGTCTTCCTCTCCCTTTAGTTCACCATATCAGGCTTGGAGAAGCCGAAAGGCTTATCACTTAAGGAAGAGAAGACCCACAAACAGAGAAGGTAAGACGACTCTCTTCTTTTTGTTTCTGTTTTTTCTCTTTCGTATATGCATGTAAAAAAAAAGTAAGAAAAGTACTACTGGACTTGCGTTGCTTCTTTTTGGTATTTCTGAAAAAACTTGTTACAATACACTCTGTCTTTTTTTTCCTCCCCCTTGTTACAAAAGTCCCCGTTTCATATATATCATTGTCTTCATTTTGTTGCAAGTTGCATCTTGCTTTTTCAGATCTGAACCTGAACTGACAATTTTTGCTTGTTGTCTTGGGCATGTTCTGAACACGGGGGCTGAATATCGGCGTGGTGGCGGTATGGATGTTCTGCCAGCGGCCAGACGCGTTCTCGGCCGTTAGATCAGATCTGATCTAACGGTCGAGATGGCTTGAAGGACGAACGGCTTGGATGAAGCCTCGATTTGATGGGACGGCTCCAGATCTTGACACGTGGAGCTCCGCAGTCGAGGAGTCAGAACGCGTGGATCTTACGCGCGCGTGGGATATTAAAGCGTCCGCGCGTGGACCACACGCGCGCGTGGCACTCGAACGGTCCATACGTGTGGAACACGCGCCTGGCAGATATTTTTGACCTCTTAGTTGTATCGTGGCCGTTGGATCAGATCTTGATCCAACGACCCACATTTACCTGCACACCATAATTGTAATTAGATAAGATTTGGGTTTGGGCCAACCGGGCCTTGTAATTGTATTTGGACTTGGACTGTAATTTTTATTTGGGTTTAATATATCTAATTTTTTTTTCATTTTATCAGCCCAATAATATTAATAATAATAATATAATTATAACAGCAATACATATACATGATACAAACATATACTTATACAAGTATAACATATTGGCATACGTACATATAATCCTACCCATAATTAACATAACTTCTATATATATTAATCAAATACGCTCATACTCTAGATACATACGTGACACACATTCATCATTAATACGTATACATACATAGCTTATAATGTACATGCACACACCACACCTTATATATATATATTAGTAACATTCATGCATATAATATAATAAATATACATGCAATACTAATATGTATTTACAAGTGAAAATGAGTGATTACAGTTGCCCCTCTTTGCTTGTTCTCATGGAATGGGAAACAAAGCAAAGATTCATAAGCACTCATTTTTATCAGACTTCCCTGTTTGTAGCTTTGGAAAAATGTGTTCTTTTGGATATATCCGCTCTTCCTTGGCTGAATCTTCAGGCTCGAAAGTTCTTCCTATATAGAGCTTCGTCACCTTCCGATCTTGGAGCTACAGGCTCTTCCTATATAGAACCCTTCACTTCGGGACTGTAAAGCTTGGAGTCCTTCCTATATAGAACTCTTCGCTTTCAACGCTGGTTTCTCCTATATAAAACCTTTTGTGCCGCTGATGGATTTTTCCGACTGGGAGTTCTTTTTTGGGATTTTAGATTTAGGGTTTTCTCTCTATGGAACCTTTCACTGGGGCTTGAAAATGTAGGTTCCTTTTTTTTTCGAGGCTGTTGCCATTTTGGGACCTACGCTACTAAGATTGTCGCATCATGCCCGAAGGACTTACTGATGACCCGAAGGATTTAACACCACGCTCGAAAGACTTACTGATGGCCCGAAGGACTTAGCATCATGCCCGAAGGACTTACCGATGACCCGAAGGATTTAATATTCGGATCGGCGCCGACATGGCTGTTGTTCTATGGGGACTCACGCGATATGCTTTGCCACATCATGCCCGGCGGACTTCTACGATGACCCGAAGGATTTAACATCATGCTCGAAAGACTTACCGATGGCCCGAAGGACTTAACATCGTGCCCGGGACTTACCGATGACCCGAAGGATTTAATATCTGGATCGGCCGACATGGTTGTTGTTTTTTTATGGGGACTCACGCTGATATGCTGCCACATCATGCCCGAATGACTTCTTGATGACCCGAAGGATTTAACACCATGCTCGAAAGACTTACCGATGGCCCGAAGGACTTAACATTGTGCCCGGGACTTACCGATGACCCGAAGGATTTAATATCTGGATCTCGACGACGACATGGCTGTTGTTTTATGGGGACTCACGCTGATATGCTGCCACATCATGCCCGGCGGACTTACCGATGACCCGAAGGATTTAACACCACGCTCGAAAGACTTACGATGGCCCGGGACTTACCGATGACCCAAAGGATTTAATATCCGGATCGACACCGACATGGCTGTTGTTTTTTATGGGAACTCACGCTGATATGCTGCCACATCATGCCCGGCGACTTCTTACCGATGACCCGAAGGATTTAACACCACGCTCGAAAGACTTACTGATGGCCCGAAGGACTTAACATCGTGCCCGAAGAACTTACCGATGACCCGAAGGATTTATTATCTGGATCTGACGCCGACATGGTCATTGTTTTATGGGGACTCACGCCGATATGCTGCCACATCATGCCCGGGACTTACCGATGACCGAAGAATTTAACACCACGCTCGAAAGACTTACCGATGGCCCGAAGGACTTAACATCGTGCTGAAGGACTTACCGATGACCCGGGATTTATTATCTGGATCTCGCGCCGACATGGCTGTTGTTTTATGGGGACTCACGCGATATGCTGCCACATCATGCCCGGGACTTACGATGACCCGAAGGATTTAACACCATGCTTGAAAGACTTACGATGGCCCGAAGGACTTAACATCGTGCCCGGCGGACTTACCGATGACCCGAAGGATTTAATATCTGGATCCGACGCCGACATGGTCGTTGTTCTATGGACTTTGGTAAATTCTTGATAATTCTTCAAATACCTGTTTAGGAACAAGCAAAATTGACATGCCCCTATCTATATGATGCGTGTAATGTTATGCTTTCTTTCTCCTATTTTTTTCCTTTGTTAATCTTATGTCCCGAAAAGTCATTCTTCCGATTTCTCTATTTCCTTTCCTTTTTTATGGTATGCTCAATTTTGATCTTCATTTTTGTCAAATTTTGCTCGGTGGGCATCTACTCTTGTTCTTTTACACGAGCACCCACATTTCTTCTTCTTGGTTTTCTGCTTCACCAACAAACGTTATATCATGCGTGTGCAGAGAATCTTACTATTCTTTACATTATGCATTGCCCCATTCGATCGTGCTCGGCTATCTTCCAGTTCTTTTGACCCAACATTTTGTTAATTTCATCATCGGGGTGAGCGAAATGCTTCTTAACCTCAATCTTCTTGTTGCCTCTTGACGGACACCATTCATCGATCTCTTTTCTTTAATTCTTTGGAGATTCAATGTTTACTTTTTACCGTTCCCACTTTTGTAAGCTCATTCTTGTCATGTTTAGTCCTTCATTTTCTTGAACCAAACAAGGCATCGTGGCTGGAATTCGCTTCTTGTTCTTGAGCTGTCGACACCTATACCTCTGTTATCATCTTCATTCTATGCATTGTGAGGTCATTTCTGTTTAGGGGCTTCAATAGTATCCGCCTCCTTGTGTTCGGATCTTACCCACAAAGTAATACATGGAAATTTTTGTTGCTTTAACTTGTCAATTTGCTGATTGGTGTTCCACTGAAGGGTATCATTTAGATTAACATTCAAGATTTTGAAAACACAGCATAAGAGCTCTGGATATCATGTGCAAGAGTGGCTTAGATTCAACCACTTGATAATTCAAAGATGTGAAGTCTTCCCTGGTGACTCGGTTCATCCTCATGATTACCGCGTTGCTGCAGAGTGCTACTCTTTCTCAATTCTCATTATCTACCCCGCCCCCAAAAGGGTAGGCTTGTATAACCACTCGAGCGCAGAAATATTATTCTAGGAATAATGTTCTGGGTGGTGCGAGTCTTAATTTTTCCCATGATATCGCCTATTTTCTTTTTTCTTTTTTGTTTTTTTTGTGTTTGTTTTTGGTTTTATCATTATTTGAGGAAATCAATTCGTCACAGTCCTTTGTCTTGAGGACAACGATGGAGCAAACAACACTACCCCAAGTTACTCAGCATAGTCACGATTTGAAAATATTACCATCACTCATGAAGCTAAGGTTTCTTGAATTGGATGATGTATCTCCACCCTATCGCTTCAGCGGAGTGCCTCAAAATTTCCATACTCTTATCCGAATAAGCCTATTACCAGGTTTCGAACATAGGAGTACTTTTTATTATTATTTTCTCCTTCTTTATTTTCATCTCTTTTTTCTTTCTTTTTTTGTCTCTTCCTTTTTTTTTGATTTCTTCTTTAATACCTAGAAGATTATGCCTAGAGTTTCAATTTCAAGCAACTCTATATGGTTGACATTTAGAGCTTTTTCGTCCTTGAATATCATCGAAAGAGTAATAATCTCGCTTTGCTGACCAGAGTCCGGTGGGGAAGACCACACATCATCGTTGTCATGACATCTATCTAATGTCATATCTTGCAATTGATATCCAGTGTCCTACAACGACGAGAAAATATCTATGTGCTTTCAAAAACATTATATGTTAAGCGAAATGTGTCCTTTATTGAAAATAAAAACCAACAAACATGCCCCATCACAAAAGATCTTTGCCATATGGGGCCACATAGAGTTGATCCCTTGTATTACTTCAGGAAGGTATTTTAATGTAGAGACATCTATAGCTTCTTCAGCACTATGTAGATTTGCTTCTCATCCTTGGTCTTCCATTGCTTGATCAGCTCTTGTGTCAGGGTTCCATCATTGACCAGCTTCTTGATTTCATCCAGTAAAGGTCTACATTTTCTGGTGGGATGCCCCGGTGCCCCCATATGGAATTCGCATGTGCTACTTGAGTCAAAACTATGGGCATACAGATCAGGTGCACTCTTCATCGGCCAAGGAACAAGATAGTGACCCTCTACCAGATGAGGCCAAATGTCTGAGATAGATATTCCAAACACTTCCAAATTTGCGCTCGTCCGAGGAATTTTCTTTGATGACCCCGATTTGTCATTCCGTCTCCTTCTTTTTCGGCCACGCGAACCCTGGAGATGACACTCATTTACGTCTCCATCCTTATCTATCTTATCTTCGATTCGGTCCTTAGACTTAGACCCCAATTTTCCTTCTTTGATTGCATATTCTATCCTCTCTCCAATCGTCATGAAATCTTCGAATCCGCTTCTCGATTTCTCCAACATCACATCGAAGAAGGGAGAGGGAAGCGTTGCATGAAATAGGGGAGTCAACTCTTCTTCCGCTATAGGGGGCTGGACTTGGGTCGCCAGACATCGCCACCTTAATGCATATTCCCTGAAGCTTTCATTTGGCTTTATTTTCTCATTCTGAAGAAACTGTCGATAGGGTGCTAAATCTAAAGCATATTTGTATTGATCCAAGAAGGCATTAGCGAGGTCACCCCATGACCTAACTTGATTTCTGTTCAAACGGTTATACCACACTGCTGCTGGTCCCGTCAGGCTATCATGGAAATGGTGGATCAACAATCCTTCGTTCTTCATGTATCCTTCCATTTTTCTACAAAACATGGTTAAGTGAATCTTCGGGCAGCTGGTTCCGTCATACTGCGCAAATCCGGGAACCTTGAAATCTGGAGGAATGACCAAATCAGGGACTAGGCAGAGTTCCCTCGTATTGAAGACATTTATCTTCTCTTTCTTCTTAAGCTCTTTCTCGATTTTTTCTTCTAACTGGTCAAGCCTCGACTCTTCAATTCGTTCCATTTTCCGATTAATTCTGCCATCGAACCCCATGCATTAAATGATAAAGTGCCATGCGATGATAAAACAATGCAAAGAACGTGATGCAAATGCAATGCATGAATGCAATAAAGCATTGATTTCGCAAGTGATTTGTCCTTATAGAACATCTTTCATTCAGACCAAAAGGTTTCATTACATCCGGTATTAGCGTTTTACAGATAGCGGTGAGCCCTAGCACCTAATGTCTTGACCTTATTCAATAGTCCCGTCAGTTTTCCTTCGCGGTCCAATGCCGGATCCATATTCTGGCTTATTGGCGCTGCTGCATCGGCTAAATCTGCTACCTGTTGAGCTACTTGTCGGGCTTGAGTCATAACCATCTTCATGTCCCGGTCTTTCTCCCGTATTGTTTGCTCGGCTTTTTGTAGCTTAATGGTCATTGCCCCAGCACGGATCTCACTGGTATGTAAAGCAGTCTCGAGTCTCACTATCTGCTCTCTGAGTGCTGCATTTTCTATTTGGAAGGCTTGTGATTCATTCCTTTCCTGGTGTAGACTTGATTTCAGGATATCTTCCATGGCCAGACTGCTTTCCAACTCATTTTGGAGAAAGTCACGTTGGCCTTCAGCTTCTTTGATAATGATCTGATTTTATTCATACTATTCTTGCATTTCTGCTTCCAGCGTTCTGAACCGTTCCTTAGCTGAATCATACCATTGACCCACTCTTCCACGGTGTCACCCAGACCGAAACTCTTGAATTCAAAGTGTGGCTTCTGGTATTCGTCTTGTACATTATTTGATTTCATGCTCAGATTGTGCCTCTCATGCTCGAGCTGGTCGCGCTTATGTGCAAGTTCACCTTCTGAGATGCTTTTATTCTTGACTCCTAACTTTATCCCGCTTGAGTGACCTACTTCTATGTTACCTGAACCTTGGGCTGGGTATTGACCTTCCTTTGACTTTGCCCCTCGGGCAACGGCTGGCTGGCTGAAGAATCGGGGTTGTCCGTCTTCGAAATCCAAAATTCCCATTCTGATAAGATCTTGAACTCTGTCCTTCAAGGCCCTACAATTCTCAGTGTGATGACTCGAATCGCCTATGTGGTAGCTGCACCAGACACGACTGTTGTAATCTTTCAGATAATGAGGTTTTCTTGGTACAGACTTCATTGGTATGATAAGGTTCCTTTCGACAAGCAACGGAAGTAACTCGGTGTATCTCATGGGTATTGGATAATGTCTTATGATGTCATCGATTCTCGAACTTCCCTGGTTTTGCCTCTGCTCCACGGGTATCTTCCCGGATATATGTTACTTGTCTTCTTCTTGAAATTGATCACAAAGGGATTCGATTTGTCATATTTAATGGTGTTGTCTGTTTTGACATTCTGACCATTTTGTTCCACATTCTGCTCCCCGACCGAATCTTTTCTGAGTTCGACATGCTGCTTGCCTTTCATCATGGCATTCATATGGTCCATCATCTCGGACATCTGCTTCTTTAGTTCTTGTATTTCATCTTGTTTGTAACCAGGATTAACGCTGCTTACCGAATCTGTTCTGGTGTCCTTGAATGGTTCTTCTTCGGCTGTCCCCGGTCTAGTCTCGGGATGGAGTTTTGGGATTGGACCCCATTCCTTCAGGTCAAAGAACCTTTGGTCCATCATGAACAATCTTCTATTAAAAGAGAAATCATTCGGGAATCAATGCCCCTGTGTAATGCGAATGCGATGATATGCAAAAACAAAGCAAAAGAAAACAACTTAGTACCGGACAAAAATGGTAAGTACATAATAAAAGGGCAAATTAAATGCGATAAGCAAATAAGGCAATCCTATTTACATTCCATCTAAGACACCTAGGTTATCAGCATGGTTCTAACAGGGTGGATTTCTATGTGTTCTCTACATGCAGTTTTGGTTCTAGGAGGTACCCGAATTGTCCTCGCTGTCCTCTACTAAGAGTAGCAAGGCCCCGAACATCACCCATTATAGACTCCTTTCAACCGAGTTCAATTCAGGGGGACCCATTCGCTTATGCCCGCATTTAAGGAACGATATCCTTACGAAAGCATAAAGGTACTGAGCCCCGAAGGTACTTGCTAGGCCCATACGGAGAACGATATCTCCACGAAAAGCATTAGCGTTTTCCCCACTTAGAAAGACGGGTTTATATGCCATATTTTAAATGCGTTAAAAATAAACGCGCAATTATGACTGAATGTTAATTTAATAGTCACTTTAACCCGGAATTTCCAATATTAGTAAAGCGGTAATTATTTTAAAAGCTTGACTCTCATTTGTTTTTGAAAAAAGTCCCGAAGTGGAGTCGCCATCCGAAGCGATGTCCTTTTCTCTTCTTTCATCGCTAAATAAAACGTGGTGGATTTTCAAGGTGTTTGTGATTCTTTGGGATATAAAATATTTATTCGTGGGGTTTTTTAAAAGAAACCGCATTTAAAAATGGAGTCGCCACCGCCACTTAGGTAGGCGGACACCATAAAACCAGATTTAAAAAGACAGGTTCGGGAGTCGATTCACGGATGGGGAAGGATTAGCACCCCACACCGCCTAAAATTGGTACTTTAATAATTACCGCTTTATTAATATTGGATTTTCCGGATTAAAGTGACGATTATTTTAAAGTTCGGTCATAATTGCGAATTAATTTTAAGGGCCCTTTATCCGAGAATAAACGCCAACCACTATCACTACGCCTGATATCGCCCCATTTACGCTGGATAAAAGGACACCGCATTGACAATTTATATCTCGATATGCAAACTTAATGACAAAAATATAAAACATGACAAAATATTTAAATGTAATAAATATTGACATAACAGAATACTAATCTAACATAAATGATATTCTAGACTAAAACATGCATATATACATATTATTCTAAATAATAGATAAAAAACAACCTTAACAAGTCGAATAACAATGCAGGAAAAATTACATATATAGATAAACAAATATTTCAAAAGGACATACATGTTAGTAATAAAATATATTTCAACATATATGGAACAATATATTATTGATGGATTTTTTCATTGGGAGTTCTTTTTTGGGATTTTAGATTTAGGGTTTTCTCTCTATGGAACCTTTCACTGGGGCTTGAAAATGTAGGTTCCTTTTTTTTTCGAGGCTGTTGCCATTTTGGGACCTACGCTACTAAGATTGTCGCATCATGCCCGAAGGACTTACTGATGACCCGAAGGATTTAACACCACGCTCGAAAGACTTACTGATGGCCCGAAGGACTTAGCATCATGCCCGAAGGACTTACCGATGACCCGAAGGATTTAATATCTGGATCTGACGCCGACATGGCTGTTGTTCTATGGGGACTCACGCTGATATGCTGCCACATCATGCCCGGAGGACTCTTACGATGACCCAAGGATTTAACATCATGCTCGAAAGACTTCTTGATGGCCCGAAGGACTTAACATCGTGCCCGGGCGACTTACCGGATGACCCGGATTTTAATATCCGGATCTCGACGCCGACATGGTTGTTGTTTTATGGGGACTCACGCCCGATATGCTGCCACATCATGCCCGAATGACTTCACGATGACCCGAAGGATTTAACACCATGCTCGAAAGACTTACTGATGGCCCGAAGGACTTAACATTGTGCCCGGGACTTACCGATGACCCGAAGGATTTAATATCTGGATCGGCGCCGACATGGCTGTTGTTTTTATGGGGACTCACGCGATATGCTGCCACATCATGCCCGAAGGACTTCTTGATGACCAAGGATTTAACACCACGCTCGAAAGACTTACGATGGCCCGGGACTTACCGATGACCCAAAGGATTAATATCTGGATCGACACCGACATGGCTGTTGTTTTATGGGAACTCACGCGATATGCTGCCACATCATGCCCGGGGACTTACGATGACCAAGGATTTAACACCACGCTCGAAAGACTTATGATGGCCCGAAGGACTTAACATCGTGCCCAAGAACTTACCGATGACCCGAAGGATTTATTATCTGGATCTGACGCCGACATGGCTGTTGTTTTATGGGGACTCACGCCGATATGCTTTGCCACATCATGCCCGGGGACTTACCGATGACCCGAAGAATTTAACACCACGCTCGAAAGACTTACTGATGGCCCGAAGGACTTAACATCGTGCTGAAGGACTTACCGATGACCCGAAGGATTTATTATCTGGATCTCGACGCCGACATGGCTTTGTTTTTTATGGGGACTCACGCCGATATCTTGCCACATCATGCCCGGGACTTACTGATGACCCGAAGGATTTAACACCATGCTTGAAAGACTTACTGATGGCCCGAAGGACTTAACATCGTGCCCGAAGGACTTACCGATGACCCGAAGGATTTAATATCTGGATCTGACGCCGACATGGCTGTTGTTCTATGGACTTTGGTAAATTCTTCGATAATTCTTCAAATACCTGTTTAGGAACAAGCAAAATTGACATGCCCCTATCTATATGATGCGTGTAATGTTATGCTTTCTTTCTCCTATTTTTTTTCCTTTGTTAATCTTATGTCCTGAAAAGTCATTCTTCTGATTTCTCTATTTCCTTTCCTTTTGCGGTATGCTCAATTTTGATCTTCATTTTTGTCAAATTTTGCTCAGTGGGCATCTACTCTTGTTCTTTTACACGAGCACCCACATTTCTTCTTCGGGGTTTCTGCCTGCTTCACCAACAAACGTTATATCATGCGTGTGCAGAGAATCTTACTATTCTTTCTGTTATGCATTGCCCCATTCGATCGTGCTCGGCTATCTTCCAGTTCTTTTGACCCAACATTTTGTTAATTTCATCATCGGGGTGAGCGAAATGCTTCTTAACCTCAATCTTCTTGTTGCCTCTTGACGGACACCATTCATCGATCTCTTTTCTTTAATTCTTTGGAGATTCAATGTTTACTTTTTTACCGTTCCCACACTTTGTAAGCTCATTCTTGTCATGTTTCGTCCTTCATTTTCTTGAACCAAACAAGGCATCGTGGCTGGAATTCGCTTCTTGTTCTTGAGCTGTCTGACACCTATACCTCTGTTATCATCTTCATTCTATGCATTGTGAGGTCATTTCTGGTTAGGGGCTTCAATAGTATCCGCCTCCTTGTGTTCTGGATCTTACCCCTGAAGTAATACATGGAAATTTTTGTTGCTTTAACTTGTCAATTTGCTGATTGGTGTTCCACTGAAGGGTATCATTTAGATTAACATTCAAGATTTTGAAAACACAAAGATAAGAGCTCGGATATCATGTGCAAGAGTGGCTTAGATTCAACCACTTGATAATTCAAAGATGTGAAGTCTTCCCTGGTGACTCGGTTCATCCTCATGATTACCGCGTTGCTGCAGAGTGTGCTACTCTTTCTCAATTCTCATTATCTACCCCGCCCCAAAAGGGTAGGCTTGTATAACCACTCGGCGCAGAAATATTATTCTAGGAATAATGTTCTGGGTGGTGCGAGTCTTAATTTTTCCCATGATATCGCCTATTTTCTTTTTTCTTTTTTGTTTTTTTTGTGTTTGTTTTTGGTTTTATCATTATTTGAGGAAATCAATTCGTCACGATCCTTTGTCTTGAGGACAACGATGGAGCAAACAACACTACCCCAAGTTACTCAAAGATAGTCACGATTTGAAAATATTACCATCACTCATGAAGCTAAGGTTTCTTGAATTGGATGATGTATCTCCACCCTATCGCTTCAAATGAGTGCCTCAAAATTTCCATACTCTTATCCGAATAAGCCTATTACGTGTTTCAACATAGGAGTACTTTTTATTATTATTTTCTCCTTCTTTATTTTCATCTCTTTTTTTCTTTCTTTTTTTGTCTCTTCCTTTTTTTTTTGATTTCTTCTTTAATACCTAGAAGATTATGCCTAGAGTTTCAATTTCAAGCAACTCTATATGGTTGACATTTAGAGCTTTTTCGTCCTTGAATATCATCGAAAGAGTAATAATCTCGCTTTGCTGACCCGTCCGGTGGGGAAGACCACACATCATCGTTGTCATGACATCTATCTAATGTCATATCTTGCAATTGATATCCAGTGTCCTACAACGACGAGAAAATATCTATGTGCTTTCAAAAACATTATATGTTAAGCGAAATGTGTCCTTTATTGAAAATAAAAACCAACAAACATGCCCCATCACAAAAGATCTTTGCCATATGGGGCCACATAGAGTTGATCCCTTGTATTACTTCAGGAAGGTATTTTAATGTAGAGACATCTATAGCTTCTTCAGCACTATGTAGATTTGCTTCTCATCCTTGGTCTTCCATTGCTTGATCAGCTCTTGTGTCAGGGTTCCATCATTGACCAGCTTCTTGATTTCATCCAGTAAAGGTCTACATTTTCTGGTGGGATGCCCCGGTGCCCCCATATGGAATTCGCATGTGCTACTTGAGTCAAAACTATGGGCATACTGATCATCGTGCACTCTTCATCGGCCAAGGAACAAGATAGTGACCCTCTACCAGATGAGGCCAAATGTCTGAGATAGATATTCCAAACACTTCCAAATTTGCGCTCGTCCGAGGAATTTTCTTTGATGACCCCGATTTGTCATTCCGTCTCCTTCTTTTTCGGCCACGCGAACCCTGGAGATGACACTCATTTACGTCTCCATCCTTATCTATCTTATCTTCGATTCGGTCCTTAGACTTAGACCCCAATTTTCCTTCTTTGATTGCATATTCTATCCTCTCTCCAATCGTCATGAAATCTTCGAATCCGCTTCTCGATTTCTCCAACATCACATCGAAGAAGGGAGAGGGAAGCGTTGCATGAAATAGGGGAGTCAACTCTTCTTCCGCTATAGGGGGCTGGACTTGGGTCGCCATGACATCGCCACCTTAATGCATATTCCTGAAGCTTTCATTTGGCTTTATTTTCTCATTCTGAAGAAACTGTCGATAGGGTGCTAAATCTAAAGCATATTTGTATTGATCCAAGAAGGCATTAGCGAGGTCACCCCATGACCTAACTTGATTTCTGTTCAAACGGTTATACCACACTTGCTGCCTGGTCCCGTCGAGCTATCATGGAAATGGTGGATCAACAATCCTTCGTTCTTCATGTATCCTTCCATTTTTCTACAAAACATGGTTAAGTGAATCTTGAGCAGCTGGTTCCGTCATCACTGCAAAATCAGGGAACCTTGAAATCGGAGGAATGACCAAATCGGGACTAGGCGAGTTCCCTCGTATTGAAGACATTTATCTTCTCTTTCTTCTTAAGCTCTTTCTCGATTTTTTCTTCTAACTGGTCAAGCCTCGACTCTTCAATTCGTTCCATTTTCCGATTAATTACGCCATCGAACCCCATGCATTAAATGATAAAGTGCCATGCGATGATAAAACAATGCAAAGAACGTGATGCAAATGCAATGCATGAATGCAATAAAGCATTGATTTCGCAAGTGATTTGTCCTTATAGAACATCTTTCATTCAGACCAAAAGGTTTCATTACATCCGGTATTAGCGTTTTTACGATATAGCGGTGAGCCCTAGCACCTAATGTCTTGACCTTATTCAATAGTCCCGTCAGTTTTCCTTCGCGGTCCAATGCCGGATCCATATTCTGGCTTATTGGCGCTGCTGCATCGGCTAAATCTGCTACCTGTTGAGCTACTTGTCGGGCTTGAGTCATAACCATCTTCATGTCCCGGTCTTTCTCCCGTATTGTTTGCTCGGCTTTTTGTAGCTTAATGGTCATTGCCCCAGCACGGATCTCACTGGTATGTAAAGCAGTCTCGAGTCTCACTATCTGCTCTCTGAGTGCTGCATTTTCTATTTGGAAGGCTTGTGATTCATTCCTTTCCTGGTGTAGACTTGATTTCAGGATATCTTCCATGGCCAGACTGCTTTCCAACTCATTTTGGAGAAAGTCACGTTGGCCTTCAGCTTCTTTGATAATGATCTGATTTTATTCATACTATTCTTGCATTTCTGCTTCCAGCGTTCTGAACCGTTCCTTAGCTGAATCATACCATTGACCCACTCTTCCGCGGTGTCACCCAGACCGAAACTCTTGAATTCAAAGTGTGGCTTCTGGTATTCGTCTTGTACATTATTTGATTTCATGCTCAGATTGTGCCTCTCATGCTCGAGCTGGTCGCGCTTATGTGCAAGTTCACCTTCTGAGATGCTTTTATTCTTGACTCCTAACTTTATCCCGCTTGAGTGACCTACTTCTATGTTACCTGAACCTTGGGCTGGGTATTGACCTTCCTTTGACTTTGCCCCTCGGGCAACGGCTGGCTGGCTGAAGAATCGGGGTTGTCCGTCTTCGAAATCCAAAATTCCCATTCTGATAAGATCTTGAACTCTGTCCTTCAAGGCCCTACAATTCTCAGTGTGATGACTCGAATCGCCTATGTGGTAGCTGCACCAGACACGACTGTTGTAATCTTTCAGATAATGAGGTTTTCTTGGTACAGACTTCATTGGTATGATAAGGTTCCTTTCGACAAGCAACGGAAGTAACTCGGTGTATCTCATGGGTATTGGATAATGTCTTATGATGTCATCAGATTCTCGAACTTCCCCTGGTTTTGCCTCTGTTCCCTGGGTATCTTCCCCAGATATGTTACTTGTCTTCTTCTTGAAATTGATCACAAAGGGATTCGATTTGTCATATTTAATGGTGTTGTCTGTTTTGACATTCTGACCATTTTGTTCCACATTCTGCTCCCCGACCGAATCTTTTCTGAGTTCGACATGCTGCTTGCCTTTCATCATGGCATTCATATGGTCCATCATCTCGGACATCTGCTTCTTTAGTTCTTGTATTTCATCTTGTTTGTAACCAGGATTAACGCTGCTTACCGAATCTGTTCTGGTGTCCTTGAATGGTTCTTCTTCGGCTGTCCCGGTCTAGTCTCGGGATGGAGTTTTGGGATTGGACCCCATTCCTTCAGGTCAAAGAACCTTTGGTCCATCATGAACAATCTTCTATTAAAAGAGAAATCATTCGGGAATCAATGCCCCTGTGTAATGCGAATGCGATGATATGCAAAAACAAAGCAAAAGAAAACAACTTAGTACCGGACAAAAATGGTAAGTACATAATAAAAGGGCAAATTAAATGCGATAAGCAAATAAGGCAATCCTATTTACATTCCATCTAAGACACCTAGGTTATCAGCATGGTTCTAACAGGGTGGATTTCTATGTGTTCTCTACATGCAGTTTTGGTTCTAGGAGGTACCCGAATTGTCCTCGCTGTCCTCTACTAAGAGTAGCAAGGCCCCGAACATCACCCATTATAGACTCCTTTCAACCGAGTTCAATTCAGGGGGACCCATTCGCTTATGCCCGTACGAAGGAACGATATCCTTACGAAAGCATAAGGTACTCGAGCCCCGAAGGTACTTGCTAGGCCCATACGGGAGAACGATATCTCCACGAAAGCATTAGCGTTTTCCCCCCACTTAGAAAGACGGGTTTATATGCCATATTTTAAATGCGTTAAAAATAAACGCGCAATTATGACTGAATGTTAATTTAATAGTCACTTTAACCCGGAATTTCCAATATTAGTAAAGCGGTAATTATTTTAAAAGCTTGACTCTCATTTGTTTTTGAAAAAAAGTCCCCAGTGGAGTCGCCATCTGTAGCGATGTCCTTTTCTCTTCTTTCATCGCTAAATAAAACGTGGTGGATTTTCGAAGGTGTTTGTGATTCTTTGGGATATAAAATATTTATTCTGTGGGGTTTTTTAAAAGAAACCGCATTTAAAAAATGGAGTCGCCACCGGCCACTTAGGTAGGCCGGACACCATAAAACCAGAGATTAAAAAAGACAGGGTTCGGGAGTCGGTTACGGATGGGGAAGGATTAGCACCCCCACACCGCCTAAAATTGGTACTTTAATAATTACCGCTTTATTAATATTGGATTTTCCGGATTAAAGTGACGATTATTTTAAAGTTCGGTCATAATTGCGAATTAATTTTAAGGGCCCCTTTATCCGAGAATAAACGCCCAACCACTATCACTACGCCTGATACTGGCCCCATTTACGCTCGGATAAAAGGACACCGCATTGACAATTTATATCTCGATATGCAAACTTAATGACAAAAATATAAAACATGACAAAATATTTAAATGTAATAAATATTGACATAACAGAATACTAATCTAACATAAATGATATTCTAGACTAAAACATGCATATATACATATTATTCTAAATAATAGATAAAAAAACAACCTTAACAAGTCAGAATAACAATGCAGGAAAAATTACATATATAGATAAACAAATATTTCAAAAGGACATACATGTTAGTAATAAAATATATTTCAACATATATGGAACAATATATTATGCATAAAAGAAGACACACTAACACGTAACCTAAAAGTCAAGAAAACATACAATACGTACAAAAATACAAGAGCATGTTGTTTTACGAGTCAAATAGAACATAACATGTTTTAATACGAATAATTGGATAAAAAAAACACATGACTATTATATGCTTAACACACATATACATATAAACATAAAATACGAGGCATATACGAGGGACATAAAATAAAATAATAGAATATCAACATATACGATTATAATACGAACATGAATATTTACAAAGAATACCAGGGGTCTTCCTCTCCCTTTAGTTCACCATATCAGGCTTGGAGAAGCCGAAAGGCTTATCACTTAAGGAAGAGAAGACCCACAAACAGAGAAGGTAAGACGACTCTCTTATTTTTGTTTCTGTTTTTTCTCTTTCGTATATGCATGTAAAAAAAAGTAAGAAAAGTACCACTGGACTTGCGTTGCTTCTTTTTTGTATTTCTGAAAAAACTTGTTACAATACACTCTGTCTTTTTTTTTTCCTCCCCCCTTGTTACAAAAGTCCCCGTTTCATATATATCACTGTCTTCGTTTTGTTGCAAGTTGCATCTTGCTTTTTCAGATCTGAACTGAACTGACAATTTTTGCTTGTTGTCTTGGGCATGTTCTGAACACGGGGGCTGAATATCGGCGTGGTGGCGGTATGGATGTTCTGCCAGCGGCCAGACGCGTTCTCGGCCGTTAGATCAGATCTGATCTAACGGTCAAGATGGCTTGAAGGACGAACGGCTTGGATGAAGCCTCGATTTGATGAGACGGCTCCAGATCTTGACACGTGGAGCTCCGCAGTCGAGGAGTCAGAACGCGTGGATCTTACGCGCGCGTGGGATATTAAAGCGTCCGCGCATGGACCACACGCGCGCGTGGCACTCGAACGGTCCATACGTGTGGAACACGCGCCTGGCAGATATTTTTGACATCTTAGTTGTATCGTGGCCGTTGGATCAGATCTTGATCCAACGGCCCACATTTACCTGCACACCATAATTGTAATTAGATAAGATTTGGGTTTGGGCCAATCGGGCCTTGTAATTGTATTTGGACTTGGACTGTAATTTTTATTTGGGTTTAATATGTCTAATTTTTTTTCATTTTATCAGCCCAATAATATTAATAATAATAATATAATTATAACAGCAATACATATACATGATACAAACATATACTTATACAAGTATAACATATTGGCATACGTACATATAATCCTACCCATAATGAACAGAACTTCTATATATATTAATCAAATATGATCATACTCTAGATACATACGCGACACACATTCATCATTAATACGTATACATACATAGCTTATAATGTACATGCGCGCACACCACACCTTATATATATATTAGTAACATTCATGCATATAATATAATAAATATACATGCAATACTAATATGTATTTACAAGTGAAAATGAGTGATTACAATGCCGAGCTAGTTGCCAGGGCAATGCATGAAGGAGACGTCGAGCCAGTTGCGATGGCATTTGTCAACAAAAACAAAATGCAATAGGGATGTCGAAATTCATGATTTTACAAGTCCAAGATGACATGGAGCAAGGCCCAAGCCCAAAGGAATTTGATTGCCATGCAGAGATTAAAGAAGAATTAAATTCCAAGAAGATAGGAGAAGTTCTAATAGGAATAAAATTATAATAAAGAATTATATTCTTTAAAGATAATTAAATTCCAACTCAAACTCCTCCTCAAAGAAGGACTTTGGCCTAGCCCTATAAATATCAAGGAAATTTCGACAAGATGAATAGGGAGAGCAAGAGGGAATTTCGACAAGACCAAGAGAGGAAGCAAAGGGGAATTTTCGACAAGCTTCGGCTTTTCTTCCTTGTTCGATTGGGTTCATGCTAGGGATTGTTTATCTTGTGTTTCTTTGGAACCTAGCCATGAACTAAATTTACTTGGCTATGGTTATTGTGTTTTGTGGTTGTGAGAAACTATTGGTTTTTGTTTAGGTAATAAGAGTTTGCACATTTCTATTTCAAGGTTTATTCATTCTTGGTTCTTATTATTGCTTGCGAGTGAATTGGGAGAGGATCTCGTGATTTCATCCATTTATCTAATATCGGGAGAGTTAGATTCAAGAAACGAATGAATATGATCTTTATTCAATCCAATGATGGTGAAGATTAATCCGGCTAGGAATAAGTTAAGGATTTCAACGGCTAAGAGGAGCGCAAGATTGGTTGTTGTTCACCCTTGATTCACGCAGGATGTATTATCAAGGCATGCACAAGTAGCTAGAGTTTCGACTTAGGGATAAGAAGAAACCATTGAAGAATGCTCCGCCGAACCTTGAAGTTGCTGCCCAGTCGCCCAAGTAGTTGCCCAACTAGTCACCCAGGCAACCATCAATTAGTTGCCAAGGCAACCCCGTCGTGCAAGTTGCCACGGCAACTGAGTCGCCTGCACTCTTTTTTACCAAGACAATCCAATCGGCTATCACACCTCAACTCACGATAACCTAGCCTATCTCTCTCATTCGATCTCATCTTTTCATTTACTTAATTGCTTTCTATATTAGTTATTAGTTAAAACTTCTATAATCCTTTACTTGTGTTTTTACTTTTTACAGTGCAAGAGAATAGATTCTTGAAGTGGCACCAATCCCTGTGGAGACGATATCTTTTATACTATAACTTGCGACGTG
The DNA here is from genome assembly GCA_019671005.1 of Hibiscus mutabilis. NCBI lineage: Eukaryota > Viridiplantae > Streptophyta > Magnoliopsida > Malvales > Malvaceae > Hibiscus > Hibiscus mutabilis. Next base: position 41,728,374 of record CM033748.1, read on the forward strand.
TATACTTGCACATTTGCGTAGAACTTATTACGCGCAACAAGTTTTTGGCGCCATTGCCGGGGATTGGCAATAGCGACTTTGTTTTTACTTTCTTGCACTTTCTTTTTATTTTTCTTGTTTAAAATTCAAAGGGCTAACAAACTTTGGTTTTGCATTGGTATATGACCAGGGCGAGACCGACTTCACCAGAATATCCCTTTGATCCAGAAATCGAACGAACCTTACAAAGACTTAGACGAAGGATAAGAGAAGTAATGGCAAATCAAGACGGCAATATGAATCAAGATGTTCGAGCAGGAGGATGAGTGATTCTTGCACGAAACAGAACTATTTGAGACTATCTTGAAGAAGATCTTGATGGACTTAACCCAGGAGTTGTCGCACCTGAAATTGAAGCCGACCACTTTGAGTTGAAACCGGTAATGTTTAATATGATCAACACAATTGGTCAATTTGGCGGCTCAGCAACTGAAGATGCACGAAAACATCTGAAATCTTTCCTCGAGATTTGCAGCTCGTTCAAGATACACAGAGTCACCCCCGATGTCCTAGGATTAAGATTATTCCCCTATTCACCGAGGGATAGGGCGAAAGCATGGTTGAATAGCATTCCTGCCGGATCCATAGCATCTTGGACTGATCTTTGTCGTGATTTCCTTGCTAGATTTAATCCTACAAATTTGACTGATAAGCTTCGTAACGACATTACTTCTTTTCGGCAGGCAGATGATGAATCCATGTACGAGGCTTGGGAGTGATATAGAGAACTTCTACACAAATGCCCCCTACACGGATTCCCGGTGTGGACTCAAGTAACAATGTTTTACAACGCCGTGAATACACCAACAAGGATGATGCTAGATGCCTCGGCAAACAACATACTCCTAGATAAGTCACCGGAAGAAGCAATGCAAATTTTAAACAGGCTGGCTGATAAGTGTTCAAAAGTACTATTTTTATTACCCTTTTTACTCATATTATTGTTAGACTTAAGCTCATAATAGTTGCATAATTAGTCATTCATGCATTAATTCATGTTTCTTTCCACCGTTGAGCTTGATTACATAACTTGGTGATTTTTGTGGAAAAAGATGCTGCTTTGGTGTGTTTTTGTGTGTGTATGTGCAGGATCACTTGCCAAAGCAATGCCGAGCTAGTTGCCAGGGCAATGCATGAAGGATATGCCGAGCTAGTTGCCAGGGCAATGCATGAAGGAGACGCCGAGCCAGTTGCCATGGCATTTGTCGACAAAGACAAAAAGCAATATGGATGTCGAAATTCATGACTTTACAAGCCCAAGATGACATGGAGCAAGGCCCAAGCCCAAAGGAATTTGATTGCCATGCAGAGATTAAAGAAGAATTAAATTCCAAGAAGATAGGAGAAGTTCTAATAGGAATAAAATTATAATAAAGAATTATATTCTTTAAAGATAATTTAATTCCAACTCAAACTCCTCCTCAAAGAAGGACTTTGGCCTAGCCCTATAAATAGCAAGGAGATTTCGACAATCCATAGAGAGAGCAAGAGGGAAATTTCGACAAGATAGCAAGGAGGGAAATTTAAACTTCTTCTTCTTCTTTGCTTCTATTAGATTCATGGTTTGGGGATTATTCTTTGTATATCTTTTGAACCCAACCATGAACTAACTTGTTTGGTTGGGGTTATTGTGTTTTGTTGTTGTGAGAAACTATTGGTTTTTGTTTAGGTAATAAGAGTTTGCACTTTTCTATTTCAAGGTTTATTCATTCTTGATTCTTATTATTGTTTTGCGAGTGAATTGGGAGAGGATCTCGTGATTTCATCCATTTATCTAATATCGGAGAGTTAGATTCAAGAAACGAATGAATATGATCTTTATTCAATCCAATGATGGTGAAGATTAATCCGGCTTAGGAATAAGTTAAGGATTTCAACGGCTAAGAGGAGTGCAAGATTGGTTGTTGTTCACCCTTGATTCACGCAGGGATGTATTATCAAGGCATGCACAAGTAGCTAGAGTTTCGACTTAGGGATAAGAAGAAACCATTGAAGAACGCTCCGCCAACCTTGAAGTTGCTGCCCGATCGCCCAAGTAGTTGCCCAACTAGTCGCCCGAGGCAACCATCAATTAGTTGCCAAGGCAACCCGTTGTGCAAGTCGCCACGGCAACCGAGTTGCCCGTGCACTCTTTTTTACCAAGACAATCCAATCGGCTATCACACCTCAACTCACGATAACCTAGCCTATCTCTCTCAATCGATCTCATCTTTTCTTTTACTTTATTGCTTTCTAGTTTAGTTATTAGTTAAACTCCTTTAATCCTTTAATTGTGTTTTTACTTTTCACAAAGTCAAAGAACTTAAGCAAAGTGGCCCAAACCAATCCTCGTGGAGACGATACTCGATACTCATATCACTTTATTACTTGCGACGTGTATACTTGCACAATTGCGTAGCACTTATCACACGCAACAAGTTTTTGGCGCCGTTGCGTTGGGATTGGCAATTGGTGTTAGTTGTTTTTGTTATTGCATTTTTTTCTCTCTCTTTAATTTTACTAACTTTTCTTTTTGTTTGTTTTATCAAAAAAAAAAAAAAAAAAAATTAGGCTTCTAAGTTAAGGAACATCAACATGTCGGGAAATAAAAACCAATCTATTCGAGAGATGATGTTGGAAGATATGAATCAATTCAATCAAGAGTTCCTTGCACCCTTTGATGATTACCTATACCAACCGAGAAAAGCCCAAAGAACTTATACCATGGAAAAATCTTGTGCTATGTGTGGAGAACATCATGTGTTTGAAAATTGCCCTCACATTTTCGGTGCATATAACTACATGGAGGACCATAGAGGGAACCAGCAGCAAAATTCTTCATGTCCTTTTCAAGAGCATTCCAATTCCTTGGAGGAAACGTTACTAGCTTCATTGGCTAGACTTGACGGATCAATTGAAGAGATTCGAGAGCTATCAAAATCTATGGATACGAGGATAACTCAATGGGATGCAACCTTAGGGGATTCAGAAGATCAATTGGGGAGATCCACATATGTCATGGATAACATGCACCAACAATTCATTCCTAGGGATACTGAAGTCCCAAGGCAAGAGGACAAGGAGCAATGCAAAGAAATCTCTCTGATGTGTGAGGAACAACTAGAATCTCAAAGTCAAGAGGATGCCAATGAGAGAGACTGCCCAACACATGATGAGCATGAACAACAAATTGCCTCGGCAATGATTGAGGAGCCTGAACGAGCAATGCTTTGCGACAACACTCGGTGAAGCCGAGAACAATAATACTACAAAGAAATTCGAGGAACCCGATGCCCGAAGGTTACAACGTTGATGTTGAAGCAGGAATCTATAGATTGCTCTCATCTACAATTGCCACGGCAATTACTCGACCACATACAAGATCAACGAGATGATAATACTTTGCCAATGGAATATGAGCAGGTAATAGTTGAACCTTTTGAATTCTTTAAAAACTCACATTGTCCATTGCAGGTATGTCTTGAGGAACCGAGATTGGTAGATTTGAAGCCATCGAAATCTCTACTGATGGAGATGTTTGAGAGGCCAAAAGAAAACGGTGTTTGGATTCATAAAGCTCTTCAGAAAATTGATTCTTCCCTTGACTTACAACAAATTTTGGCAACTGATTGCCACGGCAATTGGCTTGAGCAGCAATTGCCACGACAACAAAGGCTACATCCAACCATGATAGAAGTCGACAAGAATGAGGTAATTGAATGGTTGAGAATGGATATAATTTTTCCTATTAATATATTTGTGCCTTCAGGAATAGTAGCAAGGTGGAGAGTATACATGGACTACAAGCGAACAAAGAAGAAAGACACCTCCACCATGGTAACGCAAAAGGGAGTAGTGGCAAGCACATTTGCCAAACTCTTTTTGGGCAATATTATCACCCGATGGAGGGTGCGGATGGACTATAAGAAGTATCGAAAACGGCAACCTTCAACACCGCAACAACTCCTGATCGCGCGCCTCTGCAACCATGGACGCGTCGCCTCGGCAACCCCGACGCCGCCGACAACCATGGATGTGCATGCCTCGGCAACCCTCGACGCCACGGCAACTACGATACATTTATTTTTATTTTTATTTTTTGAACTATTTTGTTCTATTATTTTTTGTTATTTTTTCTTTATTTTTTAGGATATATTTTATTTTTCTTCATTATCTTTAGTTTCCGGTTTTCTTTATTTTCTTTTCCACAACAAGACTCACAACCACCATGATAAGGAAATTTATCACCGACTACTCGCCACAGCAACCACAACAGAAACTGGCGATGCCCAGGCAACAACAATGGCTTCGGCAACTCCTGATGCACATGCAAGTAAACCTGCCTCGGCAAACATGGATCAAACCAAAGCAATGCTATTCACGCGGTACCAGCCACAAGCATTCAACCACCGATCAGAAATTGAATCAAGCAAACGGCACGAAGGAAACTCATCACTCGAGGTGACGACCTCTTCGACTAACTCATTTCATTTAGTTACTTTTAAATTTTGTTTCACTCTTACATGCATTGAGGACAATGCTTCTCTCGAGTTTGGGGGGTGTTGGTTTCTAGTTAGTTTCATGTTTAGTTGCATTCATCTTTAGCAATCACATATAGGTTGCATATGTTATTTGCCATGCCTTTAATTGGATTTAATTGCTTAAGACTTGTTGAATATCCAATGATGAATTTTTGCCACTGCACTTAATTGAAATAACCTTTAATTTTAGGATTGCATGAAAAGAACTTAGAGTTTTACTATGATGCTGAATTTTTTTACACGGTTGTGGGTTGTTGATTCAAAGAAACTTAGTGAACTTAGGTTGCTTAAAATTTGGGTAAATTTAAAATTGAAAATTAAAAGTTAATTTCTTGCTAGAGGTGCCCAAAACTGGCTCTAGTAGTAAATACACTTTCTTGCTAGAGGTGCCCGAAACTGGCTCTAGTAGTTAATGCACATTAAAGAATCGCTAGAGGTGCCCGAAATTGGCTCTAGTCGACTAAAATAAAATGAGAAATTGCTTACTTTACTAGAGGTGCCCGAAATTGGCTCTAGTGAAAATTAAAATAAATGCCCCAGTAATTAAATTGATAAAAGCCTATTGTTCACATAGAATCTTGAAAATCAACTTGTACACAACTACGCACACACATTGTCACGAGCATTATAGTTTGGTTCCGGGTAATTTTTTGTGCTATCCGAAAAATTTAAAAGGTGATCATACTTTGTGCCACGGTTCCGAGGTTTGAATTCAAGTTTGAAGCATGTCTTTGATGATTAAAGTCTTGGCAGGTAATTATGAGTTTGCATTGCTTGAGGACAAGCAATAGTTCGAGTTTGGGGGCGTGATAAGTGTTCAAAAGTACTATTTTTATTACCCTTTTTACTCATATTATTGTTAGACTTAAGCTCATAATAGTTGCATAATTAGTCATTCATGCATTAATTCATGTTTCTTTCCACCGTTGAGCTTGATTACATAACTTGGTGATTTTTGTGGAAAAAGATGCTGCTTTGGTGTGTTTTTGTGTGTGTATGTGCAGGATCACTTGCCAAAGCAATGCCGAGCTAGTTGCCGTGGCAATGCATGAAGGATATGCCGAGCTAGTTGCCGTGGCAATGCATGAAGGAGACGCTGAGCCAGTTGCCATGGCATTTGTCGACAAAGACAAAAAGCAATATGGATGTCGAAATTCATGACTTTACAAGCCCAAGATGACATGGAGCAAGGCCCAAGCCCAAAGGAATTTGATTGCCATGCAGAGATTAAAGAAGAATTAAATTCCAAGAAGATAGGAGAAGTTCTAATAGGAATAAAATTATAATAAAGAATTATATTCTTTAAAGATAATTTAATTCCAACTCAAACTCCTCCTCAAAGAAGGACTTTGGCCTAGCCCTATAAATAGCAAGGAGATTTCGACAATCCATAGAGAGAGCAAGAGGGAAATTTCGACAAGATAGCAAGGAGGGAAATTTCGACTTCTTCTTCTTCTTTGCTTCTATTAGATTCATGGTTTGGGGATTATTCTTTGTATATCTTTTGAACCCAACCATGAACTAACTTGTTTGGTTGGGGTTATTGTGTTTTGTTGTTGTGAGAAACTATTGGTTTTTGTTTAGGTAATAAGAGTTTGCACTTTTCTATTTCAAGGTTTATTCATTCTTGATTCTTATTATTGTTTGCGAGTGAATTGGGAGAGGATCTCGTGATTTCATCCATTTATCTAATATCGGGAGAGTTAGATTCAAGAAACGAATGAATATGATCTTTATTCAATCCAATGATGGTGAAGATTAATCCGCTTAGGAATAAGTTAAGGATTTCAACGGCTAAGAGGAGTGCAAGATTGGTTGTTGTTCACCCTGATTCACGCAGGATGTATTATCAAGGCATGCACAAGTAGCTAGAGTTTCGACTTAGGGATAAGAAGAAACCATTGAAGAACGCTCCGCCGAACCTTGAAGTTGCTGCCCGATCGCCCAAGTAGTTGCCCAACTAGTCGCCCAGGCAACCATCAATTAGTTGCCAAGGCAACCCGTTGTGCAAGTCGCCACGGCAACCGAGTTGCCCGTGCACTCTTTACCAAGACAATCCAATCGGCTATCACACCTCAACTCACGATAACCTAGCCTATCTCTCTCAATCGATCTCATCTTTTCTTTTACTTTATTGCTTTCTAGTTTAGTTATTAGTTAAACTCCTTTAATCCTTTAATTGTGTTTTTACTTTTCACAAAGTCAGAGAACTTAAGCAAAGTGGCCCAAACCAATCCTCGTGGAGACGATACTCGATACTCATATCACTTTATTACTTGCGACGTGTATACTTGCACAATTGCGTAGCACTTATCACACGCAACACCGGCCAAGAATGACTATCAATTCCCATCTACTAGAAGAGGAGGAGTTAGACACAAGCCACAATACATGAACTAGGATCATCGATTCAATTTCGCACACATTGGCCGCTTTAACCAAGATGGTCCGAACATGCAAAAACCAAACAACACACATGAAGTCAAGGTAATGGATTCTTTTTGTGAGTTATGTGGTGATAACCATAATTCTTCCGAATGTATGCGTAATCCGGAATCCAAATTCTATGTGGGGAAATTACAATCGAGCAACAACATGATGTCCAATACATACAATCTAGCTTGGAAGAAGCACCGAATTTTTCATGGAGTAATCCCAACAATGCTCTAAACTGAAACAATCAGAATGCACAAGCATCCGGATTCCAAAGAGAATATGCCACGGCAAATGATGCCGCAACAACAACCGACGACATCTAGTTCTTTGGAAAATTCTCTAAATGCTTTTATGATGAAAAACTGAATCTTATATGGCTGAGAATAGTAATTTCATAAAAAGAACTGATGCTTTTATTAACAGGACCGAGATGAGATTGCAAAACCAAGAGGCGGCAATCAAATCATTGGAAAATCAAGTCGGATAGTTTGCTCAAAATCTGAACACTAGACCACAAGGAGGTTTACCTAGCGATACTGAAGTCGCAAGAGGAACTGGCCATGAGCAATGTAAGGCAATCATCACCAGAAGTGGCCAACAACTTAGAGAGGTTCAAACCCGCTCGTCAAACAAAACTCCACAAAAAGATCAAGACGAACCTAGCGGCAAAGCCTCAGATGCTGAACCAGGAATTGCCGCGGCAACCGGCAATAAACATGCCTCGGCAACCGACGACGCCTCGGCAACTTGCGATCAGCATGCCTCGGCAACCCCAGTTGATAATGCCTCGGCAACTCCAGATGTCCCAGCAATGCCGTCAATCAGGTTTCAAACCAATGAAAGGATCGAAGATATCCGACTTCCACCACCATTCCCACAAAGGTTGAAGCAACAAAAGCAAGAATACCAATTCAAGAAGTTTCTTGATATCCTAAAGCAAGTCCACATCAACTTGCCATTGGTGGAAGCAATTGAACAAATGCCAAACTATGCCATGTTTCTTAAAGACATTGTGTCCAAAAGAACAAGGCTAGGAGAGTTTGAAACAGTTGCTGCAACAGAGGGATGCATGGCAATGTTGCACAATCGTATGCCACCTAAGTTGAAGGATCCCGGAAGTTTCACAATACCCTGTTCTATTGGAAATCACTATGTCGGGAAAGCACTATGCGACCTAGGGGCTAGCATAAACTTGATGCCTAAATCGGTTTTCCAAAAACTAGGAATCGGGAAGGCAAGACCTACAACAGTCATGCTACAGCTAGCCGACAGATCCTATGTGCATCCAGAGGGAAAAATCAAAGACATACTGGTAAAAGTCGATAAATTTATTTTTCCCGCTGACTTTATTGTTTTGGATTGTGAAGCAGATGAGCATGCACCCATCATTCTCGGGAGACCATTCCTAGCAACAGGGAGAACCTTGATTGATGTTGAAAAGGGAGAACTCACAATGAGGGTGAATGACCAGCAAGTTAAACTAAATGTGTTCCAAACACTAAGGCATGCCGATGATCCAGAAGAATGCCAACTACTTCATGCCACGGCAGAGTTTAACTTCGATGAGGAATTTAGTTGCCTCGGCAACTACATTGCCGATCAAGAGGAACCTGAGGAGTATGAAGAACCGGTCGATGAGGAACAACAAGAAGAGGCAAATTGGCTAGTCAATCGACCAGGTACATACTTTGAACCACTTGATTACTCAGGTAAGGAAGGTAAACTCGAAAAACCCTCTTTTGAAAATCCACCAATTCTTGAGTTGAAACAATTGCCAGAGCAACTAAAATATGTATACTTAGGGACCGATAATACATTGCCTGTAATTATTTCTTCTAAGTTACAGCCTGAGCAGGAAAAGAAGCTGATCAAGATGTTGAAGCTACACAAAAAGGCAATAGGGTGGACAATTGCCGACTTGAAGGGAATTAGCCCGGCGGTGTGCATGCACAAGATCTTGTTGGAAGATGATCACAAACCTTCAATTGAGGCCCAGAAGAGACTGAATCATGCCATGAAAGGGGTTGTAATGAAAGAAATCATCAAGTGGCTTGACGCCGGCATTATATACCCTATCTCCGATAGTACGTGGGTAAGTCCGTACAATGTGTACCGAAAAAGGGAGGTATAACAAAGGTAAGCAATGAAAATAATGAACTTATCCCAACCAGGACTGTGACCGGTTGGAGGGTTTGTATGGACTATCGAAAGCTAAACAAAGCCACTAGGAAAGATCACTTCCCATTACCCTTTATTGATCAAATGCTTGACCGTCTTGCAGGTAAACCCTTTTATTGTTTTCTTGATGGTTATTCAGGTTACAATCAGATTGCCATAGCACCAGAAGATCAAGAAAAGACAACCTTCATATGCCCATACGGTACTTATGCCTTCCGAAGGATGCCGTTCGGATTGTGTAACGCCCCGGCAACCTTCCAAAGATGCATGATGGCACTCTTTTCAGACATGGTCGAAGACTTCCTTGAGATCTTCATGGATGATTTTTTGGTTTTTGGTAATGACTTCGACGGCTGTCTCGGCAAATTAGAGAGGGTGTTGGCAAGATGCGAAGAAACGGATTTAGTCCTCAATTAGTAGAAATGCCACTTTATGGTAGATGAAGGAATAGTGCTCAGCCACGAGATTTCATCCAAGGGAATTGAAGTAGACAAAGCCAAGGTGGACGTGATCGAGAGATTACCCCCACCAAATTTGGTTAAAGGAATTCGAAGTTTTCTCGGACATGCAGGTTTTTATAGGAGGTTCATTCATAATTTTTATAAAATCACTAAACCTTTGTGTAATCTGCTTGAACAGGATAAAGTCTTCGATTTTGATGATTCTTGCACTCAAGCATTCAAAACCCTAAAGAAAAAGCTTGCCTCGGCACCCATTGTCGTTCCACCGGATTGGACGCTGCCTTTTGAGCTCATGTGTGATGCAAGTGATTTCGCGGTAGGAGCAGTCCTAGGCCAACGCACAGGTAAGACCTTCCATGTGATATACTACGCTAGTAAAACTCTTAATAGCGCTCAAGTGAATTACACAACAACGGAGAAAGAGTTACTAGCTGTAGTTTTCGCATTTGACAAGTTTCGATCCTATTTAATTGGTAAAAAGGTAATTGTTCATATGGACCATTCGGTAATCAAATACTTATTTGCTAAAAAGGATGCTAAACCTCGTTTATTTCATTGGATATTACTTTTACAAGAATTTGATATTGAAATTAAGGACAGGAAAGGAACAGAAAATCAAGTGGCCGATCACTTATCACGTTTGGAACGCAATAGGGAGGAGGACGCGGATCTAGAGATATGCGATGCATTCCTGGATGAACAAATTCTAGTTGCCTCGGCAACCCTTGACGCCTCGGCAACTCTCGATGCCGTAGCAGCCTTTGACGCACATGCCTCGGCAATCTTGGGAGCAGTCGCCACGGCAGCACATGCCTCGACAATACCCTGGTACGCGGATTTAGTTAACTTCCTTGTTTGTGGTATTTTTCCTTATGGCATTACTCACCAAGGGAAGAAGCGGTTCCGCCATGATGCTAAGCATTACTTTTGGGACGAGCCTCTTTTGTTTAAACAATGTGCAGATCAGGTTATACGCCGATGTGTCCCTGAAGAAGAGCAACAGAATGTACTCCGGCAATGCCATTCTTCACCCTATGAAGGAAATTTTGGAGGAACTCGTACCGCGGCCAAAGTCTTGCAATCTGGTTTGTATTGGCCAACATTGTACAAAGATGCCCAAGACTTTTACAAGCAATGTGATCGTTGCCAAAGGACGGGCAATATCTCTAGACGACATGAGATGCCACTCCAGAAGATCATCGAGGTGGAACTGTTCGATGTATGGGGGATCGATTTTATGGGACCTTTCCCATCTTCATTCGGCAACCTCTACATCTTACTCACCGTCGACTATGTGTCTAAATAGGTAGAGGCAGCTGCAGTTCCCAACGACGATTCCAAGACCGTGCAACGATTCCTGCAAAAAAACATATTTACACTGTTTGGGATGCCGAGAGCAATTATCAGTGACGGGGGCAAGCATTTTGACAACAGACTAATTGCCAAGATGTTGCAACGCTTCGGAATATCACACAAGATCGCCACGGCATATCACCCACAAACCAACGGGCAAGCAGAAATTTCCAACCAGGAGTTGAAGGGAATACTCGAGAAAGTTGTAAATCCCTGAATGAAGGATTGGTCATTAAGACTAGATGACGCACTTTGGGCATATCGCACTGCATTCAAAACACCCTTAGGTATGTCCCCTTTCTGACTTGTCTATGGTAAAACATGTCATCTACTAGTGGAAATCGAGCACAAGGCGTACTGGGCAATCAAGACCGTGAATATGGATTGGGAAAGTGCCGGACAAAAGCGCCTGATGGATCTCAATGAGATAGAAGAATTTCGTGAACTAGCCTATAACAATGCACGAATCTACAAGGAGAAAACAAAGCGATGGCATGACAAGAAACTATTGCCACGGCAGTTCACGCCAGGGCAACTAGTTCTCCTATTCAATTCTCGGCTAAAACTTTTCCCGGGAAAGCTGAAATCAAGATGGTCGGGACCATTTGAAGTCGTCAAACCATTCTCCCATGGCGCCGTGATAATCAAGTCCATCTCTGACAACCATGAATTCAAAGTTAATGGACAAAGATTGAAGCACTACAATGGTGCCCATGTGGAACGTAACAAGGAAGTTGTCAACTTAGGAGATGCATGAGCATGCTCTCCCTTTTTTATATTTTTATTTTTATTTTTATTTTTATTTTTTTCGATTATTAAATTATTTAATTTTTTTTCCAATTTTTTTTTATTTTTTTTCGATTATTAGTAGTTTTAGGATAGATTTTTTTATTCAAGTTTAAGAATCCTATTACACATCTTTATTTATTTTCTCTATTAGTTTATATTTAATTTTTATTTGATTTGTTTTTGAATTGTAGGAAAAGAAGTTCAAGATAAAGAAGGAATTCTAAACCAAGTAGGAAAACATCTTCAACAAGGAAACTAATGGGCTGAATCTAAGGCTTATATAAAGCCTCCAATTCATCCTAACTAAAACCCCTTTGTCTAAAATTCCTACCAAACCCTAAACCCTTTTTCGATTTCCCCCAATCCCAACCACCTATCTTTTCTATAAAACCCATCACCCTTAACCTATTCCTACTTTCTATCTTGCAACTTTTTTGTTTCTTTTCTTTTCTTTTCTTTGTTTTTACTCACAACCAAGATCATACATGGCATCCAAGATTAAACTTTTGGTTCATCCAAGTTCCTCCAAAGAACCAAGATACAAGAAGTTTGCTACACCGGCGGTTCAAGAAATATTTCAATCCAAGTTTGAAAGCCGGAAGATTCATGAAGAACAAGGCTTTGAATACTCCAACTCTCATCAAGATTTCGGCCTTGAACCATTCATCTTCAAGAGGATTGCACATCAAAAGTGGCAAATCTTTTGCCATCAACCGGAACCGGGTAACATCTCATGGGTAAGAGAATTCTATGCTCACTCACCTAACCCGGATAATCCTTATGTTTTTGTTCGTGACAAGGCCATACTTATAAGTCCTGAAAGCATCAACACCTTTTACGGACTTTACATTGAGAAGGACGAGCATCAAGCCTTCGTTGACCAAATCAATCCCAAGCAACTCGACAATGTGCTTCAAGAACTCACTCAACCGGGAACTCATTGGAACGACGGTAAATAAAGGGCACGGTAAATCGCCTTCGGCTTAAACCCGAGGCAAAACTATGGAATAAGTTTGTTAAAACTTCTTTAATGCCCTCTACACACAATACTACCGTTTATATACCACGTCTTTTGCTCATACATTCTATTTTGCATAATCGCATCATTAACATTGGAAAAATTATTTGTGATGAGATTTTTGTATGCAGCTCAAAAGATAAGGGTTATCTTTTCTTCCCTTGCTTAATTTCTAATCTTTGCAAGGAGATGCATGTCCCGAGTGAGTCCACCGATGAAAAGGCCCTACCCAAATCTGGTTGGAATCAAGCACTAATCCGGAAGCTAATGGGAGAGGCACCGGAAGATTCTTCAAGGCCTCCAATTGCCACGGCAACTCCTGCCGCCGCGGCAATCCCTAATGCCCAAGCACCTAACGCCAGAGCAACTCGGCCATTAATCCTGGGACACTTTGAAGCACTTTTGAACCCATTGACAAGCCGCCTAAGGCAAATTGAAGATCGGCAACTAATGTTCATGCGGTACATGAAGGAGCACAACAATGCCATCACCCAAGTCATCCTAGAAAAGTACCCGGACAATCGCGTGTCGTTCCCAATCTTTCCCGCCGATATCCTTGCCACGACAACCAACGAAGCTGATGCCACGACAACCAACCCTGAAGATGCCACGGCAACCAAAGCTAAAGACATCCCGACAACCACTGCAAAAGCCAAAGGTAAAGCACCTATGCCCGAATCAACTCCTACGGAATCATTTTCTAATTTTTCAGATTCGGACGAGTCCTCCATTGAACCAATAAAGACCGCACCAATTGAATCCTCCAAGCGAAAAGCCATTGACATTGATGAAGAGGATGATGAGGACAACCCCGTACGAGGATCGATTCCACCACCGGCAACAAGAAAACAACCATCGCGTTCAAGCAAGAAAATCAAGGCGCCAACTAGAAGGAAACTAATCATCTACGATGACGAACTCTCAGAGTAAGTCCTCGTATGCATTTTTATTTTTATTTTTCGTTATTTTTATGCATGCATTGAGGACAATGCCTCACTCGAGTTTGGGGGGGATTGTTATTATTAATTACCATGTTTAGTTACATTAATATTAAGTATTACATTTAGGATACATAAATTGTTTGCCATGCCTTTAATTGGAACAAGAATTGCTTAGATTTGATGAATATTCGATGATGACTTTGCCAATGCACTTAATTGATAGAATTTTTATTCTAGGATAACCATGGAAAAACTTAGAATTTTACTATGATGCTAAATTTGATGAAACACTGTTGTGGTTTGATTGATTTAAGGAGTTCTAGTAAACTTAGGTTGATAATTAACAAATTGGGGGATTAGAATAAAAATTGGATGAATGCTAGAGGTGCCCGAAACTGGCTCTAGCATGTGCTAAAAAAATTAATCACTAGAGGTGCCCGAAACTGGCTCTAGGAGGCGTTAAAAAAATTCTTTTTAACTAGAGGTGCCCGAAACCGGCTCTAGCCGATTAAATTAACTTAAGAAAACTAAAAACAAAACACTAGAGGTGCCCGAAATTGGCTCTAGTTAAAACATGTTAAAAAGAACCCAATGAAATAATTTGAAAACCTATTGTTTGCATAGAATCCGAAAAATCAACTTGCACACAACTCCGCACACACACTCACAAGCATTATAGTTTGATTCCGAGTAATTCCTCAGTTTTCTGAAAAATAAAAAGCCAATCATACTTTGTGCCCCGGTTCAGAGAATTGAAATCAATTTCAAAGCTGAGTTTGTGAAAATTGAAGTCTTGGCAGGTAATTATGAGTTTGCATTGCTTGAAGACAAACAATAGTTCGAGTTTGGGGGTGTGATAAGTGTTCAAAAGTACTATTTTTCTTACCCTTTTTACTCATATTATTGTTAGACTTAGGCTCATATTAGTTGCATAGTTAGCCATTCATGCATTAATCCATGTTTCCTTCCATCGTTGAGCTTGATTACATAACTTGGTAGTTTTTGTGGAAAAGATGCTGCTTTGGTGTGCTTTGTGTGGGTATGTGCAGGATCACTTGCCAAAGCAATGCCGAGCTAGTTGCCAGGGCAATGCATGAAGGATATGTCGAGCTAGTTGCCAGGGCAATGCATGAAGGAGACGCCGAGCCAGTTGCCATGGCATTTTTCGACAAAAACAAAATGCAATAGGGATGTCGAAATTCATGATTTTACAAGCCCAAGATGACATGGAGCAAGGCCCAAGCCCAAAGGAATTTGATTGCCATGCAGAGATTAAAGAAGAATTAAATTCCAAGAAGATAGGAGAGTTTTCTAATAGGAATAAAATTATAATAAAGAATTATATTCTTTAAAGATAATTTAATTCCAACTCAAACTCCTCCTCAAAGAAGGACTTTGGCCTAGCCCTATAAATATCAAGGAGATTTCGACAAGATGAATAGGGAGAGCAAGAGGGAATTTCGACAAGACCAAGAGAGGAAGCAAAGGGGAATTTTCGACAAGCTTCAGCTTTTCTTCCTTGTTCGATTGGGTTCATGCTAGGGATTGTTTATCTTGTGTTTCTTTGGAACCTATACATGAACTAAATTTACTTGGCTATGGTTATTGTGTTTTGTGGTTGTGAGAAACTATTGGTTTTTGTTTAGGTAATAAGAGTTTGCACTTTTCTATTTCAAGGTTTATTCATTCTTGGTTCTTATTATTGCTTGCGAGTGAATTGGGATAGGATCTCGCGATTTCATCCATTTATCTAATATCGGGAGAGTTAGATTCAAGAAACGAATGAATATGATCTTTATTCAATCCAATGATGGTGAAGATTAATCCGGCTTAGGAATAAGTTAAGGATTTCAACGGCTAAGAGGAGCGCAAGATTGGTTGTTGTTCACCCTTGATTCACGCAGGGATGTATTATCAAGGCATGCACAAGTAGCTAGAGTTTCGACTTAGGGATAAGAAGAAACCATTGAAGAACGCTCCGCCGAACCTTGAAGTTGCTGCCCAGTCGCCCAAGTAGTTGCCCAACTAGTCGCCCAGGCAACCATCAATTAGTTGCCAAGGCAACCCCGTCGTGCAAGTTGCCACGGCAACTGAGTCGCCCGTGCACTCTTTTACCAAGACAATCCAATCGGCTATCACACCTCAACTCACGATAACCTAGCCTATCTCTCTCATTCGATCTCATCTTTTCATTTACTTAATTGCTTTCTAGATTAGTTATTAGTTAAAACTTCTATAATCCTTTACTTGTGTTTTTACTTTTTATAGTGCAAGAGAATAGATTCTTGAAGTGGCACCAATCCCTGTGGAGACGATATCTTTTATACTATAACTTGCGACGTGTATACTTGCACATTTGCGTAGCACTTATTACGCGCAACATGTTTTTGGCGCCGTTGCCGGGGATTGACAATAGCGACTTTGTTTTTATTTTTCTTGTTTAAAATTCAAAGGGCTAACAAACTTTGGTTTTACATTGGTATATGACCAGGGCGAGACCGACTTCACCAGAATATCCCTTTGATCCAGAAATCGAACGAACCTTACAAAGACTTAGACGAAGGATAAGAGAAGCAATGGCAAATCAAGACGACAATATGAATCAAATGTTCGAGCAGGAGGAGGAGTGATTCTTGCACGAAACAGAACTATTCGAGACTATCTTGAAGAAGATCTTGATGGACTTAACCCAGGAGTTGTCGCACCTGAAATTGAAGCTGACCACTTTGAGTTGAAACTGGTAATGTTTAATATGATCAACACAATTGGTCAATTTGGCAGCTCAGCAACTGAAGATGCACGACAACATCTGAAATCTTTCCTCGAGATTTGCAACTCGTTCAAGATACACGGAGTCACCCCCGATGTCCTAGGATTAAGATTATTCCCCTATTCACTGAGGGATAGGGCGAAAGCATGGTTGAATAGCATTCCTGCCGGATCCATAGCATCTTGGATTGATCTTTGTCGTGATTTCCTTGCTAGATTTAATCCTACAAATTTGACTGATAAGCTTCGTAATGACATTACTTCTTTTCGGAAGGCAGATGATGAATCCATGTACGAGGCTTGGGAGTGATATAGAGAACTTCTACACAAATGCCCCCTACACAGATTCCCGGTGTGGACTCAAGTAACAATGTTTTACAACGCCGTGAATACACCAACAAGGATGATGCTAGATGCCTCGGCAAACGGCATACTCCTAGATAAGTCGCCGGAAGAAGCAATGCAAATTTTAAACAGGCTGGCCAAGAATAACTATCAATTCCCATCTACTAGAAGAGGAGGAGTTAGACACCAAGCCACAATACATGAACTAGGATCATCAGATTCAATTTCGGCACAATTGGCCGCTTTAACCAAGATGGTCCAGAACATGCAAAAACCAAACAACACACATGAAGTCAAGGTAATGGATTCTTTTTGTGAGTTATGTGGTGATAACCATAATTCTTCTGAATGTATGCAGAATCCGGAATCCAGCTTCTATGTGGGGAATTACAATCGGAGCAACAACATGATGTCCAATACATACAATCCAGCTTGGAAGAAGCACCCGAATTTTTCATGGGGTAATCCCAACAATGCTCTAAACCGAACAATCGAATGCACAAGCATCCGGATTCCAAAGAGAATATGCCACGACAAATGGATGCCGCAAAGAACAACCGATGATATCTAGTTCTTTGGAAAATTCTCTAAATGCTTTTATGATGAAAACTGAATCTTATATGGTTGAGAATAGTAATTTCATAAAAAGAACTGATGCTTTTATTAACAGGACCGAGATGAGATTGCAAAACCAAGAGGCGGCAATCAAATCATTGGAAAATCAAGTCGGACAGTTTGCTCAAAATCTGAACACTAGACCACAAGGAGGTTTACCTAGCGATACTGAAGTCGCATGAGGAACTGGCCATAAGAAATGTAAGGCAATCACCACCAGAAGTGGCCAACAACTTAGAGAGGTTCAAACCCGCTCGTCAAACAAAACTCCACAAAAAGATCAAGACAAACCTAGCGGCAAAGCCTCAGATGCTGAACCAGGAATTGCCGCGGCAACCGGCAATAAACATGCCTCGGCAACCGACGACGCCTTGGCAACTTGTGATAAGCATGCCTCGACAACCCCAGTTGATAATACCTCGGCAACTCCAGATGTCCCGGTAATGCCGTCAATCAGGTTTCAAACCAATGAAAGGATCGAAGATATCCGACTTCCACCACCATTCCCACAAAGGTTGAAGCAACAAAAGCAAGAATACCAATTCAAGAAGTTTCTTGATATCCTAAAGCAAGTCCACATCAACTTGCCATTGGTGGAAGCAATTGAACAAATGCCAAACTATGCCATGTTTCTTAAAGACATTGTGTCCAACAGAACAAGGCTATGAGAGTTTGAAACAGTTGCCGCAACAGAGGGATGCATGGCAATGTTGCTTTTCGGAAGAAGTACTTAGAGGTTCGGTACTAGGATGAAAAGACGTGTAAGTTCATGGCTTAAGTGCAGGGCAGTATGTCTTTTTCTGAGTACGAGGTACAGTTTGTGAGGTTGAGCCAGTATGCTCCCGAGTTAGTTTTTGACGAGCGTCAGTGATGTGACCGTTTTCGCTACGGGCTAGTTTATGAGGTTAAGATATACATGCTTGCTGCTAATTATATGAATTTTGATTTATTGGTTATGCGAGCCAAGGACATTGAGCAAAATCTTGGTTTGGCTTCTAGGTCTCGAGGTACTAGCTCCGATAAGAGAGTAGTAGATTCTAGTTTTGGCAGTGGTCAGGCCAAGAGACACCGTGATAAGAGGTTTCGCCCGGACCAGAGGTACGGTGGTGGTGCTGTTGGGTGATGAGCACAAGGGCAGAGTGCACAGATTCGAGCTCCGTACAATACATGTTAGGCTTGTAGATCACGTGATCATTTGAGACGAGATTGCCCACGTTTGTCCAGAGAGGGTCAGTTACCTGCAGCTGTTGTGGCTAATGCTTGTTGGAGTTGCGGGTCTGACGACCATTTGAAACGTGACTGTCCTTTGTTGGAGGGAGGTGGGTAGGGTACGACACCTATTTTTGCTCCACAGAGGAGTCGTGGTCGAGGTCGTGGCCCGTTTCAGCGCATAGATGGTGGGCAGAGGACTTTGGCTCATACCGTTGCTATCCAGCCTGAAGGTGATGGACCGGCTAAGGTGTATGCTCATCGGGGGTGTAACAACATGAATATGATCGCAGGCACCTGCACCTTGCAATCTTTGTCGTTGTTTTCTTTGATTGATTCGGGATCCACTCATTCATATATCTTAATCGAGCATGCATCATCGTTGAGTGTTCCTGTTGATATCTTAGATGTTGGCATGTTGGTAACTAGTTCCTATAGGGAGATGGTTACGACCGGGAGGTTGTATCGACATTGTCTTTTGGTGGTGCAAGGGCATGAGTTTGCTGCGGATCTAATGGAATTGTCATTCCATGGTTTTAACGTTATTTTGGGTATGGATTGGTTGAGTGAACACAAGGCGGTGGTGGATTGTGAATCCAAAAGGGTATCTTTGAGGTTAGCCGATGAATATAAGATTGTAATGGTTAGAGATAATGTGAAATTATTGTCTAATATTTTTTCGGCTATGCGAGCGGAGAAGATGATGTTTGAAGGTTGCCAATCTTATTTGGCTATTGTTATGAATCCTAAAGCTAAGGGTGTTCGGGTGCAGGACATTCGGGCTGTATGTGATTATCCAGAAGTTTTTCTTGAGGAGTTACCGGGTTTACCTCCGAATAGAGAGGTGGAATTTTGTATTGAGACATATGAGGGTACAACTTTGGTGTCCATTTCTCCCTATCAGATGGCATCGAAGGAGTTGAAGAAATTAAAAACGCAACTCCAAGAGTTGTTGGATCATGGGTTTATTCGACCGAGTGTTTCACCTTGGGGTGTTCCGTTTCTCTTTGTGAAAAAGAATGATGGTACATTACCCATGTGCATAGATTATCGACAATTGAAAAAGTTAACAGTGAAGAACAAATACCCGTTGCCGCTGATTAATGATTTGTTCAACCAGTTTTGTGGGGTAGCGGTGTTTTCGAAGATCAATTTAAGGTCGGAGTATTACTAGTTGAAGGTTAAGGATGTGGATGTTCATAAGACCGCGTTTCGTATGAGGTACATGCATTACAAGTTTTTGGTAATGCTGTTCAGCTTGACAAATACCCCAACAACTTTTATGGACATGATGAATATGGTGTTCCGTAAATACCTTGATCAATTTGTGGTGGTGTTTATCGATAATATACTCATGTACTCTCGTACCGAGGAGGATCACGAACAATATCTGCGAATCGTGTTGCAAGTTTTGAAGGATAACCAGTTACATTCCAAGTTGAGCAAGTGCGAGTTTTGGCTCATGGAGGTGATGTCCTTGGCCATGTGGTATCTGCAGAGGCTATTTGTGTTGACCCATAGAAAATTGAGGCTATTCTCAATTGGAAATAACCTAAGACAGTTTTAGAGGTGCGTAGTTTTCTTAGGTTGGCTGGTTATTATTGCCGTTTTTTTTGAAGGGTTCACTAGTATTGCGGCATTTTTAACGAAGTTATTACAGAAGAATGATCCTTATGTGTGGTCGGATAAGCAGTAGCAGAGTTTTGAGAAGTTGAAGGAAGTTTTGACATATGCTCCTGTGTTGATTCAACCCGAGTCAGGGAAGGAGTTTGTGGTTTATAATGATGCATCGTACGTTGGTTTGGGTTGCGTGCTAATGCAAGATGGCAAAGTTATGGCCTATGCGTCGAGAAAGCTTAAGGTTCATGAGCGAAACTATCCGACTCATGACTTGGAGCTTGCGGCCGTGGTGTTTGCTTTGAAGATTTGGCGACATTACCTTTATGGTGAGAAGTGTGTGGTTTTCACATATCACAAGAATTTGAAATATTATTGTCACAAAAGGATTTGAACCTTAGGCAGCATAGATGGTTGGAGTTGCTTAAGGATTACGACTTGATAATCGAGTATCATCCAGGAAAAGCCAATGTAGTTGCAGATGCGTTGAGTTGAAAGGTTACGGTTGAGCTTAAAGCGATGTTTGCAAGGTTGAGTGTGACGAAAGAAGGTATCGTGATTTGAAGGAAAGGTACTTTTGGGTGGGGTTGAAAAAAGATGTGGCGGAGTTTGTATCCAAGTGTATAGTATGTCAGCGGGTTAAGCTAAACATCATTTTCCATCTGGATTGTTACAACCATTGCAATTCTTGAGTAAAAATGAGAGAAAATCATCATGGACTTCGTGACAGGATTATCGTTGACACCGGCTAAAAAAGATTCTATTTGGGTGATTGTTGATCGATTTACAAAGTGCGTACATTTTTTGCCAGTGCATACGACGTATACCATGGATAAGTTGGCATATTTGTACATCGCTAAGATTTTGTGTTTGCATGGAGTACCTAAATCCATTGTTTCTGATAGAGATTCGAGGTTTACGGCAAGGTTTTGGAGATGTTTACATCAGACGTTGGGTTCAAGGTTGAATTTTAGCACCTTGTATCATCCTCAGATGGATGGACAGTCTGAGCGTGTTATCCAGGTCTTGGAGGACATGTTGAGGTGTTGTATTATCGAGTTCCAAGGAACCTGGGAGAAACATTTACCGTTGGTTGAATTTGCTTATAATAACAGTTATTAAACGAGCATCCAGATGGCTCCGTATGAGGCGTTGTATGGCTGGAGGTGTCGTACATCATTGTGCTGGGCCGAGGTAGGGGAAAAGCATGTTTCTTTACCGCATGTGTCGAAGAATACGGATGAGAAAGTAAAGCTAGTGTGTGAGCGCTTGAAAGCGCCTGCGAATCGACAGAAATCTTACGCGGATTTGAAGCATAGGGAGATTGAGTATGCGGTTGGTGACCGTGTATTTTTGAAAGAGTCACCGTAGAAAAAGGTGATGCGGTTCAGACGCAAGGGTAAGCTTAGTCTAAAGTTATTGGGCCATATGAGGTTTTGGAGCGTGTAGGTCCTGTAGTGTATCGGTTGATGTTGCCTCCCAAGCTTGAGAAAATTCATGATGTGTTTTATGTATCTATGTTATGGAGGTATCAGTCAGATCCTTCGCATGTTGTGCCAGTGGAGCATATTGAGCTAAGACTGGATTTGTCTTTTGAGAAAGTGCCGGTGGAAATTCTTGATTCCAGCAGCAAGGTTCTCCAGGGTAAAATGATAGTGTTGGTTAAAGTCTTGTGGCGACATCGGGGTGTCGAGGAAGCCACTTGGGAAAGCAAAGCGGATATGTTAGAGCAATTTCCGCATCTTTTCCCTCTAGGTAAATTTTGAGGATGAAATTTATTAAGTGGGGAGAGTTTTAATTCCCCGATTTTGGGCCTAGCAGTTTTTAGGTTTATTAGACGGTCTGGTGGACCAAGTTAGAGATTCGAGTCAGATTCGGGACCGTATATTTTTGGTAAGATAAAAATATGGAAAAAAAGGTTTAAAAATCATTTTAGTATATGATTAATGTTGGTGAAATCAATTTTGGAAAATGATATTTGGAAGTGTGACATTTTGGCTAGTGACCAAAATGCAATTTTTGAAATTGGTTTTAAAGGTGACTAAAATGAAAAGGGTCAAATTCTTAGAATCCTTAAGGAGCTATTTTACCAAGTGTTTGCTGATGATTTCTCCCGTCAATTAAGTCATTTTAACATGTGTTTAAAAGTTAATTAAAAGGGAATTTGGTTATTAAAGTTAATTTTTTGTTTTTAAAGAAAATTGACGTAACTTTTCTCTTTACTTCTTTTCTGCCAAACACTCAAGTTTTCATCAAAAACTAGAGGTAAGAGATCATTTTACTCAGATTATTGATTTGTAACTAATTCTTTAACTTTGATTTACAAAACCTCATTGAAATCTTGTGTTTCCTAGCTTCAAACAAGCCAATTGAGGGAGAAATCACACAATAGGGGTAAGGTCCATGATCTCCTCTATTGAATGGTTCTTTATTGATATTTCTAAGTTTTTGATCCTTGATTTATGGTTTATAATTTGATTTTGTGTTTTTTATATTGATTTAATTAGATTAATTGATGAAATAGTGAAAGATCCGAATTGGATCCGTTTTCTTGTGTTGAAGATTGATTTGAAACATATTTTGGATGTATTATAATGCTGTTAAATCATTTTTAACAATGGAATCCCGAAACTCTTGAATCATTAATTGTTTAGGTTGTTAGATTGGTGTTTTTGAGAAGTTATGGTGATTGTTGAGTTGCTGGAAGTGTGTTGATGTTTCGATTATGTTTTTAGGTGTTAATTGATGAGTATGAATGTGTTAGATTGTTAGGTTATGGCAGGGTTGTGTTTGGAAAGAGTTAGATGATGTTTTCAATTGTTGTAGTTGGGTAATTGTGTGAGGATTGTAGAAACCTGAGATGATGTGTTGTTGCAGTGGTTTGAATGCATTGGGATGTATTAATCCTCTGTTGTTATGTGTGTAAAACATGGGAGGTTGATCCGAAAGTGATCGTTGAGGCTTTGGAGGCTTCGTACGTTTGAATGCATTTGAACGCGGATTTCAGCTTTGAAATGATTTAAAGGTGGTTTATGGGAGTTTAAACCTAGCTTGAAACGCTAGTTTAGACTCGAAAGTAAGTATTGGAAGGATTTCTCTCTCGGTCGTGCTTTTATGAAATGGGTTTATGCACTTGTTTTGAATTACATGGAACCTACTATTTAAGCATGTTTTAAGTGTGAATATTATTGTTTTTAATCATGAAGTGATGATTGATGCACATGGTAAATGATCCTTGTAAGCATGTGGAATACTTGGTTAAAAGCATGGCTTGTTGCTTTGATATCGTTTTGGTTTAATGCTTGTAAAAACAGTGAGGTATGTGGTAATTGTTAATTATATTGGCAAGTGATGTGGTTTAAAAAAATATTATCGGATATAGTTGGCCGGCCATATGATTGATAGTGCACTATAATAAGTCACATTGGATGTCGAGGGGTTTTATATAGTGTACCAAATACTCCATCCAAGTACCCTAACGGTCGAGGGGTTATATGGTACCGTAGACTCCCGTTAATGGGTTAAGAATCTATCCGAGGGTTGGGGTTGATATTCTCGTGGGTTGTAAAGTGTACCCGATTGCCAATGTATTGCGATTGTGATTGTATCGCTATTCCGATTGAGATGGCTTGAAGTGTTGTAAGGACACTTGTTTGAATCCATGTATCCGATAAACTATGCTGGAAATGAAACTTGGTTATTGATCAATTGTGGGCCAATATAATTGTTAATATATCATTGAAAGTGTTATGTTGTATAATCGTTTAGCAATGAGACTTGCGGTTGGTTAATGACACATGTTGCACATTGTTTAAAATGCTGGTTTTGAAAGATGTAAAGTGCATGATTTTTCAAGGCATGATAATGTTTTAAATGTTGTTGAACATGGATTGAAATGAGATTTCATTGTGTTGTTGAGAAATGGTTTTAAATGCATTGATGGTGTCTTGTTCATGAGCACTCCTCACTAAGCCAAGTGTGCTTACGCTCTCTTTGTCCATCAATGCAGAGAATTGAAGTCTCAGAAGGCAGCGGGAAGCAAGATATAACGCCCCGGTTTTTGGCCTAGCGGTTTTGAGGTTTATTAGACGATCTAGTGGACCAGGTTAGAGATTTGAGTCAGATTCGAGGTCGTATATTTTTTGGTAAGATAAAAATATGGAAAATGGTTAAAAATCATTTTAAAATTTATGATTAATACTGGTAAAATCAATTTTGGAAAATGAGATTTGGAAGTATGATATTTTGGCTAGTGACCAAAATGTACATTTTAAAACTATTTGTAATGGTGACAAAAATGAAAAGGGTCAAATTCTTAGAATCCTTAAGGAGCTATTTTACCAAGATTGTTTTTGATGATTTCTCCCTTCAATTAAATCATTTTAACATGTGTTTTAAAAGTTAATTAAAAAGGATTTTTTATGTTAAAGTTAGTTATTCTTTTAAACCAATTTTCACGTAACATTTCTCTCAACTATTCTCTCCACTTCTACTCTGCCAAACACTTCTGCTTTCAACAAATTCCAGAGGTGAGAGTCCTATGTTCTTGATTTCTTGATTTGTAATGGCTTCTTTATTATTGTTTTACTAAAATCTTATTGAAATCTTGTGTTTTCTAGCTTTTAAACAAGTCAATTGAGGGAGAAATCATACAATAGGGGTAAGGTCCATGAGCTCATATATTCAATGGTTCTTAATTGATATTCCGAAGTATTTGATCCTTGATTTATGGTTTATTATCTGATTTTATGTTTTTATATTGATTTAATGGATTTACTTGGGATTAATTAATGAGGTAGTGAAAGATCTGGATTGGATCTGTTTTCAAGAGATGAGGATTGATTTTAAACATATAATGGAAGTTTTATAATGTTGTTAAGTAGTGTTAATAAAGGAATCCCGGAACTCTTGAATCTCTAATTGATTATGTTGTTAGATTGGTGTTTTTGTGGAGTGTTGGTGGCTGTGTAATTGTTGGAAGTTTTTGGATGGATTAATCTTGTTTTCAAGTGTTAATTGATGTTTATAGAAGTGTTAGATTGTTAGGTTGTGGCTGGGCTGTGTTTGGAAAGGTTTAGATGACGTTTTTAGTTGATGTGGTTGGGTAATTATGAGAGGATTGTGGAAATCCATGAGGATTTGTTGTTGTTGTGTTTAGAATGCATTAATCCTCTATTGCAATGTGATTAAAACAGGGGAGGTTGATCCGAAGGTGATTGGTGAAGCGTTGGAGGCTTCAGACGTTTGATTTTCGCTTCGGCGAATCAAGGATTCATGTATCGGTGAGTGAGAACGTGAATTCCAGCTTTGGAATATTTTAAAGGTGGTTTATGAGAGTTTAAACTTAGCTTGAAACACTGGTTTAAATTCGTAAGTAAGAAAAAGTGGATTTTCTCTCTCGGTCGTGCTATGATGAAATGGTTTTATGCACTTGTTTTGATTTACATGTTACCTATTATTTAAGCATGATTTAAAGTATTTGATATACTATTTTTGATCATGAAATGATGATGGATGCACGTGGTAAGTGATCCATATAAGTATATGGGTTATACTTGTGGTTTAAAGCATGGTTGTTGCTTAGGAAAATGGTTTGGTTTAATGCTTGTTAAAAACAGTGAGGTAAATGGATAATTATATTTTCAAGTGATGTGGTTTTAAAATTGTTATCGGATATAGTTGGCCGGCCATAGGATTGATAGTGCACTATAATAAGTCGCCTTGGATGTTGAGGGGTTTTGATCCGTGTAGCGTAAACTCCATCCAAGTACCCCAACGGTAGAGGGGTTAGGTGGTACCGTAAACTCCCGTTAGTGGGTTAAGCATCTAACCGATAAAAGGGGTTGGTGTCCCCAAGGGTTAAAAGTGTACCTGGTTGTTAAGGTACCGCGATTGTGATTGTATCGCTATTTCAGTTGAGATGGCTTGAAGTGTTGCGAGGACACTTGTTTAAGTCCGTGTATCCGATGAACTATTTTGGGAAATGGAGCTTGGTTATTGATCACTTGTGAGCCAATATAATTGTTAATGTATCATTGAAAGGTTTATGTTGTATAATGTGATTTATACATGTTTGATCTTTAAGCTTTGCATATGGTTGTTATGCATGGGAAGGCTTAAATTGAGGTTTAGCAATGAGATTTGCTGTTGGTTAATGATACATGTTGCATATGGTTTATATGTTGGTTTTAAAAATGTTAAAGTGCATGATTTTAAAGGCATGATGCTTTATATATTGATAAACATGGTTTGAAATGGGATTTTCAATGTGTTGATGGAAAATGATTTTAAGTGCATTGATGGTGTGTTGTTTTTTAGCACTCCTCACTAAGCCTAGTGTGCTTACGCTCTCTTTGTCCATCAATGCAGAGAACTAAAGGTTTGGGAGGCAGCGGGAAGCAAGGGATCTCAACAAGACTAGGTAACCAAAGTATTTGTTTGAACTAGACTATAAGTAATAAGGGCAATGGGGGTTCCGTTGTAATTTTGGGAGATATTTGTTAAACTCCTTGTTTGTGCAAGTTTGCTTTGCTGCTCAGAGATTGTAAATGGCCATTTTGGTTTGATTTTGGTGATGGTTTGAAGTTTCATACTTTGTTGGAATGATTCTCTAGGAAGCATGCCTCTAGTTTATCATTTGGTGCAAGATGCCATGAATTGTTGTTGATTCTGAGTTGTTGTGGTGTGGTTTAATCCTTGAATATGTTGGATGTATGTTAGGAGCATGCAAGGGTGTTTTGCTATGTTTAAAAGCATGTTAAACCATTGAAAATGGACATTATAGGTCTAGGCGTACCGGTACGGATGTCCCTATTTCGGTATTGGTAAGCCAATCTAGGCTGAGCGTACCGGTACGTAGACAACTGTTTCAGTACGAGCCAAGGCAAAAATTGACCAGTGTTTCGGTACGGTGGAAGGCGTTTCGATAGGGTCTAAGGGATTTGTGAGGGGCGTTTTGATACGCATTAGCGTATCATAACGGTATTTGGCTACTAGAAACTTGGGAATTTTAAATAAAGGGGCATATCAAAACACCACTTACCGTACCGGTATGGTGGCAGTTATTTCAGTTATTTTGGCATTTTTTGAAGTTCTGTTTCTTTTCATTTTGGTCCCAAATGTTTGTGAATGCAATTGTGTGAGCTTGGATGGCCGTTTTAATCTAAAATTTAACATGTTGGCATGGAACCTGACTAATTGAGAACTGGTAACTTAAAATTCAGTTATGGTCCGTAAAATTATCGAGTTTTGCAATTTAGTCCCTAGAATGTATGTTATGCAATTGAAGGCCTTTTCATGACCCGTTTCTCTTATATTTTATCCGCTGTAAGCACGTTCATATAGGATAATAATTATGCATCTAGACAAGATAAAAGATAAAAAAAAAATGGACCAACTTTTCGTAACCTTTCTTCGGTCTGCTTCGGCAAACCTAATATAGTTCTCTCAGCTCGGTCGGGCGTCTAGGCCGGGTTAAAGGGGTTACATTTATTGGTATTTGAGCCAGGTTACGACAGGTTGGGATGTTGTTTCTTGATTGTATATCATTGATGCTATGCACGGTGATAGAATATGCATGTTGATATATGTATGGGTTGGTATAACTGTTAGGATGAAGTAGTGGGTTGTAGTTGTTGACCGCTATGTACGGTGTTTGTGATATGTATGTTGATTGTTTTATGCCATGATTGAGGGAATATACGAGAAACCATTTCCTTATTATTATAGTCTGAGTGTTTTGAATTGCGATGGAAGTCTTGGATCCTTGCTTGAAGCTGGCCTAACGGTGTTGTTTTTAAATGTTTATCATGCCTTAGATTTATTTTTAGCATGATGGGACAGAGAAGAGAGTTGCGATCTAGTACGATTGTTGCTGTCGTTGGGCAAGGAAATAAAGAGGACGTCTGGAGGGTTGCCACCACCCCCACCAAATCCACCTGAGGGAGTGGAGCAAGTGCCACCTAAGCCAACTGGGCCAGGGTTGGGCAATATGGCGCCGTTGATTTAGGCCATGACCAGTGCTTTTCTGGAAACAGTTGCGGGTGTTCAAGTGCCGGCACCAGTGGTTGGGCAAGGTTTACAGTTAGAGCGTCTCCGTAGTCTGGGCAGAGTTAAGTTTTGTGGTTTAGCACCAGAGGCTTCTAAGGACTGGTTAGCTAGTACAAAGAGGATTCTGGAACAAATGGGTTGTCCAGATGTCTGTAAGATGGGTTATGCCGCATCCCTATTGCAGGGTGATGCTTATAGCTGGTGGACTACCCTGATAAATAGGATGGCAACTGAGGATGTGTCTTGGGAGTTCTTTTGTAATGCGTTTCGAAAGAAGTATATGGGGGTCCGAAAGCAGGACGACAAGAAGAGAGAGTTCATGGCTCTAGTGTAGGGCAGTATGTCTATTTCTGAGTATGAGGTGCAGTTTGTGAGGTTGAGCCAGTATGCTCCTGAGTTAGTTCCTGACGAGCGTCAGTGATGTGACCATTTTTGCTACGGGCTGGTTCAGGATGTTAAGACATACATGTTTGTTACTGATTATACGGATTTTGATGTGTTGGTCACGCGAGCCAAGGATGTTGAGCAGAATCTTGGTTTAGCTTCTGGATATCAGGGTGTTAGCTCTAGTAAGAGGCCAGGTTCGAGCTCCGCACAACACATGTTGGGCTTGCGGATCGCGTAATTATCTGAGGCGAGATTGTCCATATTTGGCCAGGGAGGGTCAAGCACCTGTGGCTGTTTTGGCTAATGCTTGTTGGATTTGTGGGTCTGGCGACCATCTGAGGCGTGATTGTCCTTTGTTAACGAAAGGTGGACAGGGTGCTGCACCTGTTGTTGCTCCGTAGAGGGGTCGTGGTCGAGACCGTGAGCCGTTCCAGCGCAGAGATGATGGGTAGAGGACTGTGGCCCATACTGTTGCTATCCAGCCTGAGGGTGGTGGACCGGCTAGAGTGTATGCTCATCGTGAGGGGCGTAATCACACGGATGTGATTATAGGTACCTTTACCTTGCAATCATTGTCATTGTTTTCTTTGATTGATTCGGGATCCACTCATTCATATATCTTAACTGAGCATGCACATTGTTGAGTGTTCCTGTTGAGTTTCTGGATGTTGGCATGATGGTAACTAGTTTTTTTGGAGAAATTATTACAACTAGGAGGTTGTATCGACGTTGTCCTTTGGTGGTGCAAGGGCATGAGTTCACCGCGAATCTGATGGAATTGCCATTCCATGGTTCTTACGTTATTTTGGGTATGGATTGGTTGTGTAAGCACAAGGCGGCGGTGGATTGTGAATCCAAAAGGGTTTCCTTGAGGTTAGCCGATGATTATGAAGTTCTAGTGGTGGGAGAGAATGTGAAATTCTTGTATAATGTTATTTCGGCTACTCGAGCGGAGAAGATGATGTATGATGGCTGCCAAGCTTATTTGGCTATTGTTATGAATCCTGAAGCCAGGGAAGTTCGGGTGTAGGATATTCGGGCTGTATGTGAGTATCCGAAAGTCGTTCCTGAGGAGTTATCGGGTTTACCTCCAGATAAAGAGGTATAGTTTCGTTTTGAGACATACGAGGGTACAACTCCGGTGTCCATTGCTCCCTATTGGATGGCATGAAGGAGTTGAAGTCATAGCTCCAGGAATTGTTGGATCATGGGTTCATTCGACCGAGTGTTTCACCTTGGGGTGCTCCAGTTCTTTTTGTGAAAAAGAAGAATTGTACGGTGCGTATGTGCATAGATTACCGACAGTTGAATAAGTTAACAGTGAAGAACAAACACACGTTGCCACGGATTGATGATTTGTTCGACTAGTTTCGCAGAGCGGTGGTGTTTTCAAAGTTTGATTTGGTGTTTTCAAAAATTGAGGCCATTCTCAATTGGAAGCAACCTAAGACAGTTTCGGAGGTGCGTAGTTTTCTTGGGTTGGCTGGTTATTATCGCCATTTTGTGTAAGGGTTTTCTAGTATTGCAACCCCGTTGACAAAGTTGTTGCAGAAGAATGTTCCTTATGTGTGGACGGAGAAGCAACAGTAGAGTTTTAAGAAGTTGAAGGAAGTTTTGACACACGCTCTTGTATTGATTCAACCCGAGTTGAGGAAGGAGTTTGTGGTTCATAGTGATGCATCGTACGTCAGTTTGGATTGTGTGCTGATGTAAGATGGAAAATTTGTGGCTTATGCATCAAGTCAACTGAAGTTCATGAGCAGAACTATCCGACTCATGACTTGAAACTTGCGGTTGTGGTGTTTGCCTTAAAGATTTAGCGACATTACCTTTATGGAGAGAAGTGTGTGGTTTTCACGGATCACAAGAGTTTGAGATACTTGATGTCTCAAAAGGATTTGAACCTTAGGCAACATAGATGGTTGGAGTTGCTTAAGGATTACGACTTGATAATCGAATATCATCTAGGGAAAGCCAATGTTGTTGCGGATGCGTTAAGTCGTAAGGTGGCGGTTGAGCTTAGGGCGATGTTTACAAGGTTGAGTGTGATGCGTGAAGGTGGTTTGTTGGCTAAGTTGCAAGTTAAGCCTACATTGTCCTAAATGATCAAAGCTAAGCAACCGTTTGATGATTCCTTGGTTCCTCATGTTAAGGACATAGCGGATAGTAATCCGACGGATTTTCATTTTGACGATGATGGTGTTCTGTGCTTTAAATGCCGGATAGTAGTGTCAGAAGTTGCAGAGCTTAGGCATACTATTTTGGCAGAGGCACATTCTAGTCCTTTTGCTATGCACCCTGGTAGTACCAAAATGTATCATGATCTAAAGGAATGGTATTATTAGGTTGGTTTGTTACAGCCATTGAGAATTTCGGAGTGGAAATGGGAGAGAATCACCATGGATTTCGTGACAGGATTACTGCTGACACCGGCTAAAAAGGATTCTATTTGGGTGATTATTGATCGATTTACGAAATCTGCACATTTTCTGCCGGTGCATACGACATATACCAGGATAAATTGGCAGATTTGTACATCGCTAAAATTGTGCGGTTGTATGGGGAACCCAAGTCCAATGTTTCAAATAGAGTTCTGAGGTTTACGACAAGGTTTTGGGGATGTTTGCATCAGG
Source organism: Hibiscus mutabilis (assembly GCA_019671005.1). NCBI lineage: Eukaryota > Viridiplantae > Streptophyta > Magnoliopsida > Malvales > Malvaceae > Hibiscus > Hibiscus mutabilis. The sequence continues at coordinate 41,759,733 of CM033748.1, forward strand.
CCTTGGGTTCAAGGTTGAATTTTAGTACCGCGTATCATCCTCAGATGGATGAACAGTCTGAGCGTGTTATCTAGGTCTTGGAGGATATGTTGAGGTGTTGTATTTTCGAGTTCCAAGAAACCTAGGAGAAGCATATACCTTTGGTTGAATTTGCTTATAATATAAATTATCAGGCGAGTATCCAGACGGCTCCATATGAGGCGTTGTACGATCGGAGGTGTCGTACACCGTTGTGTTGAGCCGAGGTAGGGGAAAATATGTTTTCTTACCACATGTGTTGAAGGACACATAAGGGAAGGTTAAGCTGGTATGTGAAAGCTTAAAAGCGGCTGCAAATCATCAGAAATCCTACGCAGATTTGAAGCGTAGGGAAGTTGAGTATGCAGTTGGTGAACGTGTGTTCTTGAAAGTGTCACCGAGGAAAAAGGTGATGCGGTTCAGACGTAAAGGTAAGCTTAGTCTGAGATTTATTGGACCATATGAGGTTGTGGAGTGTATTGGTCATGTGGCTTATCAGTTGAGGTTGCCTACTGAGCTTGAAAAAATTCATGATGTGTTTCATGTTTCGATGTTGTAGAGGTATCGATTAGATCCATCGCAGGTTATGCCGGTGGAGGATGTTGAATTGAAGCCGAATTTATCTTATGATGAGGAACCTATAGAGATCCCTGATACCAGCAGGATGGTTCTGCATGGCAAGACGGTCGAGCTTGTTAAGGTGTTATGGAGGTACCGCGGTGTTGAGGAAGCCACGTGGGAACGCAAGTCGAAGATGCTGGAGCAGTTTCTGCATCTGTTTTCTCTAGGTAAATTTCGAGGACGAAATTTCTTAAGTGGGGGAGAGTTGTAATGCCCCGGTTTTGGGCCCAGCGATTTTGATGTTTATTAGATGGTCCGGTGGATCGGGTTAGAGATTTGAGCCGGATTCGGGGTCGTATATTTTTTGGTAAGATAAAAATATGGAAAATGGTTAAAAAAATTTTAATGATTAATATTGGTAAAATCAATTTTGGAAAATGAGATTTGGAAGTATGATATTTTGGCTAGTGACCAAAATGTAAATTTTGAAAACTGTTTTTAATGGTGACTAAAATGAAAAAGGGTCAAATTCTTAGAATTCTTAAGGAGCTATTTTACCAAGATTTTTCTAATAATTTCTACCTTCAATTAAATCATTTTAACATGTGTTTTAAAAGTTAATTAAAAATGATTTTGGATATTAAAGTTAGTTATTCTTTTAAACCAATTTTCACGTAACTTTCTCTCAACTATTCTCTCCACTTCTACTCTGCCAAACACTTTTGCTTTCAACAAATTCTAGAGGTGGGAGACCTATATTCTTGATTTCTTGATTTTTAATGGCTTCTTTATTATTGTTTTACCAAAATCTTATTCAAATCTTGTGTTTTCTAGCTTTTAAACAAGTCAATTGAAGGAGAAATCACACAATAGGGGTAAGGTCCATGATCTCCTCTATTGAATGATTCTTTATTGATATTCCCAAGTATTTGATCCTTGATTTATGGTTTATTATCTGATTTTGTGTTTTTATATTGATTTAATGGATTTAATTGGTATTAATTGATAAAGTAGTGAAAGATTCGGATTGGATCTATTTTCCAGAGATGATGATTTATTTTAAACATATAATGGATGTTTTATAATGTTGTTAAGTCGTTGTTAATAAAAGAATCCCGAAACTCTTGAATCTCTAATTGATTAGGTTGTTAGATTGGTGTTTTTGTGGAGTGTTGGTGACTATGTAATTGCTGGAAGTTTTTGGATGGATTAATCCTATTTTCAAGTGTTAATTGATGTTTGTGGAAGTGTTAGATTGTTAGGTTGTGGCTGGGTTGTGTTTGGAAAGGTTTAGATGATGTTTTTGGTTGATGTGGTTGGGTAATTGTGAGAGGATTGTGGAAATCCGTGAGGATTTGTTGTTGCTATGTTGAGAATACATTGAGATGCATTAATCCTCTGTTGCAATATGATTAAAACAGGGGAGGTTGATCCTGAGGTGATCGGTGAAGAGTTGGAGGCTTTGGACGTTTGATTTTCGCATCGGAGAATCAAGTTTTCTTGTATCGGTGAGTGAGAACATGAATTCCAGCTTTGGGATGTTTTAAAGGTGGTTTGTGGAAGTTTAAACTTAGCTTGAAACGCTGGTTTAAACTCAGAAGTAAGTAAAAGTGGATTTTCTCTCTCGGTTGTGCTATGATGAAATGGTTTTATGTACTTGTTTTGATCATAAAATGATGATGGATGCATGTGGTAAGTGATCCATGTAAGTTTATGGGTTATACTTGTGGTTTAAAGCATGTTTGTTGCATTGGAAAATGGTTTGGTTTAATGCTTGTTAAAAACAGTGAGGTAAATGGTAAATGAATAATTAAATTGGCAAGTGATGTGATTTTAAAATTGTTATCGAATATAGTTAGCCGGGCATAAGATTGATAGTGCACTATAATAAGTTTCCTTGGATGTTGAGGGGTTTTGATTCGTGTACCGTATACTCCATCCAAGTATCCCAACGGTAGAGAGGTTATATGGTACCATAAACTCTCGTTAGTGGGTTAAGCATCTAACCGATGAAAGGGGTTGGTGTCCCCGAGGGCTGAAAGTGTACCCAGTTGTTAAGGTACCGCGATTGTATCGTTATTCCGGTTGAGATGGCTTGAAGTGTTGCAAGGACACTTGTTTGAATCCGTGTATCCGATGAACTATTTTGGGAAATAGAGCTTGGTTATTGATCATTTGTGAGCCAATATAATTGTTAATGTATCATTGAAAGGTTTATGTTGTATAAGGTGATTTATATATGTTTACTCTTTAAGCTTTGCATAAGGTTGTTATGCATGGGAAGGCTTAAATTGAGGTTTAGAAATGGGATTTGTTGTTGGTTAATGATACATGTTGCATATGGTTTATATGTTGGTTTTGAAAATGTTAAAGTGCATGGTTTTAAAGACATGATGCTTTATATATTGATAAACATGGTTTGAAATGGGATTTTCAATGTGTTGATGGAAAATGATTTTAAGTGCATTGATGGTGTGTTGTTTTTGAGCACTCCTCACTAAGCCTAGTGTGCTTACGCTCTCTTTGTCCATCAATGCAGAGAACTAAAGGTTTGGGAGGCAGCGAGAAACAAGGGATCTCAACAAGACTTGGTAACCAAAGTATGTTTTTGGAACTAGACTATAAGTAATAAGGGCAATGAGGGTTCCGTTGTAGTTTTAGGAGATATTTGTTAAACTCCCTATTTGTGCAAGTTTGCTTTGCTGCTCTGAGATTGTAAATGGCCATTTTGGTTTGATTTTGGTGATGGTTTGAAGTTTCATACTTTGTTGGAAAGATTCTCTAGGAAGCATGCCTCTAGTTTATCATTTGGTGCAAGATGCCATGAATTGCTGTTGATTTTGAGTTGTTGTGGTGTGTTAATCCTTGAATATGTTGGATGTATGTTAGGAGCATGCTAGGGTGTTTTGCTATGTTTAAAAGCACGTTAAACCAGTGAAAATGGACATTATAGGTCCAGGCGTACCGGTATGGATGTCCCTATTTCGGTACGGGTAAGTCATTCCAGGCTTAGCGTACCGGTACGTGGGCAACTGTTTCGGTACGAGCCAAGGCAAAAATTGACCAGTGTTTCGGTACGGTGGAAGGCATTTCGATACGGTCTAGGGGATATGTGAGGGGCTTTTCGATATGCATGGGTGTATCATAATGGTATTTTGCTACTGGAAACTTGGGAATTTTAAATAAAGGGGCGTATCAAAATACCACTTACCTTGCCAGTACAGTGGCAGTTATTTCAGTTATTTTGGCATTTTTTGAAGTTCTGTTTCTTTTCATTTTGGTCTCTAATGTTTGTGAATGCAATTGTGTGAGCTTGGATGGTCGTTTTAATCTAAAATTTGACATGTTGGCATGGAACCTGACTAATTGAGGATTGGTAACTTAAAATTCAGTAATGGTCCCTGAAATTATCAAGTTTTGCAATTTAGTCCCTGAAATGTATTTTATGCAATTGAAGGCCTTTTCATGACCCGTTTCTCTTATATTTCATCCCCTGCAAGTACGTACATATAGGATAATAATTATGCATCTAGACAAGATAAAAGGAAAAAAATAGACCGATTTTTCGTAACCTTTCTCCGGTCTGCTTCGGCAAACCTAATGTAGTTCTCTCGGCTTGGTCGGGCGTCTAGGCCGGGTCGAGGGGGTTACACAAGTACAAGACTTGATAACCAAAGTATGTTTTGAATTAGACTATAAGAAATAAGGGCAATGGGGGTTTCTGTTGTTATTTATGAGATATTTGTTGAACTCCCTGTTGAGCAAGTTTGTTAGTTGCTCTTGAATTGTAAGTGGCCTTTATGGTTTGATTTTGGTGATGGTTTGGAGTTTCACATTTTACTACTTTGGTTTTCTAGGTTACATGCCTATAGATTTACATTTGATGCAAGATGCCATGAAATGATGTTGAATCTGTGAGGCAATGTTGTGGTTTGATTTCAGATTATGTTGGTTGTGTGTTAGGAGCATGTTATGATGTTTTGGTATGGTCAAAAGCATGTTAAACCAGTTAAAAATGACATTACAGGCCCAGGAGTACTGATATACGGGGTACCGTATCGGTATGGCTAGGCAAATTTAGGCTCTGGGTTTCGGTACGGGCTAAGGCATACCGGTACGGTTATACGCCACTGGAATCCTACCTTTGAGTTAAAACCCGCGTACCAAAACACCTTTAAGCCGTATCGGTACAGATATTAAATATTTTAAAATAAATCCTAATTTTTAGCTAGGCGTACCGGTACGGTACATGGTGTACCGAAACAGGGCTAAGCATAATCGAACACCGTATTGATACGGTTGCCCGCGTATCGATACGGTTGACTGTTAATTCTGTTAATGTCATGGAAGTGAAGTTCTGCTTTCTTACGTTTTGGTCCCTGATTATTGTGGATGCAAATGAATGTGTTTGGATGATCATTTTGAACTAATTTTTGACGTGTAAGCATGAATCCTGTCTAATTAAAGGTTGGTAACATAATTTGGATTAAAGTCCTTTTAATTTTATGAAATAGCAATTTGGTCCCTAAATGGAAATTATGGTCAATTAGATATCGATTTGATGTCCGATAGAGTTGGGTTTTCACCTGAGACCAGCATGTACATGTAGGAGAACAATCATGCATCTAGACAAGAAAAATTAAAAAATGGACGTGTTTCAAGTTTTATCTTCACGGTTTACTTCGGTAAACCTAATGTGGCTCGCTCGTTCCGATCTTGCGACTTGGTCGGGTCGAGGGGGTTGCAGGTTTGGAAGAAATGTTGGAGGGGTCGAACCATAGAAATGAAAGGGTTTGGGAGAAATGGAGGTGATGAACGATTTGGGAGAAATAAAGGTGAAAGGAGAAAGCCTTTAATGAAAAGTCTTTAACGATGAAGAAGAATAAATAAATCATTGAAAAGATGTGGAGTTCTATCACGAGGGAAAGTGAAAAGTATTTCGTTGAAACAGTTTCCTATATATTTCAATTTTTTGTCAAATTAAATTTTTACAAACTTAAAAAATACACTAGAAGTTATAAAACCATAAATACACGGCAAGGTTTGGAAACTGTTTGGGGTGTTTATTGAGTTGATCAGCTCACAAAATGCTCGAGTTCGACTCGGTTAAAACTCAATTAACACTCAATTCGATTTGACTCGACTCAAAAATGAGCTCAACTCAAGATCTTAATGAGTCGAGTCGAGCAAGGCCCAACTCGACTTGATAAGGCCGCGAGCAACTCGTTATTCTTTTTTTAAAATCCTACACCTAAAACCCTAAGCCCTACAAACTATACTAAACCCTAAACCCAAAAACTAAAGGCACTTGTGAAAACTAAAAGTTTCCACCGCTAGTATATTGGATGTAAATCCTACATATATATATATAGGTAATTATTCTATACACAAGTGTAAAACCTATGTTTGATTTTGATATAACAAATTGTTTAAGGACTAAATTGTAAAGGAAAATAAATTCTTAAGTATTCAAAAGTCTCACAAAAGGACAAGGAAAAGTTTTCCAAAGTTATAAACTTAAACCCAAAATTTTTCTAAGTGTTTCAAGCCAAAAATACACAAATATGCCTAGGCGTATCGATACACCCTTTACTGTTTCGATACGGTTTTTAGCTACTGGAATTTATTTTTGCAAAGCGTACTAATACAGCTTAGCCCGTTTCGATACGACCTTCATAATACTTTGAAAATATGGCTTTGCGTTTCGATACGGTACAACACGTTTTGATACGGCCTTCAATCTGGGCAAACGTTTTTAGCTTAGCATTTCGATACGGCTAACACCTGTTTCGATACAGTTTGAAATCTGGATTTAAGAAATTTACACTCGTACTGATACGGTACACTATGTTTCGATACGGTTTGAAATCTAAATTTAGGAAAAATTTTAATCGTTCCGATACGGCACCACCCGTATCGATACGTTTTGTCAAGATCTTTAAAGATCTCGACGTTAATTTTTCGACTGTTACTTGTCAGTTATTGGAATCAACAAACTTTGAATTTTGGTTAACTTGTACCGATACGCCCCTATGCGTATCGATACACATTTTCATCTAAAATTCTAGTGAGCAAAATCCGTACCGATATGGCCTTTCTGTTTCGATACGCCCCATTTTTAACACTAAGACCGTTTCAATACGACTTCACATGTATCGATACGATTTCCACAACGGCTATATTTTTGTTGTAATAGGTATCGATACGGGCCTTCTTGTACAGATACGGTTGTTCACCAGACTGCATTTATTGCGGGAAAGATGGTCCCCAACAGCTCTATTGATGACTTCAATCACCTAAACGGCTAGAATTCAATAAGGGGGTATAAATACAAGTCTCCAATGCTACAGCAACAACTAATGAACCTAGATTGACAACATTCAAGTACTCAAGAAAAAATCAAACCCTTGTGCTCATAAAGTCAAATCCTTGTACCCAACTTGTGTTCTTCATTGTAATCTTTTATTTCAAGTTTGGGGTTGAGTGTTCATGTAATTTTGGGCAAATATTTACCTTGTGAGGTCATTTTCTTTTTTGCCATTTTTTTCTTGTACAAGAGTGATTCTTGATCATGCTTTGGGTAGAAAGCTTTGATCTTTTGTAACAGTTGTCTCCTTAGCCTAGAAAAGGGGAAGATTTCATAGTGAAATTGGTTAAAATCCTTAGAAGAAAGCTAAGGTAGTGCACGTAGACCTTGTTAGAAGGTTGAACCACTATAAATCATTGTGTCCCATTGTCTATCATTTTCCATTTGCTTCCAAAAATTTTAAATTGTCAATTCACCCATTCTTAGCCACTTTCGGTGTTGATTGATTTTCCTAACAATTGGTATCAGAGCCACACTCAACCAAAGGTCTAACAACCGTTGAGGCAATCCTAGAAAGTGATTCAATCAACCAACACTTCAGCCATGGCTTCTACTTCATGCAACCACATGTATGAGTCTCAATCTATCTCCAAACCATCATTCTTCAATGGAGACAACTATCTATATTTGAACAATCGAATGAGGCTATTCATCAAATCCAACGATTATGTTCTTTGGGATGTAATCGAAGATGGACCATCTATCCCAATAAAGGAAGAAAGAGGAAGGCAAATTCCCAAGGTCACCGATGAAGAGAGAAAGAAATTGCAAATAAACGACAAGGCCTTGCACATGCTCTTTTGTGCACTTGGACCTGGAGAATATTCGAAGATGTCCTCATTTACAATTACAAAAGAGGTGTGGGACAAGCTAGAGACCACCTATGAAGGCACCAACAATGTAAATGAGACCAAGATTGGACTCCTCAATCTAAGCTACGAAAATTTCAAGATGAAGCCCGATGAGAGCGTCACCAAGATGTTCGATCGCTTCTCCGTCATTGTAAATGGTCTCAAGGGGTTCGGAGAAGTTATTCTCGAAGACAAGCTTGTTCAAAAGCTCTTATATTCTCTTCCTGAGTCATAGGATGGGAAGAGGACGGCCATCATCGAGGCAAAGGACTTGAAGCCCTTATGGGTTCTCTCCTAACTCATAAGATCATGAAGCAAGGAAGAGAATAAGAGAAGAAAAAGAGGTTGAGAAGAAAGAAGTAGAAAAGAAGAAACTTGGAATTGCTCTCAAAGCTTCACAAGAAGAGAGTGATTCAAGCGAGGAGGAAGGTGAGGAGTTGGCTATGCTAGCCAAACGATTCACTCGGCTCATGAGATCCAACCAGAGAAAAAAGTTTAATAGAAGAAAGGATTTCAAGAGTAAGAGCAAGGAAGAAGAAAAGGATCCTATTGTGTGCTACGAATGTAAGAAGCTGGGACACATCAAGATCGATTGTCCTTAACTCAAGAAGAAAGGCTTCGAGAAGAAAAAGAAGTACAAGGCCCATATAGCCACTTGGAGTGATGAAGAGTCTTCAAGTGATGAGGAACAAGAAGTTGCTAATCTTTGTCTTATGGCCTTGGAGGATGATCCTAAGGTAACCTCTAACTCATTAAATGATCCCATTTATGATGAATTATTTGATGACTTTAATGAGTTACAAGAGGCTTATGACGAATTGGTTGAAAAATAGAAGGAATCTGTTTTGAAAAATAAGAAAACTATCTTTGATTTGAAAAACCAAAATGATTCCTTATCTAAAACCAATTCGGAACTCGAAAAAAAGGTTAGTGATTTAAAATGTAATCAAAAATATTTTGAACAAGAAAATGTTGATTTAAATAACCTTCTTTATGAATTAAAGGATCATTACCTCAAGGAGGTAAATGATCTCAAAGCTTCCTTAAACAAGGTTGGTAAACCAAATTTTGAAAATGGACAATGTTCAAAACCCAACTATGTTAAAAGGAACTTTGGCAACCACAAACAAAGAGGCTTCTAAAGGACCTCTAAAGGTAAGAGATTAGAAGTGTTTGGGTTCCCAAGGAACTTGTCACTTATAACAATCTTAAGGGTATTGCATCTTGGATTCCCAAGGGAACCAAGTATTTGGGAGCTAATACTCATGGACCCAAAATAATTTGGGTACCAAAAATCAAGAATTAATCTTTGTTTGTAGGGGGAGCATTGCTACAAGCCAAAGCTTCAAGTGCAAACTCTTGGTTCCTTCATAGTGGATGCTCAAGATATATGACCGGCGACAAGAGTAGATTCTTCGAACTTGAGCTAAAAAGAGGAGGATTGGTGACATTTGGTGACAACTCCAAAGGTCAAGTTGAAGGAATGGGTTCCATTGGTAATCACTCCTCCGTACTTATTGAAAATGTTCTATATGTCAATGGTCTTAAACATAATCTTTTAAGCATTAGTCAATTTTGTGACAAAGGTTTCAATGTTGTTTTTTATTCTAATGGTTGCAAAATTTTAAACATTGAAACAAATAAAATTGCGCTTGTGGGTCATCATATAGGAAACATATACATAGTGCATCTAGATGACATACACATTTCTCATGCATGTTTTGTTGCAAATGATGAGCATGATTCATGGTTATGGCATAGAAAACTAGGGCATGCAAGCATGAGCATTTTAGAAAATTGGTTTCAAAAGATCTAGTTAGAGGTTTGCCTAAAATAAAGTTCTCAAATGATAAAATTTGTGATGCTTGTGCGAAAGGCAAACATAAAAGAGTTTCTTTCGAGTCCATTAATGATGTTTCAACTAGTAGAATTGTACAATTGATCCATATAGATCTCTTTGGTCCTATTAGAACTACTAGCTTGGGTGGAAAATCATATGCATATGTTTTAGTTGATAATTACTCTAGATACACTTGGGTTTTATTCTTAAGTACCAAAGATGAGGCTTTAGAAAAATTCATCACATTTTCAAAAATCACTCAAAATGACCTTGGTCAAAATATTTCTCACATTCGAAGTGACCATGGCACCGAATTTCAAATTTTAGGTTTTGAGGATTTTTGTAACTCAAATGGTATTAGCCACAATTTTTCGGCTCCTAGAACACCTCAACAAAATGGGGTTGTTGAAAGGAAAAATCGAACTTTAGAGGAAATGGCTAGAACCATGCTTTGTGAAAACAATTTGCCAAAATACTTTTGGGCGGAAGCCACTAATATGGTTTGTTATATTATAAATAGAGTAATGATTAGGCCTATTTTAAAGAAAACTCCTTATGAGATTCTAAAATCCAAAAAGCCTAACATTAGCTATTTTCATCCATTTGGTTGTAAATGTTTTGTTTTAAACAATGGAAAAGATAATCTAGGCAAATTTGATGCTAAAAGTGATGAAACTATTTTTCTAGGATATTCTTTAAACTCTAAAGCCTATCATGTATTTAATAAAAAAACCTTGATTGTTGAAGAGTCTATTCATATGGTTTTCGATGATAACCTCCTTCTGAGGAATGATTCTTGTGATGATGATGTAGGGATCTTTGAATCCAATGATGGTGGGCAATCATCAAAGGTGGATGGAGTTCCAACCAAAGAAGAAGAAGCACGAGATCCACCTCTAGAAGCTTTGAAGGACATAAGTCAAGAGGAAAAGGAACTGAGCTACCCAAGAGAGTACAACTATGTCAAAGGTGGTGAGATTTTGGGTGATCCATCCAAAGGGATAACCACTAGACTTTCTCTTAAAAATTCATATAATGTAGCATTTATCTTATGCATATAGCCCAAGAATGTTAAAGAAGCATTAAATGATGATTATTGGATAATGGCTATGCAAGAGGAATTAAATCAATTTGAGAGAAGTCAAGTTTGGACAATAGTTGATAAACCTAGTAATAAATCTACTATAGGAACTAAATGGGTTTATAGAAACAAACTAGATGATAGTGGTAACACAATGAGAAAAAAGGCTAGACTTGTTGGTCAAGGTTACACTCAAGAAGAGGGAATCGATTTTGATGAAACCTATGCTCTCGTAGCTAGAATGGAAGCCATTAAGATGCTTTTAGCATTTGCATGTTATCACGAATTTAAGCTTTTTCAAATGGATGTAAAAAGTGTATTTTTAAATGGTTTTATTAATGAAGAAGTGTATGTAGAAAAACCACCCGGTTTTGAAGATCCAAACTACCTAAACCATGTTTTTTAAACTTTCAAAAGCTTTATATGGTTTGAAACAAGCTTATAGAGCTTGGAATGAATGATTATCAAATTTTTAATTAAAAAAGGTTTTAACAAAGGAAAGGTGGATACTACACTCTTCATTAAAAGAATTGGCAAAGACATATTAGTAGTTCAAATATATGTTGATGATATAACTTTTGGTTATACTAATGAAATGTTTTGCCAAGATTTTGCTAAGTTGATGCAAGGTGAGTTTGAGATAAGCATGTTGAGAGAGCTTTCATTCTTTTTGGGGCTCTAAATTAAAAAAAGGAAGGACGACATCTTCATCAATCAAGCTAAGTACATCAAGGACATGCTCAAGAAGTTTGGCTTGGAGAGTGAAACCTCAAGCCACACCAATGAGTTCTTCCATAAAGCTTGACAAAGATAAATGAGGTAAGTGTGTAGATTTAAAGCTTTATCGCTCTATGATTGGATCTTTGCTTTATCTTACCGCAAGTAGACCCGACATCATGTTTAGTGTTTGCTTGTGTGCTAGATTTCAAGCTAGTTCTAGAGAATCACACCTTATAGCCGTTAAGAGAATCTTTAGGTACCTTAGAGATACACCTTGTTTAGGTCTTTGGTACCCTAGAGAATCTTCCTTTAACTTGCATGCCTTCTCGGATGCGGATTATGGGGGTTGTAAGATAGATAGAAAGAGCACATCCGGCACATGTCAATTCCTAGGTAGTATGCTCATATCTTGGTTTTCTAAGAAGGAAAATAGTGTAGCATTATCTACCACCGAAGCCGAATACATATCCGTAGGGAGTTGCTGTGCTCAAGTCCTTTGGATGAAGCAACAACTCTTAGATTATGGAATTGACGTATGTACCATCCCCATTAGGTGTGACAACACTAATGCAATTTGTCTCACTAAAAATCCCATCCAACATTCTAGAACCAAACACATAGAAATAAGGCATCATTTCATTAGAGATCATATCTTGAAAAATGATGTAGTTCTAGAATATGTAGACACCTTGAACCAATTAGCGGATATTTTTACCAAACCATTAAAAAAAGAGCGTTTTTGGTATCTTAGGAGAGAGTTAGGTTTAACCAACCTCCCTTGACCCTTAGAGCCTATTTTGGTCTTAAAAATATGCTTAAAATTACTTGCTTGATTGCTTTTGTGATTTGCTCCTATATACATATATGTTTGTTGCTAGGGGGTATGCATCTATTTATGCTCATACATGATGTTCTCATATCATTCACATGCATTTCAATTCGATTAAAATCGAATTTTTAAGTAACCTGCAGCCAAAATTGACATTTCTAGCATAGGCGCATCGATATGGTTATCCACGTATCGATACGGGTCGTTTACAATCGTTTCGATACAGGTTTACCTGTACTGGTATGTATAGCTTATCGAAACAGCCTCAAAAGTGTTTCGATATTGGGTTCGATACACCACGTTGGCGTATCGGCACGCGTTCACGGCTGGGCAGTTTTTAAGGACTTTAAATGAGGTTTTTCACTTTAATTCAAACCCCATCTTTTTCTTAAAACCCTAGATACGAAATTCTCTATAAAAACCTCTCAATCCCTCATATTTTTTCACACAACTCTTAAAAATTCTTGAGGGATTTTAGTTTTTACATCAAACCCAAGCTACAATCATCAAGTTTGTGCATCTAAATCACTTCATTCATCGTTAATCTTAACTTCAAGGTATAAACCCTAACCTTTTTCTTTCTTAATTTTCGTACATATATATACACTTTTTTGTATTATAATCATAAATTTAGAACCTATATAGTATTGTTTTCAACATTTTTGTAAAAACTTTTCCAAATCTAAATTTTTTTATTCGAATATAAAATTATATCGTATAATTTTAACACTGTTTTTCAAGTTTTTCTTTACCAAAAATTCTTTTTAAATTTGTATATATTTTTAAACTATATTGTATAAATTTTTTATAATACCTTGATTATTGGATTACCTTTTGGATCGAATGTATTGATTTATGCATACATCGTTTCTGGTTTGATTTTGTTTTCAGATTATGGCCCCTAAGAAACGAGCACGAAAGGACATTGCCTCTAGCTCACGTTTTCCGCGTCCTTTTCCCGGTCATATTGGTAATAGACCCAATCTTACCCACATTTATCAAAATTGTTTTAATGAACCTCAATATCCAGGCGCCATGGAATATTTTCAAGAATTCCAAAGTTACAAAATTTGCCCCGAGCGTGTTACTTCAATCCCGTTTTTATCTTCCGAAAGATTTAAATTCAAATATCTTCAATTAATGCACGATTGGAAATTTATAAGTTTTTTAAGTATTCCTGGGATTTTATACCGAAATCTTGTTTTAATCTTCTATTCCAATGCCCGGTGTATTTTCAATAAGAAGAAATCTTTGGTTGTTGCAACTGAATCTTACTTAATGGGTAAGAAATTTCGAATTGATTCAAGTGTTTTAGCAAACTTTTTGGGTCTTGAGGATACGGGAATAGATGATGAGGGTGTGTTAGGACATGTCCTTAGTGGTTCGGTGACTGTTCTTGATGCCCATGATCGCATATTACACCTCATGATCACTTGGTGGTTTCGTCCATCCGGTGGGAAATACTCTACCATCCGCCAAGTTGATGCTTTTTGGCTTCGATGCTTCCGTGAGGAGAAGCAACCCAACCTTTCTCAGATTATATTCTCCGAGATCGTCTTTCTTGTCCAACATCGCCACACCACCATGGTCACATCCTTCACATACGACACGAATTTGAGCTATCTCTTCCATAAGATGGGTATTGATTGTTCATACGATCTTTCGGAACCTCTCACGGATCCCATTGATGAGCATTCTCTCCATCGCGCCAAGTTTACTTATTACAATGGAGAATGGGTCCGTAACACTGATCTTTCGAGAGGTGTTCAGCCCGAACCGGTGAAGGCTCCTCAAGAAGCTCTAATTCCACAAGCTCCAGTGGCCTAATCAACTCTTGATGCTCTCATGACTTACCTCAAGGGTAATTCACCGATTTGAGCACCAACATTGCTTCCTTGCAAACAACCATGGATTCTGGGTTTGCCGCTTTTGACACACGCTTTACATCCTTGGAAGAAAGAGTAGCGGCTATTGAAAATCGACAAAAATCTATGGACATCACTCTTAACGCCTTTCATGGTGAATGACGTCAATCCCATGGACCTACGGCCACAAATGTTGATGAGGATGAGGATGAAGACGATGGAGACGATGGCATGGACTCCTAGGCATCTTGCATCTCATAGCATATCATATTAAGATTTAAGTTATGCATCTTTACTTTATGTCTTTATGAACTCATATGCTTTGTTTTTATTTGGTTTATGTTTTTAGGATTTGAGTTGGATTGAACTAAGTTGCTTGAACTATTATTTGAAGTTAAATGCTTATGTTGCTTATTTAATTGCTTGGAGTTGTTATTGTTTTCTTGTCTTGTCTCTATTACATTGATTTTGATCTAACAAAAAGGGGGAGAAGTTTTAAAGAGCCAAATTTTTATTTATAGCCTTAAATTAAATGGGAGTTTTCTAATACTTAAAAATTTTCACTTTGGTTTTGTTATATCAGAAAGGGGGAGATTGTAAAACCTATGTTTGATTTTGATATAACAAATTGTTTAATGACTAAATTGTAAAGGAAAATAAATTTTTAAGTATTCAAAAGTCTCACAAAAGGACAAGGAAAAGTTTTCCAAAGTTATAAACTTAAACCCAAAAATTTTCTAAGTGTTTCAAGCCAAAAATACACAAATACGCCCAGGCGTATCGATACACCCCTTGGTGTTTTGATACGGTTTTTAGCTATTGGAATTTGTTTTTGCAAAGTGTACCGATACGGCTTAGCCCGTTTCGATACGACCTTCATAATTCTTTGAAAATTAGGCTTTGTGTTTCGATACGGTACAACCCATTTCGATACGGCCTTCAATCTGGCAAACATTTTTAGCTTAGCTTTTCGATACGGCTAACACTCGTTTTGATACGATTTGAAATCTGGGTTTAAGAAATTTACACTCGTACCGATACGGTACACTATGTTTCGATACAGTTTGAAATCTAAATTTAAGAAAAAAATTTAATCGTTCTGATACGACACCACCCGTATCTATACGTTTTGTCAAGATCTTCAAAGATCTCAGCATTAATTTTTCGACTGTTACTTGTCAATTATTGGAATCAACAAACTTTGAATTTCAGTTAACCCGTACCGATACGCCCCTATGCGTATCGATACACATTTTCATCCAAGACTCCAGTGAGCAAAATCTGTACCGATACAGCCTTGCCATTTTGATACGCCCCTATTTTAACACTAAGATCGTTTCGATACAACTTCACGCATATGATACGCTTTCCACAACAACTATATTTTTTTGTAACATGTATCGATACGGGCCTTCATGTACTGATACGGTTATTCACCAGACTGCATTTATTGCGAGGAAGATGGTCCCCAACGGCTCTATTGATGACTTCAACCACCCAAACGGCTAGAATTCAATAAATGGGGTATAAATACAAGTCTCCAATGCTACATCAACAACTAATGAACCTAGATTGAGCAACATTCAAGTACTCAAGCAAAAATCCAACCATTGTGCTCATAAAGTCAAATTCTTGTACCCAACTTGTGTTCTTTATTGTAATCTTTTATTTCAAGTTTGGGGTTGAGTGTTCTTGTAATTTTGGGCAAATATTTACCTTGTAAGGTCATTTTCTTTTTGCCATTTTTTTCTTGCACAAGAGTGCTTCTTGATCAAGCTTTGGGTAGAAAGCTTTGATCCTTTGTAATGGTTGCCTCCTTAGCCTAGAAAAGGGGAAGATTTCATAGTGAAATTGGTTAAAATCCTTAGTAGGAAGCTAAGGTAGTGGACGTAGACCTTGTTAGAAGGTTGAACCACTATAAATCATTGTGTCCCATTGTCTATAATTTTCCATTTGCTTCCAAAAATTTTAAATTGCCAATACAACCCTCTCTTGGCCACTTTCGGTGTTGATTGATTATCCTAACAACCAGCGCTTATGGAAACTTTTTTACACAAGCGCCTTAGTTTTAGGGGTTAGAGATTGTTTATGGTTTAAAGTTTATGGGCTTAAGTGTAGTAGTTTTGAATTTAGGGCTTGTTGATAGAATTTTGGGTTTAGGGTTAAAATTTAGGGTTTATAGGTTAATGTTTATGGTTTAGGGTTTAAGGTTTAGGGCTAAGTATCCCCTTATTGTCATAACGCCACCATTTAAGAGGTTTAGAGCTCGGTGGAGAAACAAGGAAAAAATGAAGGTTTTCACATACTACCAAAATAAAAAATTGATCGTCAAGTTTGAGGTTCAAAAATTCTAAAAGCATGAACCCTAAACCCTACACCCTATATTTATGATAATGATCCCATGGATAGGGGTGAACATGGGTTGGGTTGGATTTTTGGCACACCCAAACTTGACCCAAAAATATAAAACCTCTAAACGCATCGGCTAAGTATCCCCTTATTGTCACAGCGCCGCCATTTAAGAGGTTTGGAGGTCGGTGGAAAAATAAGGAAAAAGTGAAGGTTTACACATACGACCAATAATTAACCATCGAGTTGGAGGTTCAAAAATTCTAAACCATCAACCCTGAACCCTAAACCCTTAAACATAAATCCTCAACCTTAAACATTAAACCCTAATTCTAAAACCATCAACCTTGAACCATAGACTCTCAACTATAAACCCTAAACACTAAACCATGAACCACAAACCCTACACCCTATATTTACGATAATGGTCCTATGGATAGGGATGTGCATGAGTCGGGTTGGATTTTTGGCACACCCGAACCTGACCCAAAAATATGGAACCTCTAACCGCACCGGCTAAGTATCCCCTTATTGTCACAGTGCTGCCATTTAAGAGGTTTAGAGGTCAATGGAGAAACAAGAAAAAAGTGAAGGTTTACACATATGACCAAAATATAAAAATTAACCGTCGATTTGGAGGAAACTATATACTCAAGTATATTTGGTCCTAAATTATTTTCATTTCTGTTAAGTAGCATACATATACACTAAAAAAAATAGGCTTCTTTCTGTAACTATTCTTAGGGTGGCAAATGTTTTAATCAAATGTTTGTATTAAAAGAACAGTAAAATACTTGTATAAAATGTAACCTAATAGATATCATATCATATCTAAGTTGTACGAAAATTTAAATTTCAAACTCACACCTTCTAATTTTGAGTGTCTGCTCTGTTTTTTGTTTTAATTAATTTATTTGGTTCAGATTGGATAATGTGGAATTATTTAGGTTGCTTAACTTCAAACTCGCACCTTCAAGTCGAAAGCTTTACAGTCTCTGCCTTTATTTTTGTATGTTTCAAGTTGTTTAATTTGTTGGGTTAAGTTTTGTGATCAACGGGTGTAAAAGCTATTCACTATTCTCCTTTGGCTAAAGTTCACAAGCGTCAAGTGAATGAAGCAAAGGTCCGAGTTTGAGTTAAGTTATAATAAGTATGTATTTGTAGTTGTTATAAAACAACCCTGGATATTGTCAAATTAGAGTACGTATTTTAATTGTTCTAACATGAATATTTAGCACACAAAGTGAAACAATCCGAATGATTGTTCTATGTTATCCTATACTTGAACAATTATCTATCTCCAGCTGTGACACGCAAAACATTACACCGGCTTATAATATATTTTTTAAATTTCATATTATTTAGGTTAATTTTTTTCCTAAATCCTATGTTAATAGAAAAGTTTAGCGACTTGTTAGGTAATTTACCAACATGCAAAACATAACACCGCTTATAATATATTTTTAAAATTTCATATTTTTAAGTTAATTTTTTTCCTAAACCCTATGTTAATAAAAAAATTTAGTGACTTGCTAGGTAATTTACCAATAAAATATTTGGTCTTAAATTTCCAAAATATTTTGTTAATTTGAAAGTTAATTTTATTAATTTCCAAATCGTTTTGTATTTTACAAGAATTTTAAAAGTTAATTTGTATTAATTTGAAAAACGAAGGGATTTCCCGTTGATATTATATATTAACATTATTTTTAATTACTTATTGTGAAAATAATTTAGCCACCGGCAGATTTTCAGTTTGGCTTCTTCTCAAGTGAAAAGATTAATGGAGAATCCATCTCCTCCTGCTTCTTCTCAGTCGGTCTCTTCAGCTTTTATTTTGTCTCATCCATCTCCTCCTAGTAAGTATTACAGTTTGTCTCATCCATATCCTCTTTCAAACTTGATTTTAATTTGAACCCACTTTACCTTATTTGAAAAAACATAAAATGAAAATTTTATGGCTAATTTTTAAAACCGATTCTTGTTTCAAGTCTCTGTACAAGTGAATGCCTTCACCTTGCACCTTGCACCTTGCACCTTGCACCTTGCACCTTGCACCTTGCACCTTGCACCTTTAAAGTCATGTAAAGATCTTAGCGCTGAGAGTGTGCCTAGCACCGTTGACAGAAATAGTGTATGCACAAAGTCGGCATTCCTTACTAATTCACACTTAATTTTGTTTAGGGATTTCATGACCCTTTATACATAAGAATCGGCTACAAGAATTTACGCAACGATCATCCATGCAGCTTCCAGTGTATCAAACTTTTAATGAAGGACTTGGGCATGCACCAAGATTTAGGTCCATTGTGGTGGTTAATGGTGTAAAATATATTTCTAAGAGCATATTTTCAAATATAAAAGAAGCTAACACGATGTTGCCAAGCATGCAATGGAGCTTATATCAAAGAAAATAAAAGATGAAGGTTGTCCTCCCATTCATATGGTTTGCTGCATTCTACAATTACATCTTTCTTTATTTAAATGTTTATTGATTATTCATAACTGATTGTTTGTCTTGAAACTAACATCTTTTTAAACTTGATCTTACTTTGAACACATTTTACCCTATTTGGGAAAACATAAACTTGAGGATTTACTGAAAATTGGGGACTAAATTGGATGTTTTTCTGTAGAAATAATTGAGAAGGCGAAGATGATGAAGGAGGAAAAGAGGTTAAATTTATTGTCGTTTAATGAGGACTAAATTGAATGAATCTATAAATTTAAAGGACTAAATGTGTTATTATCCAAATTTTTATAATTGCAACGTTACTCCTTTAACGGACGAGTTATTATTTTGTTATAAAACAAAATGTTCAATTGTCATTTTATAACATTTAAAATTTTGGTTATCGTTTTATTTTTTTAACAAAATTCAGTGATCATTATTATACTTTACCCAAAAATAAAATATATATAAAACTATTTCAACAAAGTACTGTAACTTTTCACTTCTCCTCCATAAAACTCGACCACGTCTCTGATTTTTTTAAAAAAATGTTTTATGTCCATCGTTTAGGTTTTTAGGGATTTTAGGTTTCTTAAGTGCTTTTCTTCTCATTTAATTATACATTTTTATTTATAATTTTAGATGGCCTATCCATATATATATTGTTTTTTCTCATCACCGTCTCCCTTATTTTCTTGTTGGCAATTTTGTCTGTCTGCAAGAAGATGGAGAAGGAAGAGATATTAAATCTCAAACTGACAATCACAACCGGCTCTGAAACTCAAACTTCCGTCTGATGTAGACCTCTATTGTTCCATACCACAAGCTTTTTTTTCTGTTTTTGTATATTTTTTGTATCCTTTTTGGATATGTTGTAGTGGTTTGTGCCTTTTTTGCCATCACAAGGTGGAATTTTGTCTATGTGATATATGTACTTTAATTTTCTAAATTTCATATTATTTAAGATTACCTTCCCCATTATTCAATTTAGTCCTCAATTTTCAATAAATCCTCGAGGTAAGATACACAAATAAAAATCGTATAATTTTGGCTAAAAAAATATTAGGAACTAGAGGGAACAAAAAAAATATTATAATAAAAATATTTGACTAAATTATAAAAATATAAAATAAATAGGAGTTAATTTTGATTAAAAATAAAATTTTAGGGATTAACATGAACAAAAATATCATCATATTAAAAGTATTATATTAAATTATAAAAAAATAAGGGTAAATTTTGACTAAAAATTAAATTTTAGGCACAAAACAAAACAAGAAACCTTTTTTCCTATTTTGTAATGACTAAATTAAATTTTTATAAAAAAAAGAAATATTTAATCTTATTGTTCCATCCACTTATCCAATAATCCTAAAATAGTAAATCTCAAATATACTATCAACCCCTAAACAATATAAACAATAATAATTAAAGTGTAAGCCTAATCTCTAAACCCAAAACCTAATAAAACCCCTAAACTTATCTTATAAGTCATAACTCAAACTATAGATTTTATTTTTAATTAAAATTAAATACATTATAATTAAAATTAGAATAATTTGAATATTAAATTAAATACATTAAAATTATTATTTTTAATTAAATATCAATTTGAATATTAATTTAAATACATTAAAATTATTATTTTTAATTAAATAGTAATTTAAATGTTAGTTTAAATAGTAATTAAATACGAATTCATTTTCCCTTAACAATTCATAATGAATTGGTTTCCATTGATTGAAGCAAATCCATCTTGCTAAGCCACGTGTTGGGTGACTAACCAACTTGTGGTTTAATCACAAGGTTGGTCACCCAACTTTTTATTATTCATCTCTATTTACTCTGAACTTCCATTTTTTACAACTTGGTCACTAAAAACATTTTATTTATCCCTTAATTCATTCTTGGACATATTTCAAATCAAATCCAGATTATTCAACTATATGGTCATGTCCCATATTTTATAATATCTTATCGGAATCAAAAATTTTCGGTCATCAAAATTCGGTTTTCTACTATGTCGATTTTAGGGGTGTTACAGTTAATCAACTAACAGTTTCATCCAGCGAAGAGCCATTTTGCCAAAATAATGAAACGTTGAGGGTTAAAGTGCTTTACAAAAAGAATACGGGCCAAAGAGTAAAAACTGTGAAATGTTAGGGGCAAATTTAGGCATTATGCCAATAATTTTCAAGTTAAGATTTATCGTTATCTAATGGTATAACTATATTTAGTGTTAAATTATTAGGTCTATATCTCAAATGAATTTTCTAAAATAGGACAACATAGAACAATCATCCGGGTTGTTTCACTTTGTGTGCTAAATATTCATGTTAGAACAATTAAAATACGTACTCCAATTTGACAACATCCGGGGTTGTTTCATAACAAATACAAATACAAATACAAATACATACTTATACAACTTAACTCGAACTCCGCTTCATTTCCTTGGTGCATGTGAGATTTTGCCAAAGGAGAATATCGAATAGCTTTCACACATGTTGCATAGCTCATAATAGAAGAATCCTTGTAACTGACATGGAGAGGAAAAGTATTCAATTCGTAGGGCTGATTTACTTGTATATAATATAATTTAGTGGCGGTAAATTGGTGTCCAAGGCAGCAAGTAGCTGCTGAAAATTCAAGTTAATAAACTGATATATTTTGCTATATATTATGCTCAATTATGCATCTTTAGGTACTTATAAATCACTAAATTAATAGCCCCCAACTATATCAAACTACTAGCTAATTCGTAACTATGCTTAAGTGTGTGCATGGACTAAGCTAAGTATGCATAAGAAGAATGAATGGTAAGCATGTTAGAAAATCCATTGTCTTCTCTTCAACTGCGTTTGAGAAACTTAAAGGAGCAACAAGTAACATTTTAAGCTAATCCTACTTGGTTTCCAATGTAAAAAGAACTTAAATGTGATAAAACAACTAACCATAATATCTTAAGATTCAAAGAACTCTTGTCTTAAACATATTCTATTCTATTTTTATTCACAAAATAGAGTTTCTTCTTGCATTAATTTCATGGCTAAAAGAAAATAAAAAAAAGCTTACAGTATAAACAGATTATGATGCTACATATGATGAGCCTACATTTTCTCATCACCTCCACGGAATCTGTCTCAAAAGAAGGGGATTTTCCATTTGCCTGAAGTCTGTAACAATCACTATGGTGCGTTGCCCTATTTGCCTGGTGAAAATCGAAGGGAGGTTCTTAGGTAAAAGAAGGAGGATTTCCCATTGATTTTATGGGGACTTGTCATTGTCAGCCTTTTAATGTAGTTGTCAAGTCTCATGATATGATCTAAGACTTAGGGATAGAGATGGTTCTCTTTTTCATAAAAAAATATTTTATTTTTATTAAAAGAATTTACAAAAGAGAAAAGAAGAAATTAGGGTTATATTAGTTATATTTTAAAAGTTCAGACGTGAAGTGCTTGTATGTTTCTTTTGAGATTAGTTTGCAAAGGTGATGCTTATTGTTAATGTATTGAGGTTAGAAAATGGATTTTGGAAATAAGATTCTCTTTTCTCTTTGAGTATGTCGTGATAGTGGGTAATGTTTGCGGTTGTATCAAGGTATTTTGGTGAAGATAAGGTGGGAGCCATTGTATTGTCTCTTGAATATGAGTTGGATGTTTTGTGTGACAAGTATGGATGTACAGGAATACGAAAAGTTTGGCGTTGAAGAGATAATCACCTCATTGATAGTGTGTGTGGGAAGGGTTAATTATCGTACAATCAGTTAAGAAAGCAAGGGTTTGAGACTTCGTAAATGCTTTTGATTGTATCATAGTCGCTCTGAAGCGAGCTGAAGGATATCGGTGGAAAGTTGTACTATGTTAAGCCGTTTGTCATGACAGTGGAGTAGAACTGATTAGATCTGAATGAGATTTTGAGGTTTTTAAAGATGTTTTGTTGTACCGTTAGAGCCGTATTTTGGTGCTAGAAGAGAAAGGTTGTGTTCTACCCAATAGAGTAAAGTTTGAGGTACTTAATCTCTAAGGAAATTTGCGGTTTAGATGATGACATGGGATAATGTATGTAAGAACTATTAATGGTGTTGTCGATCAGCACCTAAGCAAGTGAGCTAAATAAGTAGTGGATCGTACCGAGTAACAAGATTCAGAGTATCATGCTATCGTGTAGGACTATCCTAGATAATGGTCGGGTAAGAGAGTGTTGATACTAGCTCGGTGCAGTACCGGTACCAGTGTGTTCGTTAGCATGTTTGGAGTTAAGAGTTGATGTGCTTTGGGAGCCACGAGAAGAAGCATCTAATTAAGTTAAGAGGATACAATGTTATGATAGAAATTGGGTCAGATGTTTGAAATCTTGTGATAAGTGTTTTGGAAAAGACGTATCAAGGTAAGATATTTTCCTTTATAGTACTGTGGTCTGTATACGACGAATTTTAAGAGTAACAGTTGGTACCAAGCTTTCGTCACGTGTTCAGGAAATAGTGTGGAGTCGTGTGTTTGAGATAGTGATAAGTAGTTGGCTTGCTATCAGTTGAGAGTTAAGAATTGAGTTCCTCAGAATTTTGGGGATGCTTTGGTATTCATCGATGAAAATTAAATGGATTACCGGGGATTTTATACAGGATTCGTGAGTGCACAGTTTTGTTAAGTAATGATATAGTTCTTGGGTATGAACTGATTGATAAGTTTTCAGCAAAGGTGTGAACCACAAAAAGCATGCTTGGTTTGTTTGCTAGTTGGGTTGTACGTCACAGGGAAGTGTTCATGTCACCTTTTAGCACAAGATTCAGGGTTGATGGAACCTTTTCTTTGGTAGGCTTTTATTACGACGATAGATTTGAGTGGCGTTACAGATGATGTGTTCTCCCGACATGTTGTGATTCGAATCGTAAGACCCTTGCGAGAATAGAGTTGGTGAGAGCTATGTTGGCTGTCGATATAGATTCCATGCTGAGTTTAATGTGAATGCTTGAGCCGAGTTGGGGGTGTCGTTAGTTTTCAAAAGTTAGCGCCCGATAAGCGATGTTTTAGACGAGAATGTTATTAGAGTTAGAGTCTCCATCAGGGAGTTACCTAAAGAATAGTTATCTAGTTTGGATGCAACGGCTGTTTAACCTCAAGTTCTTTTGATAGTGTGTTGTAGTAGAAGAATTCGTGTGCAGCAATTTCTTGGTGTTCTACAGAGTAAGTTAAGTTTCTTTGATGAAGTGTCTGTGTGATGTTTTGTCAAGACACCGTTGAGTTTTGGCTTATCGTTTGTGATGTACCGAACGAGGATATAATCCTCCCATGGAAAAGAATCAGTTGAGATATTGTTCGTACCATTAGAAGGCATGGTCATGTTGATGGGTGTTGAGGAAAATCAGAGTAGCGCAGCGGGAAATTCTTGGGAACGTCGGAGAATTGTAATGGTTTTAGCTTTTTCTTCTGGTTATGGATGCAAATTTCGGGGACAAAATTTCTTTTAAGGAGGGGAGAATTGTAATGACCTGGATTTCGAGTTAGCGTATCGGGTCTTGGACTGAGTATTGGGCCTCAAGTTGAGGGCCCAATTAAGAATTTGGCTTTGGGCTTTATGGTAAAAGATGGTTGGGGTTTATTAATTATTTGGTGGAATAAAAAGAAAGAATAAAAGAAAAGTAAGAAAAAAGTGAAAAAGAAAATAAAAAGGAAAAATAAGAATAGTTTGAATTTTAAATAGGGAGTGGATGGTTAAAAAGAATGAGTTGTGCATGACTGGGAAAACACAAAGCTATGAGACCACAAACATGAGTTGTGCAACAACATAAAATGAGGTCGTATTTTATTAATACCTTCAGATTTCGAGCTTGGTGTGGACATCCAGCCGGAATAAAAACAGCATCTCCAAGGTTTTGCTTGAATGTCCATGGTTCGACACCTAGACATCATGACAGACATGAGGAACACAGTATTTGCAAAGTTTTTATAGTAAATATCAAGATGCATTCTTTGTACTAACCAAATTCCTCCTTCAATCTCCTTTTGTGATCCACAGTTAGGTAAAACGATTGATCATGAATGAATCGGATGGATAACCTGATCATAAATAAAAGCATCTAGAACATCGAGAAAATACCACTGAAAAAAATTCTTTCAATTATATAGGCGACTACGGGTTAAGTTTATCACCGCTTGTACCGGCACAAGCAAAGGCTTACCTTTTCAACTGGGGAGCAATAGGTATGCCTGAATTCTTTGGAGTACTTCCTAAGATATTCTTCCAGTTTAGAAACATCCTCCCTCCTAAAAATGTCCTACAGAGCACCACCGGTCTCCTCTATGCTGGTGGAGGGTTCAGAAATTGTAGCTTCGAGCTCATCTCTGGAAAAGTTGAGATCTTTCTGGTCTCTCTCTGAACGCTCCGTTTCGTCCTGTGCTTTATATGCAGCAAGCTGCTCCTCGCTCAAGGCTACCTCTGCAGTGTGAGTCAAAATGTTTACCTTCACCACCAATTATTAAATACCATTTTAGAAATTATGTGACGTCTGAAACTTTCAAGTATAAGAATGAATTTCAAAATTGCCTTTCCATGACATCCAAACTCTAAAAAGACATTAATCTGTATATACATGTGCAGAAAAACACTGATATACACACACACACACAAACGTGCAGTGAATATAATATTCTAGGCTGCAAGAAGTTTTGGCTAATTAAGGCATACCACATCAAGGTTAATATGATAACATATTATATTTATGTATACATGCACACATGGTGAACATGATAACATACCGCATCTGACAGATCACGGTGAAGCTTGGTAACAGAGTCCCCTCTTCCAAGTTCCTCAGCAATCCCATAAGCAATATATGCTTTTGGGCCCAAGTCTGGTTTGATAACACCTGGTGGCAACTTCACAGCAAGGTTAAGGATGCCACACCGAGGATCAGTGTATTCTTGAAATGGCAACATGCTTATAAACTCGTCACAATGCCGAGGCAAGAGATCGTACTTATCAGATGGTGGCCAATCCTTCAATTTTAGCATCTGTGGCCATAAGTTTTCATATGTTCTCCCTTCCATATAGCCTTCGAAAAATTGTCGAGTATCAATCTTAACCTGCATACCTTGACAAAGTTAGACTTCAAACATAACACGAGTGGAAAGAATGTTTGTGACGTCAGATATCTCTAAAATCATATCAGAATTCATACTATCACAAAATGCACGGCACATTACCATTGGTTCCCAGCTTAAACCAGATGAAGTTGGAACTTTAACTGGTTCACCTTTAGCCAAGCACGTTTGAAAGCGACAAAATTCTTCTCTAGAAGGAACCTCATGTAATGTATCTCGAATATGTTCTCTCGTATGAAAAGCCTCGGTTT
The DNA here is from genome assembly GCA_019671005.1 of Hibiscus mutabilis. Classification (NCBI taxonomy): domain Eukaryota; kingdom Viridiplantae; phylum Streptophyta; class Magnoliopsida; order Malvales; family Malvaceae; genus Hibiscus; species Hibiscus mutabilis. The sequence continues at coordinate 41,786,020 of CM033748.1, forward strand.
CCAATTTTGAAATCCACTCAATTGGAAGGATGCCTTTAAGCTCCAATCTGCAATCACCACAACCACCCATTTCCTTTGGAGGACAAGTAATACTTCCATCATTGTTAGCTTTCCACATAATTGAGTTCTTAGCCTGATTGTTAGATGTTTCTTGAAGATAAGATTCTAGTAAAGGGTCTCCACCATGAATATAATCGGAACCTCTATCCCAGTATTGGCAAACAACATCATCACGTCTAGAAAGGCTTCCCTTCCGAATTTCTTGACAACAACTAAGACAGAGATCGTATGAACATTTTGAGCAGCTACGATGAAGGTCAAAGATTGAAATGGCACAATAGTCATTGTTCCAAGGAGAGAAAAAAATCATGGTGCAAATAACGAATACAATCGCATGATAAATAGTGTTCTTATGTAGAGAAGAATTGCTTACCAATAAACACGCTCTTCAGCAAAAGGAGTAATTGATATTTCAACGTTATCAGGCAATAACCCTATATAGAGAGACGCTTGTCAGCATAAGAAAAAGCATTTGGTATTTCAACGTTAGAAGGCAGTAACCCTATATAGAGAAGCTTTTGTCAGGAAATAATTGAATCGTCACAGAAAGCTTGAGGCCAAAGCTTTAAAGAACGAAAATCATACCTTGAATGTCAGCCTCAACCAATTTCTCCTGCAATTGCATTATGCTAATTTGTTCCATAAAGGGAAACAGTGACTCAATTAAGTATTGCAAATGCTTAATCTTTTCCTCATGTGTGATGTCTCTCTTTGATGTCTGTAGATTAGGCAGAAGTTTCATTGATCTTTCATGACCATAGGCTAGAAAAAAATTTACCAAGGCTAACAATCTCAGTGACAAACACATACTAGATAGTTCATCCAAAAGAATAAGCCTGAGTCCAGTACATAATTCATTTTTGTGTTACGTAAGGCAAAAAAACAGACCTTAATTAATCCACTTGAGTGCAAACACGTGTTGCAGTTGCAATTCCTGCTACAAAATGGGCATTGTTTTGCAATTTTTTCTTCTGGTATCTTGGGATACCAATACAGATCAAAGCAGGGAAAAAATGAGAGTCTTTAGGATTATTGATAATAGAAGATTGAAAATGTTACCATTGTCTAATACAACGGGTACAATACACTTTGTCTTTACATTTCAAGCACAGAACATCAGTTATATTTTCTTACATGCACCGGTGACACTTGAAATATTTTCTCTTGACCTAATTGATGCAAGTTTTCTCAGTTGTCAGTGAAAAATAAATATGAAAAACATCACACAAAATAAAAGATATATCATTTGCAGAATCAAAACTGAATCCAATACCTCAACGTTCTTCTTTGTGTAACAATTGCTAGCATCAATAGGGTTGTGCAGTTTTTCTCCATGATCTCTCGAGGGCTTTTTTGGTCCTCACACTGTCTGACTTTATGCGTTTGTGCTGCAATTCCATGTCGATACTAGCAATGTCACGTTGTTTCTTATTTTTTTTACGGCTTGTGTATACCTTATTGTAGAACCGACTCTGGGAGCTAATAGTCTGCTGATCCTGCTCCACGGGGTCATCATGAACCGACTGATGATCCTGCTACAGCTTGAGGTTATCATGCTCCCTATTGCAGAGTAAGTTGTCTGCATCTTCTGCCCCTATCAATGGCATTCCAAAAAGTAAAATTATAAGGAAGCAATAAGCAAGGAAAAAAGGGGAGCACGGGGGAACCGACTCTGGGAGCTAATAGTCGGTTGATCCTGCTCCATGGGTCATCATGAACAGACTGATGATTGTTGAGCGTAATAAGTGCTACGCAAATGTGCAAGTATACACGTCGCAAGTTATAGTATAAAAGATATCGTCTCCACAGGGATTGGTGCCACTTCAAGAATCTAGTCTTTTGCACTGTAAAAAGTAAAAACACAAATAAAGGATTATAGGAGTTTAACTAATAACTAATCTAGAAAGCAATAAAGTAAATGAATAGATGAGATCAATTGAGAGAGAGATAGGCCAGGTTATCGTGAGTTGAGGTGTGATAGCCGATTGGATCGTTTTGGTAAAAGAGTGCACGGGCAACTCAGTTGCCGTGGCAACTTGCACAACGGGGTTGCCTTGGCAACTAATCGATGGTTGCCTAGGCAACTAGTTGGGCAACTACTTGGGCGTCTGGCAGCAACCTTCAAGGTTCGGCAGAGCGTTCTTCAATGGTTTCTTCTTATCCCTAAGTCGAAACTCTAGCTACTTGTGCATGTCTTGATAATACATCCCTGCGTGAATCAAGGGTGAACAACAACCAATCTTGCGCTCCTCTTAGCCGTTGAAATCCTTAACTTATTCCTAAGCCGGATTAATCTTCACCATCAATAGATTGAATAAAGATCATATTCATTCGTTTCTTGAATCTAACTCTCTCGATATTAGATAAATAGATGAAATCACGAGATCCTCTCCCAATTCACTCGCAAACAAGAATAAGAACCAAGAATGAATAAACCTTGAAATAGAAAAGTGCAAACTCTTATTACCTAAACAAAAACCAATAGTTTCTCACAACCACAAAACACAATAACCATAGCCAAGTAGATTTAGTTCATGGCTAGGTTCCAAAGAAACACAAGATAAATAATCCCTAGCATGAACCCAATCGAACAAGAAAGAAAAGGATGAAGAAGGAGGCTTGTCGAAATCCTCCTTGCCCTAGATGCTTGTCGAAAATTCTCTCCTCTTGCCCTCCTTGGACTTGTCGAAATTCCCCTCTTTTGCTCTCTATATCTTGTTAAAATCTCCATCTTATTTATAGGGCTAGGCCAAAGTCCTTCTTTGAGGAGGAGTTTAAGTTGGAATTAAATTATCTTTAAAGAATATAATTCTTTATTATAATTGTATTCCTATTAGAACTTCTCCTATCTTCTTGGAATTTAATTCTTCTTTAATCTCTGCATGGAAATCAAATTCCTTTGGGTTTGGGCTTTGCTCCACGTCATCTTGGGCTTGTATAGTCATCAATTTCGACTACCATATCACTTTTGCTCTTGTCGACAATTGCCATGGCAACTGGCTCGGCGTCTCCTTCATGCATTGCCCTGGCAACTAGCTCGGCATATCCTTCATGCATTGCCCTGGCAACTAGCTCTAGCCTTTCTTTGGCAAGTGATCCTGCACATACACACAAAACACACCAAAGAACATCTTTTCCCACAAAAACTACCAAGTTATGTAATCAAGCTCAACGATGGAAGGAAACATAGATTAATGCATGAATGGCTAATTATGCAACTAATATGGGCCTAAGTCTAACAATAATATGAGTAAAAAGGGTAAGAAAAATAGTACTTTTGAACACTTATCAATGATCCTGCTGCAGCTTGAGGTTATCATGCCCCAACTGATCATGCTCCGTATTGCAGAGCAAGTTGTTTGCATCTTCTGCCCCTATCCATGGCATTGCAAAAAAATTAAAATTATATGGAAGCAATAAGCAAGGAAAAAAGGGGAGCACAGGGGACACAATTTCAGGATTACCAGTAGTATACAAAAACTGAGGACCCTCAGCCCAGGCTTTTAGGAAATCTTTACGTTCTGTGGTTCAGTCTTTCTTTTTTCCTCCCCTGGCTTTTTGTTTTCGACGTGCAATAGTATAGAGATGTTTTTTTTGGGATTGAATACAACAAGATGCAAGTAGCTTCTTTTGCTCCGAGACAGCAGGATCATGGAGAATTGCCTTCTCCACACATATAAGAAATGTCAAGCATGCTCCATGCAGACTTGAATATCATATGGAGAAGGCAAAAAAATTTCTGGTAGTCTCCTATATGGGGTCCATTCAACCTATTTGAAACATTGAAATAGGAAAGACTAAAAGATTAAGTAATTTGAAAGAGTTAAAATTAAATAATTAAAAAGAAAAAGAAAATGGCTTCACTTACATTAGTTGGCTTTAATTTTTTGAAATAGGAAAGACTAAAAAATAAGTCATTTGAAAGAGTTGAAATTAAATAATTAAAAAGAAAAAGAAAATGACTTCACTTACATTAGTTGGCTTTAATTTTTTGAAATAATTACAAAATACTGAAAAAGTGGGATGTAATTTGTGCTTCAAGGATGCACTATACAGCCTCTCATGCCATCCGACCTGCAAAGGAAAGACATTGGGACGATTTTTCTTGTCTTCGTCAATGACATATGTAGATATTTTACAACCAGGATGAAGCAAACCAGATGCCACTCATGGGATGTGCTCCAATATAAACACCTACAACAAAGAAAAATAAAATGTTAATTCACCTGAAATAAAGAGAAAAACTACTGAACAAATGAAACTATAAATATAATTTCTATTCTCACAGTAAGAAAATGAAAATTGCCAGATACGATACTTATTTTGCCCAATTCGTATTTCTCCAATGTACGGTGCAGACTTGCTAGCATGGCTGCACCCATGCATAACTTTTGATTTGTTCAACATCTCTTAAAAACGTAAGATAAAATGAAGACACTGAATTAGCACTAGTAGGGACTACAATACACCCTAGGATGTAGAGCACTGCGGCCTGGACATGGCGCTTAAGTTCTGTACCTTCAAGAACAGTTTCTTTATCCAATCGCCCATAATGATCTCTGAGCCAAGTTGGACTAATTCCACCCAAGACTAGGCACTTATCTGTGCCAAAAAAATCGATACACAAATCTCTTGAATTCTTCTCCTCATTTCTTGTAACTGGTAAACCAACTAACGGTAGACAGGTAATCCTTAAAACATTCCCTAAACCCATAAATATCTTAATAGAATTGTTCTTTCCAAATAAAAAAACATCTCTTTTTTATTGTATCTTTTAGCTACCGCTTCTAAAAATGATAGGCAGTGTCTTGAAGGTCTTGTGAGCTTCAAGAGATTATCAAAGTCTGTTTCACTCAATTTTTTCTGAACTGCTGGGTGGAAACTAAATTTATCTGGCAACAGATTTTCAGCATTTTCGACAACATCAAAAGAAGATCTGAAAAACAGTTTAAGTTCAGATAAACATCGAGTTATCAACAAGATTAAACAAAAACATGTCAAAAGAACAAAACATACTTATGAATTTTGAGGGGACCCATTTTTCAAACTGATTGGCAACTGAAATGGTTGTTAAATATAAAGGAGTAGAAAAACAGATTGAGGACCTGATAGAAGCTGGCAATGAAGGAGGCCTAAGATGGAAGCAGAAGGGAGAGCGGTTACTACTGTATTCGTGGATAACTTTTCGCCGGCGACAAGTTAATCTTAAAAATTTCGTCGTCTATACACTGAACGGTGATACATATAAACTTAAAAATCCATTGGTGCCGGGGGCAGGAGCTTAGGGAAATTGATAGGTTCTTTTCAAGGTTTGGGGCTATCCAGTTCTTGTATTCGAATATTCCTTTGAGCAGGTTGGTGAGGGGATTGGCAAAGGAAGGAGCTCTGAGATCAAACGTGTTTAAAGCCTGGTGGTAGCAATCATGTATAGGGTAAATTGTATGTAGCATTTCTTTAGTAACTAGTGATATTTGGAGTTTGGTAAACTAGGTGATGGGTTGGAGAATTCTTGCCGTGTTATGTGGGTAGAAGTTAGTAGGATTTGCTTGAAACTTGAATCTTGAAACGCTCACTATTTTGCATCCTTTTTTCCTCCATCTAAGATTAGGGAGATTTTTAATGAGGCACATAATTTAGTTATTTAATAAAAATCATTTGCCGAGCAAAAAAACAATATAACTTGTTAGCAGTGTGACTATATATAGTTTACAGGAAGAAACCTAATTTTCTGCAATCACACAATCTACACTACAACACACACTAAAGCATAGTTACAGGACGAAGCCTATTTTTCTGAGTGTATATGTATGCCTACTTAATGGGAATTGAAATAATTTAGGGCCAAATATACTTGAGTATATAGTATATATTTTTTATATTCACCAGAAATGGATGCAACCTTCTCTAATGATATTTATACCGGTGCAAGAGTCCAAAATCAATTTTTAAAAAAATGGTGCCAGTGTAAACCTAATTTGCACAGATACCGATACGGGGACAGAAAACGGCAATTTCTAAAATTACAGGGTACAAGTATGGCAAATATAAAATAAATTTTAATATATATAATAAAAAATATTAAAATTCATAATACAATAAAGGTAAAAAAAACCAAGGGAATGGTAATGCAAATGACCTTAATAACTTGTTACATTGTTCAACAACAAACAAAATCACATCAAAGGGTTTAAGAAAATCACAACAAACAAGCTGTTGGGTAGCAAGACACAAGTTTCTAACTCAACCTACATTGCGCGAATATCTTAGGCTCTAAGTAAATGCTAAAAACAAATTTAAACAAATAATAAGTAAATCCACTAAAACATTTCCTTTTTTTCAAGAATTATAATATATTTAATAGACCAGAAGTGTGATATTCAGTAATCTATTTATATTGCGCGTATATCTTAGGCACTAAAAATCAAAGCATGTAAAGCCTCTCTTCCTTTTCTTAAACAAATTACAAAGGCTCTTTTCTTCTTTGTTTTTTTGGCTGAAATAGGGAAAAAGGTTTCATTGAAAGAAGATGAAATGAAGAATTAGAAAGCATTTAGAAAAGGAAAATAGAGTAATCTACAATTGGTTTCTGTTTTACAGCATAATTAATCCCCATAATTCAAATAAAAGCTTATGTTCAATACCCATTGATCACAAAACTTAACCCAACAAATTAAACAACTTGAAACAGACAAAAAAATAAAGGCAAAAATTAAAAGCTTTCAATTTGGAGGTGTGAGTTTCAAGTTAAACAGCCTAGATAATTCCATATTATCCGATATGATCCCAAATAAATTAATTAAAACAAAAAACATAGCAGAATCTCAAAATTAGAAGGTGTGAGTTTGAAGTATAGAAGGTTTCAATGAAGAAGATGAAATGAAGGTTGATTGTTCTTGGTTGGGCAGTTCAATGAAGAAGATGAAGATGAAATGAGAGGGGTTTGAGAGTAGAGAGAGTCGGAGGTCTAAAATTAGGCTGTGATAATCCGAAATTGAGAAGATGAAGAATTGGGAATTATAAAAAAGGAAAAATAGGCGGCATAATTTTATTTGGTATAAAATATTAATATTTTATAAATGTGGGACCAGTGTAAGAAAGAACTAATTTACATAGGTGTAAGAAGGTTAGGTTTTAAAATTTTAATTTTATTTCTTAGTCATTCTAAATTACAGCAAAACAATTTAAGGTTGAGTAAAAGAAATAACTAACTTACACGAGTGTAACGATGTGTCGATGGTTTAGTTAATGGAAGAACTGTTTTACACCGGTATAAGAAAGTGTTGATAGTTTAGTAAATGAAAACCGGACTCTAAACCTCTAAACCGAGCATGTATTTACATTTGTAGTATGTATTTTAATTGTTCTAACATGAATAAAGGTCCGAGTTAGAGTTAAGTTATATAAGTATTTGTAGTTGTTATGAAACAACCCCGGATGTTGTCAAATTGGAGTATGTATTTGTATTGGATGTTCCTCCTCTTTCGAACTTAAGCTATGTTAAACATCATTCTATATTCTAACTTAGACATACCAAAGCAGCAAGACAAATTTGAAAAAGGAAAAATTCATTTGAGATATGGACCTAATAATTTCAAAATTATAATTTTATTTGTTAATCATTGTAAATTACAGCAAGCCAATTTATAGTTGAGTAAAGGAAAGAACCAACTTACACCAGTATAAGAATGTGTTGATGGTTTAGTAAATGGAAGAACTGGTTTACACCGGTATAAGAAAGTGTTGATAGTTTAGTAAATGAAAACCATACTCTAAACCTCTTAAACCGGAATAGGAAACAATTGGTGATTTTGTATACATTTATTCTATACCATTAGTCATTAACCGATTGTTTCTTTGTCTAGATTTAGATTATCAATCATTAACCAACAATTGGAGCTATCAAACGAGTTAAGTATTGCATTTTTTTGAGAAAATGATGCGAAATATTAAAAAATTATGGAGTTACCGATTACTTGAGGATTTATTAAAAATTTGTGGACTACGTTAGTTTTTATTCTCAACTTTGTGGCCTTTCAAAATAAGGAATACATAAATAATAATTACAAATTATAATATGAAAATATAAATGATTAGTGGGTCAATGTGTGAATCAACTATTTTAAAGTTAACTAATAGGTGAAAAGTATATTGCAATAGGACTAACCTTGACAACCTACGCAATGTATTAAATTTTGTTCACATCATTGAATTCGGTTTCCTCATATATTAACAGTACTATTTTTATGAAAGCCTTTGACTTGGTTGGAGACCTCACCTATCTCCTAGTTCCGCTGGGAAAAATGTTATTTGGACTTAATCCTTGTTGATGAAGTCTCTGCAGCAGCATGTGATCAATAAGCGGGACAAGCTTATCCTGCTGCGGCAATATGTCCTCAACATGAACATGTTGATCATCCTCAACTTTAACCTGCTGCCACACGGGACCTCATCGATCTCCTAGTTCCACTGGAAAGAATGTTACTTGGTCTTAATCCTTGTTTATGAAGTCTCTACAGCAGCATGGGATTAATAGGCCGAACAGGCTCTACCTCTATCAATAAAAAAATCTAATAATTATAGGATTACATGCAACTTACTGTCTATTAGTAAGCTATAAGTCCTATCCTTAGAAGAGATAAAACTTTTAACTAGATTAGTTTTACTGACCAATCTTGGCAGGATACCTCCTCACCGATCTCCTAGTTCCATTGGGAAGAATGTTACTCAGACTTAATCCTTGTTTATAAAGTCTCTACAGCTGCATGGGATCAATAGGTGGAACAGGCTCATCCTGCTGTGGCAGGATGTCCGCAACTTCAACCAGCTACAGCACAGGGTTGTATGCAAGTTCTACCCCTATCAATAAAAAAATCCAATAATTATAGGATTACATGCAATTTATTATTTGTTAGTAAGCTATAAGTCATATCCTTAGAAGAGATAAAACTTTTAACTAGATTAGTTTTACTAACCATGCCTCAGGCCCTCATCATCCTGCATATCCAGCTGCATGGGATCAATAATCAGATCATGCTCATCCTGCTGCAACGCGGGGTTGTATGTAAGTTCTACCCTTATCAATAAAAAATCCTATAATTATAGGATTACATGCAATTTATTGTCTGTTAGTAAGCTATAAGTCCTATCCTTAGAAGAGAAAACTTTTAACTAGATTAGTTTTACTAACCATGTCCCAGAACCTCATCATCCAACATATCCAGCTACATGGGATCAATAATTGGATCATGCTCATCCTGCTGCAACGCGGGGTTGTATGCAAGTTCTACCCCTATCAATAAAAAAATCCAATAATTATAGGATTACATGCAATTTATTGTCTGTTAGTAAGCTATAAGTTCTATCCTTAGAAGAGATAAAACTTTTAACTAGATTATTTTTACTGACCATGCCCCAGACCCTCATCATCCCCCATATCCTTCTGCCCTTGATCACCATCCCCATATCCTCCTACTCCAGCCGCTTTTGTGTTGGAGCAGTATCTGCAATATACAAACATGCCAAACGATTATGTTCCTAACCTAGCATGCAATTTATTGTCTGTTAGTAAGAGTATTGTCTATTAGTAAGCTATAAGTCCTATCCTTAGAAGAAATAAATTTTTTAACTAGATTAGTTTTATTGACCATGCCCCAGAACCTCATCATCCCCCATATCCTCCAGCCCTTGATCACCATCCCTCATATCCTCATGCTCCAGCCGCTCTTGTGATGGAATGGGCTCATTGTACCCCTGCTGCTCTTGTGTTGGAGTAGTACCTGCAATATACAAACATGCCAAACAATTATGTTCCTAACCTAGCATGCAATTTATTGTCTGTTAGTAAGTTGTCTCATGATATTAAACGTTCAACTAAATTTAAAGTGAATATTTGTGAATTTTAGGCGATGGACTCAGGAAAGGTTATTGGTAATGCTAAGTTGTATGGTGGTCTCTACATCCTTAAAGGCATGTATCTCAGTCTGTTTCTAAACCTCTTTTATTTTCAGCATCTTCATCGAGTGAAATAATGTTATGACACTATAGACTATTAACTCTAGTAGGTATTTTACTTAGGATGTAACAGTGAAAAATGAATGAGAAAAGCATAGAACGTGATTTCTTCTACACGATCCAAGGTTATGTAAAGGAAAAAAATGAATTTTACCTCTTTCATACAAAAAAACCCAACGACTTCTCCAAGCATCCATGTGATCTTTGTTTATACCTTTCCTGTTTTTTTCCCGACCTACTTTTATTTTTTAAATGGTGCTATTTTTTTCTCCTTCTTCTGGAATTGAAGCTGATGAGATATATCTTGTTTCTTCTTCAAGACACCAGGATCATGGAGAATCCTTTTCTCTACACATATAATCGATGTCAAAGAATGTTCCAAGGCAACTTGATCATTATATAGGGAAGGCAAGAAATATGTTCGTAGTCTTCGATATGGGTATCGTTCACCTGTTTGAATATTAAAATAGGAAAGACTAAAAAATAAGAAAATAATTTGAAAGATTTAAAATTATATTATTAGCAAAATGAAATTGGTTTCACTTACCTTATCTTCCGATAACTTACTGAAATACCCAATGAATGTAGAATCTTTGAAGTAATTTCTTGTATCGTTAATAACCATCTTTTTATGCCACTCAACCATCAAAGGGAATTTCTTGTGTCGATCATTATCTGTCCCTATGAAATCTGAAGCTATATTTGTACCAGGACGAAGCAAATGAGACAACTCATGGTATGTGCTCAAATATAAACATCTGCAACAAAGAGAAATGAAATTTTAATACACTTGAAATAAAGATAAAAAAACTAAAAAAATGAAACAATAAATATAACTTTTATACTCACTAAGACAAAGTGAAAATTGTCAAACAAAACAAAATCACTATCTGATTTCATTTTATTCAGGCTGCAGTACATATATGTTAACATTACCGCACCCCATGCATAGCTTTTAATTGTTTCAATTTCTTCCAAAAGTGTCAAATAAAGTGGTGACACCGTAGAAGAGGAAGACGGAACTGCAATAGACCTTAGTATGTAGAGCACTGCTGCACGAACATGGATGTCAAGTTCCGTTCCTTCTAAAGCATGATCTTTTTTCAACTTCCCATATTCCGTTCTGAGCCACTTCAGACCAATTTCATTTTCATTTGGGTGTTTTTCAAAATAGTTGGAGTTGCCAAGACATTCGGAACACAAGGCAATTGGATTGGTTAAACTAACATCTACTATAACTGGTTCACAGTCTATATTAGACCGTTGATCCTCAAAACATCACATAAACTCGTAAACAACTTGATAGAATTTTTTTTTCAAATTCAAAACACTTTGTCTTTCTATTATTTCTTTGCACCACTACCATTAAAAATGTATAGCAATGCTTTGTGAGTTCTCTTGGCTTAATAAGATTTTCAAAGCCCGTTCCTTATAATTTCTTCACTACCTCCGAGTGGAAACTATAGCTGTCTGGTAACAAATTCTGGGCAAAGTCATATATTTTCTTAATTGTCATTGTTTTCACTTTCACCTGAAAAATTAAAGCAAATAATTAAATATTACCGAGTGAACAACAATACGTACTCAGGCATATTCAACATGTATGTAAGAATATAATTGTATAACTTTAAGCATTACAAAACCGAGTGAACAAAAATACAACCATTTCTAGCTCAAATTTCTATATATTATTGATAAACAAAGTGACTATATATAGTTTACAGGAAGAAGCCTAATTTTCTACGATCACACAATCCACACTACAGCACACACTTAAGCATAATTACATGAAGAAGCCAATTTTTTTAGTGTATATGTATGTCTACTTAACGGAAATAGAAATAATTTATGGCCAAATATACTTGAGTATATAGTATCTATTTTTTATATTCACTGGAAATGGATGTCTTTAGAAAAGGGAAACAGAGTAATCCACAATTGGTTTCTGTTTTACAGCATAATTAATCCCCAGAATTCAAACATAAGCTTATGTTCAATCCCTATTGATCACAAAACTTAACCCAACAAATTAAACAACTTGAAACAGACAAAAAATAAAGGCAGAGAGTGTAAAGCTTTCAACTTGGAGGTGTGAGTTTGAAGTTAAGCAGCCTAGATAATTCCACATTATCCAATATGAACCCAAATAAATTAATTAAAACAAAAAAAACATAGCAGACTCTCAAAATTAGAAGGTGTGAGTTTTAAGTTTAGAAGGTTTCAATGAAGAAGATGAAATGAAGGTTGACCGTACCTGGTTGTGCAGTTCAATGAAGAAGATGAAGATGAAATGAGAGGGGTTTGAGAGTTGATAGAGTCGGGAATAGGTTGTGAGAATCGGGAATTGAGAAGATGAAGAATCGGGAATTAAAAAAGGGAAAATGGGCAGCAAAATTTAATTTGGTACAAAATATTAATATTTTATGAATGTGGGACCAGTGTAAGAAAGTTGGGTTTTAAAATTTAAATTTTATTTCTTAATCATTTTAATTTACAGCAAGATAATTTAAGGTTGAGTAAAGGAAAGAATTAATTTATACCGGTGTAAGGAAGTGTCGATGATTTAGTAAATGGAAGAATTGTTTTACACCGGTATAAGAAAGGTTGAGTAAAAGAAAAAACTAATTTATACCGATGTAAGAAAGTGTCGATGGTTTAGTAAATGAAAATTGGACTCTAAACCTCCTAAATGGTGGCGTTGTGACAATATTCATGTTGCAATGTGTGTGAATGCTATTCGCTATCCTCCTTTGGCGAAAGCTCACAGGCATCAAGTGAATGAAACAAGGTCCAAGTTCGAGTTACTTAAGTTATATAAATATAAGTAAGTATTTATAGTTGTTATGAAACAACCCCGAATGTTGTCAAATTGGAGTATGTATTTTAATTGTTCTAACATGAATATTTAGCACACAAAGTGAAACAACCCGGATGATTGTTCTATGATGTCATGTAGGAATGTAAAAAGCTGACATGTCCCGAAAACTCAACTAAAACTTGTTCGGTCAGAACTTGTTTTGACATAAAGAAGTGATGACTCGAAACCAATCTGTAACCGACTGTTGTTGACCCGAACCCGAGTTGGACCTGTTACTGTAATAACCAAACCCAACCTGCATTTGACCGAGAACGACCTGAATTCGAATTGAACTTATTACTGTGGTAACGAAACCCGACATGCACCCGGTCAACATACTTGTTGTAAATATCAGTAGATAAAAAATAAACAAACTTATTTTACACGGTCAACATACGTTTTTATACACTATAAGTATTTAACAGTCATCATACATTTTTTACATAGTCGCCAAGCTCAACTATTCAAACAATTATGATAAAATTATCAAACACGCTAACTAAGCAAAAATTAGATTACTCAATCATTTATGGTAAAATTATCAAACACACTAAGCAAAAATTATCATACACACAGTCAATACGCTCTATAAGTATTTAACAGTTAACGGTCACCATGTTTCTTGTTGATTAACCCAAAACACCAGAGCTGACATCTATTTTATACATATATTTCTGATTATTTAAACATATTTTAATCTAATACTTTAATACTTTCAAAGCAAAGACAATTTTTTTACCTCAACTGTTGTTGGTCAAACTCATAATCTACAACATCAAAGTGCTTCAACTTTATGTTTGACGTTCACAAAATAAACTGTTAAAATCAAAAGAATATATTTCATTTAGTATTAAAATCAAAAGAATGTTGTTACACAACATAAATTTACTTTTTTTTAGAATTATTTTTGAACTTGAGGGCACTTTATCTTCTTCGACGCTGCTTCTTCCTTTTAATTTAGGGGGTTTGATTTTACTATCAAAACTGAAGGATTTTCTAATCTGGATTTACAAAGGGTTGATAAGAGACTTGATTTTATCGGTATAAACCCTAATTCTCAGAGAAACAATTTAGGATTTTTCTCTGAACTTCAGAAAAGGGAAACAGTAAGAAAGGGAAGCTGATGAATAGGGTAATCTGGATTTACAAAGGGTTAAAAGTTAAGGTTACTTTATTTTTATTTTTATTTTATTTATTTTTAATCTTTTCTTATTTTCGGAATTTTATTTTCAGAAATTAAAAATCATGCCACATGGCCTTTTTTATTGGATAACGGCGAAAAATTAACGGTCGGCACCGTAAAACCTGATCTGAGTTACGGAATAAAACGTTATACACCGAAGTTGCTTGAAATAAAAGTTGGGCGCCAAATTGAGAAAAAAAAAGTATAAGTTGGGCACCTTTCTGACGGTTAAGCCTTTATTTGGTACATATATCGGCAATAGGGTATCATTCCTTTAGTGACTTAGTTTGACTCTGGTGATCCTCATTTACCTGATAGTTTGAATTAATTTATTAGCAGTATTCATAGTTTATTTGGTACATAATTGTATAGTTCTTATTTGGTACATATTTTTATATTTGGATTAGACAAGGTTGTTTTTGGTACATAATTGTATATTTGGATTGGATAAAGTTTTTGTTGTCTATATTTCTTATTTGATTGTGTTGTGTTGTTACAGATTTAGAAAATGGAATTGATTTAAGTGGACTTTAAGACTATCAATTCTGACGACAGTGTGTTTATGAGGTGAAGAATTTACCTACTGAAAAAGATGGTCAACATTGGCAAGAGTTCAATGCTGATGTTGACTTGGTTTAGCATTTTTCAAGAAAAAAGCATATAACATAAGCTATTCTGGAATACAGTAGGAAAAATAGGTATGAGGTGAAGATTTTAAATAACGATAATAAAAGAGTAAGGGTAGTTTGTAGAGATGGATATGCTGTATTTGAAAGTGAAGCTGGTGCTGGTTTTGGAACTGTTGCAGAAGATCTAGAGATATGTATGATCAATTTTGATAAATATATCTAACTTGTTGGTAACAACAAGTTTCAAGTTCAACATGGTCCTGCCAACCAGCATAAATTTGACCTCCATTTGCAATGGTGACTGAACCCAGAAGCTTGCCTCGGAACTATTCTATTCTTTTTGTTGTCTCTCGCTGCGTTCCCAGCAAGCTCTAGAACCTGGAAACAAGTGAATCAATATCAGTTCTGGAATGGGGGAATGTTAAACACCCATTTCAAATCAGAAGCCATTTCCAGAAAAATTAACTATACGATGATCGGAACAATATTGACAGTGACTTGTACAATAAACAATGAACCAATGGTGTTAATACAATGCAATCAATGCAAACTTAATTAAATTGCAGTTAGGGGTCATTCTGCAACGTTTTCAACTCAACGGACCAAATTTCAAACTCTATAATTTACAAGGCTTTTTCAATAATTAGAGTCACTAATGTGAAATTCAATGCGTAAATATATTGTATATGAAATTTCAGTGAATTTGGAACTCATTTGCATAAGCGATTAAGCCTATGATAATTTCAGTGACTTGATTACAAAGTTTTAATATTCCTTTGACGAACTTATATTTTCCGGTACCGATACTCAAAGGGGTCATATCGATACGCATGTGTCATGGTAGTTATTACCGTTACAATGCAAAAGGGGTCATACCGATACGAGGTATCCCGTATCGATACGCTATGTCTAACGTAACTTAAAAGTTTTATAGATTCAAAATATCATACTGATACGGGTCCTACCGTATCGATACACTATAACTATCCCAACAACAAGTTCGTTTCGATACAGATTAGAGATGTTTCAGAACTTCAAGATTGTTTAAACGATTATAACTATTGTACACGTACCGATACGGGGTATCGGTACGCGAGACTTCATTCCAAGACTCAAATTCTAGTAACATAAGGGTGTACCGATACGCCTATAGCCGAACCAGTACGAGGCTGTCTATACGAGAGAAGGGATCGGTACGTCCTAAACCCGTACCGATACTCAGCTACAGTGAAATTCCAGTGTCGAAATTTGGTATCGATACGCCTTTAGTAGTATTGATACGCCCTTTAATCTGTGACCAATAATGCATGCCCGTACCGATACGCCATCACCCGTATCGGTACGGTAGGGTCTGTAATGACAGATTTAGTCTGGTTTTTATACAATTTAAGGGTCGTAATCTTGTCTAATGATTACCAAATTTTACCAGTAAGTTTATTATCAATAAGACTACATGCTTGCCAAATTTCATATCATTCCAAATCCATTTACTATGTTTTCACTTATTAGAGCATTTTAGACCATTTTACCAATTTTACCAAGACACCAACATGCAACAATATACCTTATAAGCTCTTAAACCATATTAGCCAATACACATAGCAAAATGAGATTAAAGTAACATGTCTAGACCTTATGCCACCATTCTAGGAGTTCAAGGATAAGATTTACATTACATGAATCTTGTGTGACTTGCCCAAGAACTCTTCTAGTCCTGATCCTCGATCCTAAAACCCTTTAACCTAAAAATGCATGGAAATGAGATGCGTTAGTCTTATATAGCCTAGTGAGGTAGTCAGCAATAATACAATGAATGCCAATAACTTCAATAATATGTGTTTCAATGTAAATGCATCTTAAACCATGTTTTAACAATAATTTCAATAGCTTAACCCTTGGATCAATATGTGATAGTGGATACGTGAATTCCCAACCAACATCGCCAACAATAAATGGTCAATATCCTCCAACATCGCCAATAGGACCAAAACCAACACATCCTGCCAACATCGCCAAATAGAGCCTTAGCTCAAGGACCGTATTCCTCTTCGTACCAATGAGCTCGTGAATTTTGCATGCCAATTGTTTCCAATGTCCATTAGAATCCAAGGTTCGGTAATTAGGTCAATAACAATAATAATAGCAATAACGGTAGCAATGACAATATCAATATATCAATAACGGTGTACAATGATCAATATGGCCTTTAACAATGTTTCAATGATATCAATGACAATGGTTTGATATACAATGATCCAATGCAATAAACTTACCAATGTTGCCTCCAAGAGGTTTCGATGCAATGAAACCTTGTAACATGTTAGCAATGCAATAAATAATGAAAATAGAATCGGGAAGACACCTAGCCAAACCCGAGACTCTGACTACACTCATTGATGCCCCTAAAGTTTTTAGGTTCTCCAATAACTATTCCCTTATTTCGTTGCTTGTCAAATTCTGGTAGGTTAAGCGATCTTCACTACGAACATTTTGAGCTTGTTTGACTGGTAGAAACTAGTTTGAATTGCTAAACTGAAGAAGAATGAAGCTTTTTGAAACCCTCCAATTGAGGTGTGTGCTTAACTTGAGGTTAGAGAAGGTGATAGATGAGCTAGCTTATTGATTACTATCCCCAGTAAGTTTTTACTTCTATCTTTTCTTCTTTTTCTTCTCTTTTAATTTCTTTAATCATAAAGCTTTCCTTTGAATGAAGGAATCTAATTAGGGAAGCCCACGTAGATGATGATTAAGCTTTAGGTGGGTTAATTACCCAATTGCCCCTTTAACTTCCAATTCTTTACACTTTTGTCTCAATACTTTCAATTATCACAATTTAGTCACCAAAAAGTTTCAATAGTTCCAATACGGGTCTTAACTTGTAACAATGCTTAATTAGGGTTCAATAATCCAATAATTGACCACTTGGTCAAGGGTCAATGTAATATTTTGACTTTCTAGTGTAAAATTTCCAATTGCCAAAATTAAATTCTAACTAGGCTCGGTTTTGGGATGTTACAGAATCAATATTATTAGAAGTGACAAGTTCCTTAGGAACCCAAACACTCCTAACTCTCTTAACTTTAGAAGGCCTTTGGAATCCTCTATGTTTGTAGACATTAATTTTTTTTCTCACATGGTTGGGTTTTGAATTGCTCTCTTTTTCAAAACGAGAATTCTCAACCTTGTTTAAAGAAGCTTTAAGATCACCCACTTCCTTTTGGTAATCATCATAAACTTTTGAAAGTAGGTAATGCAAGTCTTGGTTTTTCTTTTCAAGATCTTTTTGTTTTTCTTGCATATCCCTAACATTCCTTTCAAGTTCCACATTGGTTTTGGATAAAGAATCATTTTGGTTTTTAAAATCAGAAATTGTTTTCTTGTTTTTCAAAAGTGATTCTTTATACTTCAAAACCAACTCATCATAAACCTTTTGCAACTCATTATAAGCTTCTTGAAGCTCATCAAAAGTAAAATCAAAATTAGATGAGTTTGAGGTTACCTTAGAATCCTCCTCTAGTACCATGAGACAAAGGTTAGCTACTTCTTGCTCATCCTCATCGGATGAGTCCTCATCACTCCAAGTAACTACATGTACCTTAAGCTTCTTCTTCTTCTTCTTCCTGAAGCTCTTCTTATTTAGGGATAATCGAACTTGATGCGTCCTAGCTTTTTTGCACTCATAGCAAACGATTTGATCATTCTTTTTTTTCTTGTTCTTGAAACCCTCTCTCTGTTGGAACTTTCTTCCCCAGTTGGATTTCATGAACCTTGTAAATCTTTTGGCTAGCATAGACATTTCTTCATCTTCTTCTTCACTATAATCACCCTCCTCTTGTGAAGCTTTGAAAGTAATTTCCATTTTCTTCTTCTCTACTTTTTTTTCTCCGTCTTTTTCTCTTTCTTCTTCTTCTTTTTCTTTTCTTTTTCTATTTCTTCTTCTTCTTTTTCTTTTCTTTTTCTCTTCATTTTTTCATGATATTATGAGTGAGAAGAGACCCCAAAAATGCATCAAGCTTCAAGGTCTTGAGATCCTTGGCTTCGATGATGGCAGTCTTCTTTGAGGCCCATGATTCAGGAAGAGTGTAGATAAGTTTTTGAACAAGATTGTCTTCCGGAATGATTCTTCATAGCCTTTAAGCCCGTTGATGATGATAGAGAATCGATCAAACATCTTGGTGATGCCTTCATCCGGTTCCATTTTGAAGTTCTCATAGCTTAAATTGAGGAGTCTAATCTTGGTCTCTTTCACTTTATTTGTGCCCTCATAAGTAACTTCAAGCTTGTCTCGCATCTCCGTTGCACTTGTGAAAGAAGACATCTTGGCGCATTCGTCTAGTCTAAGAGAACAAAAGAGAATATGCATGGTATTATCGTTGTTTTGCAACTTTCTCCAATATTCATCGGTGTATTCTTGCCTTGCCTTGGGGACGCACCAGTCTCCTTCTTCCTTCATCAGAATAGATGACCCATCTTTTACTATATTGTAAAAGAGGTAGTCATTTGATTTGATGAAGAGCCTTATTCCATTCTTCCAATAGGGGTAGTTTACCTCATTGAAATAAGATAGATTGGAGTTGGATTTAGATTCGGCGAGATAGTTGCCAAAAGTAGATGCCATGGCTTGACTTGTGGATTAATTGAACACCGATAGTATCTACTTAATAGGAAGTGAAGCCTTCCAATGAGTGTAGCTCTAATACAATTATTGGGATGAACAATCAATGCAAGATGGCCAAAGAGAGGGTGAATTGGCAATTTAAAAATTGGTGGAAGCAAAGAAAAAATGACACAAGTAGTTTAGAGTGGTTAAACCTTCTCACTAAGGTTTACATCCACTACCTTAGCTATCCACACTAAGGATTTCTCAAATCTACTAGATTTGCTTTCCTTTAGAGGCTCAAGGAGGTAACCTTACAATTCCCTTAAGGTTTATACCCCAAAACCTTAAAAACTCTCACAAAGAGAAATATAAATGACAGCAAACTGAAAATCCCTCACAAGGTAAAATGTTTACACAATTCTAGGATCACTAAAATCCTAACACTTGAATAAAAAGATTACAATTAAAATCATTTAAGTGGGTTTACAAGATTGGACACTAAAAGCTCAAAGATTTTTGGATGTGTTCTTGAATGCTTTAGACTTGTTGAATAGTTGTTGAAGAAGCTTTGGAGACTTGATTTTATATCCCCTCATTGATTTCTAGCCGTTTGGGTAGTTGGGATATTGATTATAGCCGTTAGGTTACATTTTTCCCGCAATAAATTCTGTCTGACAACACTGGATATCAGTAGTCATATCGGTACCTACCATAAGAGAAAATAGACGTTGCAATAAAGGGGTATCGATATGCGAGAAGTTGTATCGATACAGCGTGTGTACTTTACAAAGGGTATCGGTATGGACTGTACCGTATTGATACCAATTTTCCTCACTGGAATCCTTGGAAGTTTTGGTTAAAAACTCGTATCGAACATTTTGAGCTTGTTTGACTGGTAGAAACTAGTTTGAATTGATAAACCGAAGAAGAGGGAAGCTTTTTGAAACCCTCCAATGGAGGTGTGTGCTTAACTTGAGGTTAGAGAAGATAATAGATGAGCTGGCTTATTAATTACTATCCCCAGTAAGTTTTTACTTCTATCTTTTCTCCATCTTTCTTTTCTTTTAATTTTTTTAATCATAAAGCTTTCCTTTGAATGAAAGATCTAATTTGGGAAGCCCGTGTAGATGATGATTAAGCCTTAGGTGGGTTAATTACCCAATTGCCTCTTTAACTTCCAATTCCTTACACTTTTGTCTTAGTACTTCCAATTATCACAATTTAGTCACCAAAAATGTTTCAATAGTTCCAATACAGATCTTAACTTGTAATAATGCTTAATTAGGGTTCAGTAATCCAATAATTGACCACTTAATCAAGGGTCAATGTAATATTTTGACTTTTTGACGTAAAATTTCTGGTTGCCAAAATTAAATTTTGACTAGGCTCGGTTTTGGGGTATTACAACATCAATATTATTAGAAGTGGCAATTTCATTAGGAACCCAAACACTCCTAACTCTCTTACCTTTAGAGGGCCTTTGATATACTCTATGTTTGTAGCCATTAAAGTTTTTTCTCACATGGTTGGGTTTTGAATTGCTTCCTTTTTAAAACGAGAATTCTCAACCTTGTTTAAAGAAGCTTTAAAATCGCCCACTTCCTTTTGGTGATCATCATGAACTTTTGAAAGTAGGTTATGCAAGTTTTGGTTTTTCTTTTCAAGATCTTTTTGTTTTTCTAGCATATACACAACCTACCTTTCAAGTTCCAATTGGTTTTGGATAAAGAATCATTTTGGTTTTTCAAATCAGAAATTGTTTCCTTGTTTTTCACAAATGATTCTTTATACTTTAAAAACAACTCATCATAAACCTCTTACAACTCAGCATAAGATTCTTGAAGCTCATCAAAAGTAAAAATCGAAATTAAATAAGTTTGGGGTTACCTTAGGATCATCCTCCAAGGTCATGAGACAAAGGTTCGCTATTTTTTGCTCATCCTCATCGGATGAGTCCTCATCACTCCAAGTAGCTACATGTACCTTCTTTTTCTTCTTCTTCTTCTTCTTCTTCTTTTTCTTCTTCTTCTTATTCTTCTTCTTCTTCTTCTTTTTTCTTCTTGAAGCTTTTCTTCTTTAGTCAGGGATAATCGAACTTGATGTATCCTGGTTTCTTGCTCTCATACCAAACGATTTGATCATTCTCTTCTTATTTTTGCTTGTTCTTGAAACCATCTCTCCGTAGAAACTTTCTTCCCCAGTTGGATTTCTTGAACCTTGTGAATCCCTTGGCTAGTATAGCCATTTCTTCATCTTCTTATTCACTAGAATCACTCTCCTCTCGTGAAGCTTTGAGAGTAATTCTCATCTTTTTTTTCTCTACTTCTTTATTCTTTATCTTCTTCTTTTTCTTTTTCTCTTTATTTTTTCATGATCTTATGAATAAGAAGAGGCCCTAAAAGTGCATCAAGCTTCAAGGTATTGAGATCTTTGGCTTCGATGATGTCAATCTTCTTTGAGTCCCATGACTCGAGAAGAGTATAGATAAGCTTCCGAACAAGCTTGTCTTCCGGAATGACTTCTCCATAGCCTTTAAGCCCGTTGATGATGACAAGAGAATCGATCAAACATCTTGGTGATGTCTTTTTCCGATTTCATTTTGAAGTTCTCATAGCTTAAATTGAGGACTCTAATCTTGGTCTCTTTCACTTTATTTCTGCCGTCATAAGTAACTTCAAGTTTGTCCCATATTTCTTTTGCACTTGTGCAAGAAGACATTTTGGCGTATTCGTCTGGTCCAAGAGTATAAAAGAGAATGTACATGGCTTTATCGTTGATTTGCAACTTTCTTCGATCTTCATCGGTGTATTCTTGCCTTGTATTGGGGACACGCCGGTCTCCTTCTTCCTTCATCAGAATAGATGACCCATCTTCTACTATATCCCAAATGAGGTATTCATTTGATTTGATGAAGAGCTTGATTCTATTCTTCTAATAGGGGTAGTTTACCCCATTGACATAAGGCGGTTTGAAGTTGTATTGAGATTCAACGAGGTAGATGACATGGCTTGACTTGTGGATTGATTGAACACCGGTAAGATCTACTCAATAGGATGTAAAGCCTTCCAATGAGAGTAGCTCTAATACCAATTGTTGGGATGAACAATCAATGCAAGATGGCCAAGAGGGGGTAAATTGGCAATTTAAAAATTGGTGGAAGCAAAGAAAAAATGACAAGCAATTTAGAGTGGTTCAACCTTCTCAATAAGGTTTACATCCACTACTTTAGCTATCCACACTAAGGATTTCTCAAATCTACTAGATTTGTTTTCCTTTTGAGGCTCAAGGAGATAACCTTACAACTCCCTTAAGGTTTATACCCCAAACCTTAATAACTCTCACAAAGAGAAATATAAATGATAGCAAACTGAAAATCCCTCACAAGGTAAAATGTTTGCACAATTCTAGGCTCACTAAAACTCCAACACTTGAATACAAAGATTACAATTAAAATCACTCAAGTGGGTTTACAAGATTTGATACTAAAAGCTCAAAGATTGTTGGATGTGTGCTTGAATGCTTTAGACTTGTTGAATAGTTGTTGAAGAAGCTTTGGAGACTTGATTTTATATCCCCTCATTGTTTTCTAGCCGTTTGGGTAGTTGGGATATTGATTATAGTCGTTGGGCTGCATTTTTCCCGCAATAAATACTGTCTGACAACACTGGGTATCGGTACGCGAACATTCGTATCGGTACCTGCCATAAGAGAAAATAGCCGTTGCAACAAAGGAGTATCGATACGCGAGAAGATGTATCGATACAGAGTGTGTATTTTACAAAGGGAATCGGTATGGAACGTACTGTATCGATACTGATTTTGCTCACTGACATCCTCGAAAGTTTTGATTAAAAACTCGTATTGATACGCCTGTGAGGGTATCAGTACGTGTTAACTGATTTTCAAAGTTATGGTTCCAATAAACTGACAAGGCAACGATCGAATAATAAATACAAAGATTTGGAAAATCTTTAACCTCGTACCGGCACGTTATAAGCTGTATTGATACTCAGAAGCAATTTGGTTTACAAGTTTCAAAGGGCGTACCGATACGGCTACACGCATATCGGTACCCTATAGCCACTAAGTATAAAATAGTTTTTCAATAGCGAAAAATTGTACCGATATGGCCTAAGGCGTATTTGTACTCCTATACTAAATTGGCTATTTTGAGTATCAAACCACTTAGAAAAACTTTGAGTTTAAGGTTTTGACTTAGAAATTATTTTAAGTTCGAATCCTTGTCAATTTAGTGAGTCAATTGAGTATTTAAAAATTTATTCTTTTTTACAAAAATAGTCATTGTTATATCAAAATCAAATATAGATTTAACAATTATGTTTAAACTTGATATAATTTATTTTTTATATAAATAAGATGAATAATTAACGGTGTCGTTAATATAAAAAATGTCGTTTCAAAGATAAATATTATTTTTACGACTCCTCGTGAGAAAAATATAATTCTTGTTATATATACTCAATTTAAGATCAAGAATCCCCCAAACATGTGGTAACAATTTGAATAAACTAGTATTGTTGCAAAATATATACAATTTTTTAAATTAAAATATAAGACTTAATATTAAATTTATATTTAATAGAAATTTTGAAAGCATAACTTGATACGACTTGATGGAGAATAAAACGATGGAAATCTATATTTATATATAATATTGCTAATTGAGTTGGTATCACGAATTTATTGAACATTAATTTAATTAAAAATATATATATATATAAATTAACGGCAAAAAAATTAATTTATTGTTTTTTAGTAACTTTTAATGATTGGTAGACTCAACAAAAAGTGTCATATAAAGTTGATCTAAAGATTGCGGTTATATAATCACTAAATTAATAGTATATATTTCATATTAGTAATGCATATCGATCTGTAACATTCGTTCTAAAGTACATCCACAACTTATCATTATTATTTCTTTTGAATTAAAAGGGAACTAGAGGTTTTCCTTAACCTGTCTTTTTTTTAGTTCCATCTACTTTCTCACTCGTATTCAATCATTATCCTATTGTTTTTTTTCTTATGCATGTCATTGTTATCTTACATATGAACCTCAAACTGCTTCTTCCTCTTCTACTAGGAAGATGATTTGTCCGACACCCGGCATTCGATTTGTCGACAACAACAGCAAGGATTAAACTGTAAACTGCTAGTCATTTTATTTAGTCGGTAAGAGTAAGTTATTTGTCATCAGCATCGGAAATATCAGTTTGAACTTTGCAGTACATAATAATTGGCTCACACTTTAATTCGTCCGCAGAGACGCCAGTGAGCTCCGGTATGAAACAGAGACTTCTCGAATACCCAGATCGACCGGACAAGAACCTGCATATCACAGAGGCAAGATTAACGTGCATAGCTCAAAGCAGAGGAGACCACACATAATCATGAATCAGTTGTGATTCGATACACCAATTCATGTCAATACGGTAGTATATCATCTAAGTGTGACCCAACTTTAGTTTAATGCCTTCACATTTGTCAATTTTCGGTATAATATAACATTTTCAAGTAGGTTGATTCCAGAATCTCCAAGTATTTACCAGACCAATCTAAATTAGATTCTTAAGCAATTCGACTTATACACCTTCTAGAGTGAAAGTCGTAGTATAGCAAATATTTATATATATGAATTTAAAAGTGAGGAAAGATCTGGGTGTCCACATCATATCAAATATAACGAAAATTACCTCTTTATTTTTATCCCCAGCACCTTTTGAATCATATGCTTCAAATTTCTGCCAAAAAAACAGAAACATTATCGAGGTGGAGGTCAATCCATGTTCATACTTTGTCTTACATGATATTTACAAGTGATTTCTACAAGTGGCGTGAAGCCTCCATAACAAAGGATATAATTAAATCGCATAAACAACACATAAGCATCATAACAAGGATGGATATCTTTGAAGAATGGGTCGACAGCGTTATGATTTAAATATGTTACCGATATCTAATTGGCATGCATGTAGCCATACAAAGATGTATAAGAAGTTTAATTAGAATCAATTTACCTCCTTAGTCAGGAACTCGAGAGTAAGTTGGATGAATGCTTTGTTAAGGTCATTCTTATCAACACCAATCTGTAATATAGAACCACCAGAAGGCTGCCATTAGTTAAAATAAAGAAAATGTGACACCGATAATTAATTAAGATTAGGGTTTTAATACGTAGTTTTCCTTCATTTTCATAAAAGCATCTTTATGATTTAAAAAAAGGAAATCCACTATATTACAGTCCTGTATAAAGAGTCTGATTCCACAGGTTAGTAACTAAATTCATTATAATATATGATACATACATACAACACGTAGGGCCTTCTCCAATCACAACACACCCATAAATTAAAACGAAAAAGGGTACACCAAATCAATTGATCAAGCAACTCTGGAAGGTCATGGCAATATAATCAAACTGAGAAGCTAATTTATAACATCCCTTCTACCAAACACATATTGCAAGCATAGGTCAGCAGCTTTGGTTATCCAGATTTGAGTAGTTTTAGTGAGTATGCTAAAATGTAAGGCTAGAAGTCCCAATACAATATGGGGATGAAAACACCTTAAAAAAATAATAAGTTGGCCACTTACCATTCGGGCTCGCAAAGTTCGTATTTTAACAATAGGTTCAACTAACTCCCAGTAAAGATTGCTCCATATGGATTCCCTTTGCTTAATTTCATTTTTGAGGGCCTATCATTAGTCAAACAATGAATCATGTAAGATTCAAGTATAAATTAGAAAGCAAGATGAGGTATGTAGCCTAACCAACCCATATATATATAAACATAAAAAATTGGGAGAGAAAAAAGAATGATCGCATGTAGGGGTAGAGACATACAGAGAACATATTATCTGTAACAGCTTTCCGTAATGATGTTTTGTCACCATTTGCTATTAGAGTGTTTATCTGTGAGAAATGAAAAGTAGTTCCATCAATGAAACTTTAAAAGCAATACCACAAGAAAATATATATACATTTTTTTAATAAAAAAGAAGCTAATTTGCTCATTTTTTCGGAATGCCATAGGTCCCTGTGTAATGATAGCTAAAAACTGAGGTCAAGAACCTATTGCACGAATTTAAAAGTGTGTGCAAATAATAGTAATAGAAAATCAAGGATATTTTGGAACTGCATACCTCTCTATATAGTTCTACGGCCTCCTTATAGAACTGATTTTGAGTATCCAGATTTCCTCAACTTAGCAATGGCATAGGCACTCTTTAGCTGCAAACAAGAAACTGGAATATAACTCACTAGATAATGATGCAGTGGATCATTACAAGTCTATATCTTCAATTTTACATTGCATTTATGCTTCACATTATCAAAATCCTGTCTTTACGGTATTAAAAGGGAAAGGAGAAGAGTGATCTTTTAGAAAAATAATATATTATGGCTAGATATCATTGCAAAAGGAATGGTTATGGCATCATAAAGCAAGGTGTTTTAACATTTTACACTTGAGTTAGAACAAATAGCATAAAGAATGCTAGACAATTACCTCAGACTTGATATCTTCTTTTGTTCTTGTCCAACCTGTTCATGTGAAAGAAGACAGCTGAGGGAAAAGGCATATTGGTGATCTTTTTGTGGAAGTAAGTTGAAAAGGCTATGCACTAAAACGCAAGTCGAACGAGAATTAACCAAACAATTTTCTAAACTTCAACAGTAATTGCATGTTTGCAACTTAAAGTTGGACCAGTTCTCCCTCATTTGGTAGAAACTTTACTTTTACGTTCACAGAAGACTTTGCACCTTCATATTGGCAAGCGACACAGAAACCACAACATTTGAGAATTTTATTTGGGCCTAATTTTTGAATTTTATTAACCTTGTTCTCAAATAGATATGTCTGGAAAAGACAGCCTCCCAATTCAGTTTCAAGAATTCTTATCTGCATCGTCCCAATATTACTCCCACTCGAAAAAAGAAGCTTGAATACTGGATTGAATGAAACTTAGCCTAATTAAATAAACAGTTGATTCCAATATAGTGCTACAGGTGCTTTTACGTGAATTCTTTTTATACTTATCTAATAACAACTTCCCGAAACTCAGACTAACCTCTTCCAAAATGGGATTGGTTCACGAGGTGCATAAGGTTCATAGACAAATCCAGGGCTAGTCCTAGAAACTTGAGCTCCCTGAAATTACAAACCATGCAAACATAGGCTTAAATTAATTTGTATGCTGATCATAGAAAAATAGAACACCAATATAAGTTCCCTTCATCTATGGTCTAACTAAGAACAAATAATAAAAATAGAACACCATTATAAGTTCCCTTCATCTATGGTCTAACCAAGAACAAATCAAAAAGACATTCATGTATAAAAAATGCATGATAATGGTGCACCATGAAAGAATACAATAATCATTTCAAATCTGAATAGAAATGAATGGAAATAGAATACAGCCAGTTCTGGTGTTGCGTACCACTTTCCGTACTTGTGTAGTAGCTTGTGTGGACAAGGACTTTTTCTCATTCAAAAAGATCAACAATTCAGCAGCCTGAAAAAAAGGGTGCCACAATAACTGTCTTAGCAATCTAACATCAAGAGGTCCAATAAAAATGAAAAATGAACTAACTTCTACATTCCATACTTCACAATGTTACCATGGTAGAACGATGTGTCATTGTGTTTCTACAAGTCCAAGGAAGAGCATTATTTTCTGTCTTATATAAGCAAGAAGTTACACCTTGAACGTGGAATTGATGTACTGAGAAGAGAGAACAATGAAAACCGTGAAAATTTATGATCAAAAGAAGCACTTTTTGGTTGGCATATAGAATTAACTAAGCTAACCGAATCGCGTGGAAATTGAAAAAAAAAAACGAAAATTTCTTACTATTTGAAAATCCACTGGAATAGCCTCTTGAGCTTCTGGTCAAAAAAATCGAAGCTTTAATATAACCAATAAAAATAAAAAAAAGATTCTATCCCATTTCCTTCATTTTCCAAGTAACCAAACATTGCATTTCATAATTTCTCAAAAATGTAAGACAAACCCATATATCTATAATTTTTTGGGCGACCCAAAGTGGTAAATTGCAAGAAGTAAATAAGAACTTACGGGAATGGAGAAGATTGATGATAAAGAGAACGAATGGTGTTGAATCTCATCCTTTTTGGGTTCAAAATCAATTTGATTTGATCTTTGATGATTACAGAGAGGGCGGGTTTTGGTTTACGAGGGTTTAAGGAGAGAATATATGGTACCTCATAGATGCATGGAAGATCTATGTTGCATAAATATATGGGCCTTTGATGGGAAATTCTAAAGCAAGATTTGAGGGGTTTTACTTACCATTAAATCTTCATAAAGTTTTGGGCAAACTACAATATTGGTCGCCAAATTGTTGTCGTTTTTCTATTATAGTCATTAAATTATGTTTTGACAAAAGTGTATTTAATGTTATATTTTTTCTATTTTGATCATTTGTCATTAATTTTGACCGTTGGCTTAACAGAAATGTTAATGTGACCTATTAAAATAATAATTTTAATCTTCAAAGATTATGCATTTTATTAATTTGGTTCTAATTCAAAAATCTATCAATATCAAATTTTACCCTCAATATTTAAAAAATTTATCAATTTAGTTCTCATTTTAATTAGAAATAATTTAAACACTCAATAACATGATGACACATGCAATCATATTATTGGTGAAAAGAAAATGCACACTAGAAGGGTAGAGAGGAGGTTTGAACCTATGACCAAGTGAGACCATTTGAATGGGTAATAAACATACAACCATCAAACTAAGTCTTATGTTTAAACTATAGTTGATACAAGTTTCTTCTATTTAACAAAGAAAAAATTAATGTTAAAATAAAAATTATATTTAATCTTGTATTTAATCAAGAAATTATGTTCAATGAAAATAAAAATTATATTTATTTAAAATATTATTTTATTCATTAAATATAATTTCAATATTTATTTAAATTATTCTCCTCACTCCTTGTAGTTGATACAACATTTTTATATGTAATCAAAAAACAATAATATATTAAAATAGAAATGTATTTAATGAATAAAATAATAAAATAAATAGAAATAAATTTTCCTCGTTAAATTTAAGATTGAGTTTAAATTTTATTTTAATTTCATTGTTTTCTTTGTTAAATAAACACTCTTATATCAATTATAGTTTAACTCAAATATAATTTTTTTTCAACCATATATCAAATATAAGACTTAGCTTACTAACAATTAGTTGGTCTAGTGGGTTGAGGCACTAAATCTCTTAAACAAGGTTAGGGATTCGAATTCTGACGTTGTGAATGGAGAAAACTGGGTTGGGAGGATTACCCCATAATGGGCATCTACAAAATTTGATCTGGATTAGTCGGCCAGTTGATCGAAAACCAGTGTTTAAACCAAAAAAAAATTAAGACTTGGCTTTGTGGTTGAGTGTCTATTACCTATCCAAATGGTCTTAGGTTTAATTTTCCCCTACACCAATCATTGTTTCTTTAATTTTTTTTTCTCAAGTGCATTATACGTTAAATAAACTCTTGCCAATTTTCTTATGTCATCATGGTATATTGGTTGAATTTGTTATTAAATTTTTTGAATTATGACCAAATTGATAAAAAAAATATATACGTTTTGAGGATTAAAACTATTATTTTATCACATCATATCAACATTTTCGTTAAGCCAATGGTCTAAATTATCCACAAGTGACTATAATAGAAAAGAAAAGTAACAATAGTGACATTTTTGGCAAAAGATAGTTTGGTGACCAAAATTGAAAGGCATAATGCCAAAAATGCCCATGTTTGACTGACAGACTGTAATACCCAAATCAATATTTTATAATAAATACCAATTAGAGTATTAACAATTTTTTTTTTCGTGAAGAATTATTAACCGAATTTTTATCTTATCAAAATAATTTTAATTTCAAGCAGCGACTTAATAATTCTTATCTAGAATATGTAAGAGATATAACTGCTGAAAAACTGTCTAAAACAAAAATCTATCAGATTATTTTCTTTTCCCTATTGATTTATTTCCCGATTTTAAATATAATAAAACTACTCGTCTTTTACTATAAACACAAACTAGTTTAGAAGTTAATACAGACCATATGTAACTAGTACATAACCGATTAACTTTAATATATACATGCCACCTAGAACTATCAAACACATCAAAAGATGATATTACTGATACCGTTTTATAATCCGGATAGCTGGGATGCCTGCTCCTTACACACGCTAAGCATATACTTAAAGAGGCAACAATAATAATCAATGCAAATTACATAACAACACTAATAATAACATGTAAACATTTTTTTATGCATTTAAATCACTAGATATGACTTACCAAAATGTTAATCATATATAAATATGATATACCCGGATATAAAATTTCTTTTCAAGATAATTGCAAAAATTTCTAGAGTATGTAAACTCTTCAACCCTTTTTACCAAATATTTCCCGATTTCATAACCCGAATTCTTAGTCCGATTTCACAACCCAAATATAGACCTATGAGGACCCTGGATACACGAGTCTAATATGCGTCGAAGTGCTTCCCGCACATTTTTGAGGCTGTGCTTACCATGATACCCGCACATTTATAAGGTTGTGCTTACCATACACTAAGTGTCCTCTATGTACATTATAGTGCTATCCCGGTTATGCAGCGTGCTGCTAGACTCTATGGCATGCCAACTATATCCTGTCCCTCAATTGACTTATTTGGGCATTATTTCCGTATTTAATCCATTCATGGCAATGTATATCAATTTAAATTACATTGGGCAGTTCATACCCGAAATAACATTCATAACATATCATTATCAATAGCTAGTGATAAATGCATTTGTTTTCACCCTTTGACATATTTAAAATATGTCAAATATATGATCAATGACAGAAATATCATGCCAATATAGAAACCCGGTAGACTTATCGCAAGTCTTACCGTCGATGTATCAAAATATCTATGCATAATGTTATGTATGCATTGCACTCACCTGATGCCTCACTAGAAAACCTTACTATAACTTGTAACGTTACTCTTTAACTTTTTCCTTAGTTTTAGACTTGCTCGCAAAACGATCTTGATCATGTTCACAATCTATAAAATCACCGTTTATCGAATACATGCATTTCAAAACGTATGTTAGTATCATTCTAACATAAGCATATATTAGGAATAAAATTCCTAAAAATTCCTTTATTATTCATAACCATCATAAATTCACAAGAAAATCATATTTTTCCATAATATAATCATAAAATGAATTATTTTAGAATTCACTTCAACTTTCCAAATTATTCAAAATGGTCCATTGCCATTAAACTTTAAATTCAATCATTAAACAACATATCCAAGTATTCTAAAATACTTTCAAGCTTAACACATAGCTTTCTAACCAATTTCCAATACAATCCCATATTTTCCAAAATTTGCTATTTAGTCCTCAACACTTAGCAAACTTCTCAAAATGGCCCAATTGAGTATTCTAACACAAATTTTCAGCATAATACACCAACTTTTACAACATTTTCAATTTAACCCTTCAATTTCTTTAAATATGCGAAATGATCCCTTCAACTTAACAAAGTTCCAAATTGGTCCAAACAACATTCTAAACCTTGTAAAATCATTCTTACATGATTTCTAGCCTTAGGAAAATTTTCCAAAATTTTCCCTAGTATTTTCCAATATACCGAATATGAAAGGTCACTATATCCAAAAAAAAAATTCAAACTTGATTCAAGCATGAATTCAACTTCTAAAATTCATTTACAAGATTCTATAATTATTCTCACATTAAAATCAATCCAAATTCAACTCCCTAACAAAACCCTAACTTTAAACAAATTAGGATTTAGTTACTTCCAAGAGATTTCAATCATCATACAAGCTTGAATATAATTCTACAACAACAACTACATCAAAATCTCATATTAAAACATCATATATAAACATCCCCTTCACCCAACCAAAACACAAAACCAAGGTTCTAATCAAGGAAAGCATGAACAAATGGTACCAAAAGATCGAGAATTTCATGGAGATCAATTTCTTATTTCATGCTTTCATCCAAAATCCAATCGAATAAGCTTGAAAATCAAATTGAAAATTGTTTCCCTTACCTTTGATGGAGTTCGAACAAGGCTGGAAATGGGGAGAAAAGTCTTGAAATTTCTTTTCTTTTTAATTTAGCCATTTGTCCCTCATATAATTAAAATGAATTAAAATTTCATTTTAATGTATAATGACCTTTTTACCCTTGAAATCCAAAGCTCCATATCAAGCCTCATGTCTACCTACCAATCCAAAGGTCAATAATAATCCAAGGAGTTAGTGATTACCAACTTTGCCCTTGGAAATTCCCAGAATTACCATCTTGCCATTTTTCATCCAACGGTTCACATTTAACATGGAAAACTTACTTTAATCCAATGGTCCATGTTAAATCCTACCATTTTAAAACATGGAAATGACATTTTTAACCTTGCCTTATCATCCTTTAAAATATCTTGAATTTTCGATTCGATCCGATTATCCGAATATTTTTCCAAACTTTATAGCCAAAAATACAAGCTCCGTACGAAAAATCCGAGTATCACGAAAACGTCATTCTTGGGGGTGAACTATTCATTTACGGGACTAAAATACATAACTTTTAGAAATTACAATTTAGTCCCTGAACTTTTCCAAAATTTACACTTTGACCACTAAACTTTCAAAATTTTCATTTTAGTCACTAACCAAAAATTTTGGGATATTACACAGACACTTTGGCCTATATTATTTTTTAGAAGCAATTTAACCCTCAAAGTTTTATTTTGGGTCAAAATGACCCATTTACGAATGAAAACTG
Source organism: Hibiscus mutabilis (assembly GCA_019671005.1). Lineage (NCBI taxonomy): Eukaryota > Viridiplantae > Streptophyta > Magnoliopsida > Malvales > Malvaceae > Hibiscus > Hibiscus mutabilis. Next base: position 41,819,248 of record CM033748.1, read on the forward strand.
TTAGTTAATTGATGATAAACAACTTGAAAATGACTTGATAGAATGACACGTCAGAAGAAAAAATATGTTAAATTTTATACAAAATTTAAATTATTTTTTGACTCATGTGTCATTCTATAAAGTCAACAAATTTTTTATATATCATTGTTATTGCGGCGTGCACTATCATGTAGGCTTGTCACGTCATTTCAAGCCATCTATCCTTGGTTGACTAACAGTTTTTCATCCGCAGATGGGCCATTTTGGCCCAAAATAAAATATTGAGGGATACATTGCTTCAAAAAAAGAATAAAGCTAAAATGATTATTCAGTCAAATATTATGGGCATTTTTTGACATTATGCCAAATCGAAAAGTGACAATAGTTTAGTGACCATTGGCTTTGTTTACCCTAAAAAATTTATATCTAATTAAGCTCTTCTGTTGGTAAAAACTATTAGTTTGATCTTTCAATTAATATATTCCGTTAGTTGATCAATTTTAACCATTAGTTAGTGACACATGGTACGTTATGAAAGTGTCATGTCATAAAATTATAAAAATCCTAAAAATTATAAAAAAAATTATTAAAAATTATCAAAAATTATTACAAAATATAAAAATACTATAAAATTTAGAAATCATAAAATTATATAAAACATATTATAAATTATTAAAATTGTTAAAAAAATCTAAAAATATTTTACAATTCAAATAATTTCAAATAGAAATCATTATAAATTATAAAAATACTATGAAATGCTTAAATATAAAAATATTTTTTCTGGGAAAAATTAATAATATTCCCTCCACTATGACCTTTATACAATTTTAGTAGCTATGTCATAACACTAATTTAAGGCTAAACATTTTGCCTTTGTTTTAAGGTCTAAATTACAAACTTTTTAAATTTGGCTTAAACTGTAAACACAAACATTTTTCTCTTTTTTATCTTTATTCACCCAAAGCCTTAAAAAGATATTTGAGAAGACTGGAGCACGGGGAATCGAAAGTCCTCGGCATTTGCCCAAGCCTTTTTGCCAACTGGGTCAAGAAGTGTTTAGAGGCATTGAAAATCAAAACACGATTTTAAGGCTTCAAATGGGTGTTTTAGTAAATTTTAGTACTTTGAAGGTCATTTTAATAATTTAGCACATATGGTACTATTATTGATTACAAGGGCTTAATACTTTAAAATCATTTTTAGGCATTACGGGAAAAAATGATAATTTAATAATAGAGGTATTTTGGTAATTTAACACATCGAGGTATTTTATTTGGCATTATGATTGTATTTTCATAACTTTCCTGAGTAAGGACATTTTAGTCATTTAGTGAATAAGGGTATTTTGGTCAATTAATTCTTACACGGTAAACATTAAGAAAAATTGCCCTTACAAGTGATTTAATAGTTTGCAGTCTTCAAATGCTAAAAATGAATTATCAGGTCTTTTCAAATGAGTTGGTTATGGGGAAAGTTAAAAAAATTGTTTAAAATAAGGTTAAAATGCGATTAATATAAATTCTTACAAAAAAATTGGTAAGAATTTTTGTATGATTGGGTAAGAATTTTGGTAGAATCAAAATTTTTACTAACTAGTTAAGAATTTGTGTAACTACATAAATTTTTACCATTGGATAAAAATTTGTGTAGATTTTACTTTAGGTAAGAATTTATATAGATACACATTCTTATATTATAACCTAAATTCTTACAATTTGAGTTAAAATTTATATTAATTATAAAAATTTATGCAGTTATAAAAATTCTTATCAACTAAATAAGAATTTATATAAAATTACCTAATTTTAACCTCACTACCGTCGGTTATTTATACTCGAAGAATCCCATGAAAAATTGGATAGAAATCAGTCTAGGTGGGCTAATGGCTAAATTAGTCATTAGTCCCCCAATTTTTCAAACTTTTTAAAAGTGACACTAAGCATAAATGGGCCAAAGATAAAAATGGATAGGGAAAATCGTAATATTCATCCCAACAAATATAATAATCCACGCTCGAGAATCTAAAATCTTATATATGATATTCAAAGCAGAAACTTGAAACTCAGACTGTTACATAAAGCGTTCCTTGTAATATAAATTGAATGTTAATTGCCATAGCAATCTAAGGTATAATTCTAGATTAAGTTCTTTACAATATTACTCGGATATTTTTTGTGTTTCCTCAATTTCCATGATAACATTTTTGTTTGACATATTTGCACATGCTAGGAAATATTATTTTCCAAATGCATGAAAAAATTGAGAATTAACAAACGGTTGGTTTTAACTGATTCGTAATATGATTATTATAAAACGGGTGATACACACCGCTGCACATTATTAGCTTTTTTTAATAATTTTTTAATAAATATTAAAATTCTTAAAGGCCCAACCTGTAATTAACCATATTTTTTAAAATATAATTTTTACTCTTTAATTAAAAATATTATAAATTATTCTTCACCCCACAAAACCTATTTTTTTTTGTTCCATGGCCACCGTCCAGGCGTCCACCCTTTTATTGCATAACCGTTCATGGTTCTTTAAGCTTTTCAATATAAAGTGAACAGAGAGTTTCTTCACTTTCTTATTTTTAATTAATAGTTTAATTTGATCGGGAACAAAATGATGAAAAATTTGTACATCATTAAATGACATGGTCAGCTCCTCAATCTTTTCCTGCAATGCAGTAAAATCTTCAGGCTTACCAGTCTCCAATAAAAACGATTTATTATTCATTAACAGATGAAGAACAACATCTTGATAATGTGATTCGTTGGAATCAGAGCCGGCCATGAGATTTCGAAGGTCCGAGGCCAATTAAAAAATTAAGTCATATTCTTCGAATAATAAGTATAGAAAAAATAAATTTTAAGGCTATATTTTTAATAATAATTATTGAAAAATAAATTTTAAGAGTAAGCTTTAATAATAAATATTTTTAAAAAGAATTTTGACAGTAAGTCCGTAATAAAAAATATTAAAAAATAAATTTTAAGAGTAGACCCCTAAAATATTTAAAAAAATAATTTTAAAAATAAACCCATAATAAAAAATATTTGGAAAAAAATTGAGTCTCTAATAATAAGTATTGAAAAAAATTAGCCCCTAAATAACAAGTATTGAAAAAAATATACCCTAATAAAAATATTGAAAAAATGAATTGTAAGCGCAGACCCCTAATAACAAATATTGAAAAAAATTGAATTTTAAGATTATACCACTAATAATAAATATCGGAAAAAATGAGCCTCAAATAACAAGCACTAAAAAATTAGGCTCCAAATAATAACTATTAAAAAATTGGACACCTAATGACAAATATCGAAAAGTAAATTTTAAGACTAGGTCCTAATAACAATATTTTAAAAAAATTGAGCATCTAATAACAAATATTAGAAAAATAAACTATCATTAAAATTTTAATTATGATTCTAATATCATTAATGTCTAGACTAAATAAATTTTAATTATTCCTTATATTTAACTAGGAACGATAGACCTAATTAATAATTAATTAAATTTTAAAACTCTATTTACATATTTTTAATTATAAATAATGAGCCACAAGTGAGCATGGGTCTTGGGCGGGTGCCCCTCCTACTCACCCTCAGGGTCGGTCCTGGTTAGAATGATCTTCATTATAAACTTTTTTTCTCTTTCAAAATAACCAAATAGCGCCGCCTACTTTTTTTATTCTTAATTTTACCGGCAATCGTCGGTGTTCATTATTTCTCTTATTTTTATTTATTATGTTTTTAGCTTTTTCTAGATTTTTTTTTATTTTAATAAGAATCTCCGCTCTTGTGACACATTTTTCTCTATCTTTGTGGCACATTTTTTTTTGTGATACGCTTCCTTTACCGTTTGACATGGTTTCGCATATCTTTGCGGTTGTTTGGTGCCCGTACAGATATCCTCACGACTCTTGTTTTCTGATTTGAGCTTGTTCGGTGGTCATAGAAAGCTTTATTCTCTTTTATGGTTGTTTGTCGACATAACCAGATATGGATAGCGGAGCAACATGCCTGATAGTTCGGTTTGCTCATCACTCCTTTTTCACCTTGTTAAGATTTTCGTCTGGATTGAGACAAAGGAGATTCATGAAAGTTTTTAGGTTCTTTACTGATGATTGTCATTCTCAGTGAAAGGATTCGCTTTTCTTTTGCACTTTTGGTTTCTATATTCTTTTGTATGAGTGTTTTAGTGGACTTAATCTCTATTTTTTTTCTTTTATTCATATGCATTGTATTTGTAATTTTTTTCTTTATTTTTTATTGAATCCAGACGCCATTAATAAAAAAAATTAACATATTATAAACATTAAAAATTCATCCAAAAATAATTTCCTTTTCGATTAAAGATAAAGGTGAATGACGGTAGTAATCTCTAGCGGAAATGATGACAACAAAAGAGAATAGAGTTAGTGAGATGGAGAATAGTTTATAATATTTTAAATTAAAGAGTAAAAAATATATTAAAAAAAATATGATTAATTACATGTCGAGTCTCTGAAAAATTTAACATTTATTAAAAATTATTAAAAAAATTAAAATGTGTAGCGATGTGTAGCATTAGTGGTGTGTGTCGCCTATTCTAGAATTTTTCGATATAATATATATATATATATATATATATATATATATATCAAACCCTTTGCAAAATGTAATTCTATAGAAATAAAATTAACTCTAAAAAATTAATAGATGAAAAACGAATAAAAATCACTGAAAACATAATCCAGAAACTATTTTCAGGATAACTTGTCAAATAATGAAAAACATTTTACACACCAACATCCAAACATCAAAAAATAATTTCCAAAAACAAAAACAATTCATTTTCCATAAATCATTTTTGAACACTATTTATGGGAATGATTCTACAATAAACATCATGCACTATTATGTACCACTAACTATGTGTATTGTTATTATCATTAACTATTTTAATTACTTTTGAAATCATGAGACCAAAAGTGTTATTATCATTTTTTAGAATAAAATATAAAAAAATAATCTTTATATTGCTTTTTCAAATATTTTTCTTTTGGGGTAAAGTACACAAAGGTAATTAAACTTTGGTAAACTATTCAATTTGGTAACTAAACTTTCAACTACTTCAATTTTACCATTAAACTTTTAGTTTTGCTCCAAATTGGCCACTGACCCGTTAACAACCGTTAAAAGGGTGACGTGGTAGTTAAAATATTTTGTATAGCAACACATTTAGTACTATTATATAGCACTACGAGATATGTTAAATTACCATGTAAGGTTTTATTCGTTGGTTGACACATTGTAAAATTACCTGAAAAGCATATTCTACCAATTAACCTTGTTTTGGAATTCTTTTAACAAGTTTTGTCCATTTTAATTTGGTTTAGGGGTTTATTGGTTTGTGAATTAGGGTTTAAGGTTTAGGGTATATGGTTTAAGATTTAGTGTTTAATGTTTAGGGTTTTAGTTTTATGGTTTAGGGTTAAATTATTTTTAATTAAAATAATCCCAAATTGAAATAATGTGTAAATAATTAGGGTTAAATTTATCATTTTTTCAAATTAGGAAAAATTATTTGAATGTGCAAACGTGGATGAGTAAATGTGTTATTTTACAAAATATTTTAACTGCGAGGTCACCCCTTTAACGGCTGTTAACGGGCCAGTGACCAATTTTGAGAAAAATTAGAAGTTTAATGGCAACATTGAAGCAATTGAAAGTTTGGTTATCAAATTGAATAATTTACCAAAGTTCAGTGATCATTTATGTACTTTGCCCAAAAAAATCTAAAAAAATAATATAAAATTATTTTTTAAATGTTATTCTAAAAAGTGATAATAACGCAAAATTATTAAAGGTACATAACGATACATGGCGTTTATTCTAGAATCATCCTATTTTCGGTGCAACAAACATACTCATAGTTTACTTTAAATAGTTTTTTAGAGTAACTATATTAAAATTTTAACTATCCTAAAACTTAATCCATTGGGATAGTTCAATTAGGTTAATTAGTTTATAAATGTAAACTATTTTTTATTCAATTAGGTTAATAATTATTCTAATTGAATATTTTATTTTATAATTATCTTGTACACTAAATTAGTTATTTTAAATAATTAACTTAATTAAATATTTTAATTTATAATTATCCTAATTGAATTAAAATTCGTTCATTTTTTTTAAAATTAACTAATGCAAATGAGATTTTTATAATTATGCACATGATAATTATCTCATCTTGCACGTATTTTTTGTGATATGTATGTTCGTCATACGGTCCATGTTTGGGTGGGAGGTTATTCCTCCTAACAATGTTGTCTTCAAAGTTTGAACCTGCATCCTTTCTTTGAAAGTGCAATGTATCTTACCAATGCACCCGACACTTATTAGTTGCACGTATTGTTTTTTAAATCGTTGCTCAGCGCTTTTAATATTTATATATATTAAGAAACATTTATATAATTATGCATGAATTAGTGATGATTTTTTAATAAAAAAAACAATTAAAAACCACAGAGCTTATACTGATGATCGTTTTTAATTATTCAAAAAAATTTAATTATGCATTTATCCTATTTTGCACGAGATGATTTTAAATATAATATTTAGAATTTTTTAACAAAATGCAGATTTTATTAAAATGTTATTAAAGAGATAACAAATACACTTAATAATCTCGAAATCATAATCAAGAAAATTCATACAAACAAAAAATTAAAATCTTTAATCTCAAGAGGGCATTAAATCACAAACATAAAAGCTATCTCTTCTAATAATTTCTTCATTCTCGTTCATAAAATCTATTATCATGGGTTTATCTCGAAGATGACATGCCTTCTTCACTAGAAGAGTCCAACAATCTTGCACAAAGTTCTGTCGTCAGTTCCAACTGCATCAGTGATTATTTTCAGGGGTGACAACGGGGCGGGTCGAAGACGGTTTTGCATTCTTATGCAAATGTCATGTTAAATTCTAGACATTATTAAATCTTTATAATCTTTTATCTATTAAGATCTAACTTATATTTTACTCGAGATGTAATCATTATATAAATTCGTATCTTATGTTTACTCAGATTTATCCAAATTTTTATCATTCCTATGTAAATGATTAGCTAAATACTCAGATTTATCCAAAATTTTATCATTCTTATGTAAATGATTAGCTAAATAGGAAGACCTAAATTAACTTAGATGAAATTAAAATTTTGAGGTTGTAACAAATAGAAATGATGGTAGACAATACATCTCTAATAAATGCATTTTATTCTTTAAGAGTTATGATTATATATTTTTTGCTTATCTAAATTAATTTGAGACTAAATCTACAATATTTTATATCTCAATCTTTTATATATTAATTTTATTAAAATAAGCTATAAACAATATGTTTTGATTTTGTATACTTCCTCGAACCCTAGCCATATAGTTTTCTCTCTAGCCTCGATACCGTCGTCTTCTTCCTTTATTTTTCTCTTGTTCTTTGCTTCCTGGCGATGGCACCAGTCTTGATGCTGGTTGACGGTCACTGATGATCCATAGTTTCCTTTTCTATCTTACTTCTCATTGTTTGCCTTGTTTTTCTTTTATTTTTTTTAGTTTTTAATAAATAACCATGCCCTTGTAGCATGCTTTAATATACCTTTTGGTACGTTTTTCTCTGCCTTTTAGCATGCTTCTCTTTTCTTTATCGATCATTTGGTCGTTCTTTTATTTGGTTTTCTATCAGGGTTTGATTTGACATCATCACGACTGATCAAAATTGTGTTCTTTTGGTTATCCTGTTGATCTCTCTATTTTAGACTCTTGAGCTAAATTTGGATACGTGCTCACAATCATTTTTTATTGTTCACGATTGAGTTGTGGCAATGACCATGTTGTCAACGTGTTATATTGAAATATATATTTTATGTTGTTTGTTGATAGTTTTACCTTTCATCATCAATCTTTGTTGATGTTTGTATCTATCTTTTGTTTCGAGTCTTTAGGTTTAGTTTTTACCTTTTCTTTGTATGGTCATGTTATGATATCAAGACACTAGTTTATTGTTTCAATGGTTATAGGAATATGTCTAGGTTAGGTGTTTTTGTTTACTAGGTTATAAATTTTCATTGTAATTTTAGATACATTCTTACTTTTAATAAAACTAGCGGATTTCAATTAAAAAAAACTATAAACAATAAGCTTTCAAATAATTCATTCTTGATTCTTAAACAATAAACTTTGAAATGATCAATTGGTTATGATCTTAAATCGGTTCAATGTAAATTACTCTAAACAAATTGCTCTAAAGTTCCTTTGACTAAATCGTCGACTTGGCTTCCTCGTTTCCAAAGTTCTTTTGTCACCTCTCTTTCGCTTTCTAGGGCTCACCCGATTCTAGGTCTTGCTCTCAGATCAAAGGTTGTATTCTTTCTCGGAAGAAATTAGAGTGCATATCCTCTAATTGAATCCCTCGGGGTCTCTCATTTGCCTCTGATTCAGCTTGGTTTCACGAAGCTCTTTGTTCAAGCACAGGGGTTTGTTTCAGTTTATTTCTTTTGCATCTGCGTTTAGGTACCCTTCTATAAGCTTGTTGTGGCTCTTTGGTGCCTTTTGTTTCTTTGCCTGTGTGAGATCTTTTCTCTCTAGTTTGGGTTCAGAGTTTGTTCTGTTCTTCCTTTTTCTTGCTGGATTTTTGCTTGTTTGTTATTTGGCTTTCTGGCTTTTCAAAGGCTTTTCTTTGAGCTGTTTCTGGGTCTGTTCGTTTTGTTGTGAGTCTATCCTCTTTTTACTATCATGACAAAGGTGTGTGATCTAGCCTTTCAATGAAAATTCTTTATTGGAATGTTTGAGGTCTCGGTAAAGTTAAGGCAGTTAGACGCCTCAAAAACAAGGTAAGATCAGTTCGTCCCCATTTCTTATATCTTATGGAAACAAAGCTCTCAAAGAAAAGAATGGAACATGTTCGGAGAAAACGTGGTTTTGATCTTGGGTTTGATGTTGAAGCAAATGGCTCGCAGGGTGGATTATCCATGGACTGGTCCCAAGATCTCAACGTGTCCTTGCGATCCTTTTCTAAGTCCTATATTGATATTGAGGTCTTTGAATCTGACATTTCAACAACTTGGCGCTTCACTAGATTCTATGGAAATCATGTCGAGAGACAAAGAGAAACTTCATGGAACTTGTTACGATCTCTTGAAACTGACCAAAGTCTACCTTGGATCACAGCAGGTGATTTTAACAAAATCGTTCTTGCCAGTGAAAAGGAAGGAGGCCATGTTAGATTCGAAAGAAATATTGCAGCTTTTAGACCAGCTCTTCAAGAATGTGATCTCTTCGATTTGGGCTATGTAGGCAATTGGTACACGTGGGAAAAGAGAATACCTTCAACCAACAATATACGAGAACGGTTGGATAGAGTAGTTGCTAATTCAGCATGGTGAGGTTCTTTCTCGGGTTACTCGGTTAGTCATTTGACCCACACAATGTCGGATCATTGCCCTATCCTGATAAATACTTTGGGTATTCAACACAACGGAACCAATCACTCTAAATTCAAATTAGAAGCCGACTGATTACTTGCAGATGATTTTGAAGAGGTCTTCCAGTTTTTCTAGCGCAACAATTTGGAGGATCTACCTTTGAAACTAGAAATGTTAGGTACACACCTCCAGATTTGGGGACGAAACATTAGAGCAAAGAGAAGATGTTCAAAGTTGGAACTTGAGGAAAAATTGGCTGCACTTTCCTTAAATGACCCTGATGATGATACTTTGGCTAAACTGTTAGAAGTTAAGTAGGCACTAAACCTTGAGGTAGATAAGGAGGAAATTTTCTGGTAACAAAGAGCTCATGTTAATTGACTACATCAAGGGGACTGCAATACCACTTTTTTTCATAGGTGGGACTCTCATTAGGAAAAAAAAGAACAAAATCTCTAGTCTTGTGAATCCAGATGAAAATCTTATTTCAAGAGATTTCAAGCTGATCTCTCTTGCGAATGACCACTTTAGCAGCCTTTTCTCATCCTCTAATGTTGCAGACGCGTCCAGTATCTTTGACCTATTAGGAAACACCGGTACACTCCATGGCGTAATAGAAAAATTATCCAGCGTATTCCGCCAGTGATCCATATACGAGGAATGAATACGGGGTGAAAATGGATGAAACGTTACCTTAAATAAATCTGAAAAACCATAGGGAGTTAGGAGAATCCAATTCTTCTAGCACGATATCGAATCTAAGTCGTCACAATAGCGTTCTGACCTCTACGCAGTCCACCTGAATGGAACGAATAATATTTTACTTCTCTAACTGTTAGAGAGGTTTTTCGCAAAAGGCATATGTTCGGCTACTAGACCTTATGCCTTTATATAGCATTCAAAAACCTAATTCTAATTAAATTCGGATTCATTAAATATACAATATATTTAACCGAATATAATTAAATATGTAGAATTTGATTATACTTTAATTAGGTTTCTTTAGATATATATATATATATATATATATATTAATAGTATTTGATAATTACAATAATTATCTAGTATTAAAATATATATAAACAAGATTATCTATAATTACAATAATTACAATAATTTTGTTTTTTTACTTATTACGTGTACAACAAGTTTGTACACATGCTATCTAGTCGATATTTGTTCGTTTCAATTATAGGGTGTGACCCTTGTAGGTTCATGTAATGTTAGCAGTAATATCTAGAACAATTCTAATATTACAAGCAATGAGTGGCATCTAGCAATGCATCATTGCTACCTAAGTTACATGAAGTTGTGGTTCAACATAACCTTTTTCGTGATTAACGCTTTTCATGTATTACATCATTTTGTCCTCATATCTAGATCGGACACAAGTCATGGAATAGTCACACTTGTATAGTCCATCTAATATTTCTTGATATCTTAAGTAGACTATTATAAATGAATAACTATGATATCTAATATCAATTTATTCGAGTATGACCATGCATTTTCTAGTCTAACTCAATCAAGTGGCCTATGATATTACTCCTATTATGTAGGAGGGACAAATCCTATTTTGATCAACCATATTTCGCTACATAGATTGCGATATATCCAATATTAGTCTTTATAGTGTAGTCAGTTACGGCACACGTTTGACCACATCAAAATATTTCACTCACGATGTTGAAATAATGATGATCTCAAGTCTGAGGATCATACATGTAGTTATCACTATGAGCAATGTTGTGACTGTCACATAATAATCCAAGAAACATGCTCATAGCGGGTCAGTCCAGTATGTCGTTCTTTAACACATACTTGTGTATTGATTTTGACATCTTCATGTCAATGACAACACTTTGTCATCAATCAACTACATATTAGTCTTAATATATTATTGTTGTCCATGCCCACAATAATACTCGACTAAGGGCATTCAAGAATAACTATATTATTCTAATGACTTTATTATAATTTAGTTTATTTATAAATGCACAGAATAAGACTAAAAAATAATAATGGCTTTATATTAATAAATATGATAAAATAAGTATGTCTTTTACAACCATCTCATGATTGATCTTTGAGCATATTCCAACAATCTTATTCAACCGGTGATAACTAATTCTATGAATGACACCCTGAATGGTGAGTTTCAAAGAGAGAAAATTTATGAAGGTATTAAAAGTATGGCCCCTCTCAAGGTTTCTGACCCTGATGACTTTCCAGCTTTGTTTTTTTTTCAAAAATTTTGGCATGTCGTCAGGGACGAGGTATGCAATTTCTGTATCTCAGCATTAAAAGGCACCACTCCAATTGATGGCATCAACAACACCAACATTGTTCTTATTCGAAAGGTTGACTCTTCTTCTTCTCTAAACCAGTTTTGACCTATCAGTTTGTGCAATGTTCTTTATAAGATCATTGCAGAAGTAGTAACAAATAGACTACAAGTCTTCTTCGATGTCTGCATCGATGAAATGTAGAGCGTATTCGTGCCAAGCCAATTAATTTCTAATAATATTCTAATAGCTTATGAGATTTTGCATGCCATGAAACAGAAAAGAACCAGATCGAATGGGGCATTCACGGTCAAACTAGATATGTCTAAGGCTTATGACAGAGTCAAATAGGCTTTCATTGAAAATCTGATGCTTCGATTGGGTTTCAGTGACCGAGGGGTCTCTCTTATCATGCAATGTATACGCTATGTGTCTTATTCGATTGTTCTTAATGATTCTTTTGGAGATTCGTTCATTCTTTCCCATGGTATCAGGCATGGTGATCCTTTAAGTCTTTATTTGTTCCTGATCTGTGCTGAGGGTCTCTCAGCCTTGTTAAACTCAGTTAAGGAAATATGTCGTCTTTCAGGAGCAAAGGAAAGCAAACTTGGTTTACCTTTAACCCATTTATTTTTCGCAGATGATTGTATTTTGTTTGGAGGGAGTTCAATTGCAGAAGCTATGAATTGAAGGACCTCATCTACCTTTATGAGTGTGCCTCGGGTCAAAGAGTGAATTACACAAAATCTCTAATTTATTTTAGCAGAAATGTTCCCCAACAGAACCATGAAGATCTGGGTAATCTGTTTGGAGTCTGTGTGTCAACAAATCCAGAGAAGTATCTGGGACTCCCGATCATGGTCGAAAGAAAAAAAGGGTACATTCGCTAACTTGAGGGGACAGAATGAACAAAAAATAGATGGCTGGAATCTTTGATTCCTATCTATGGGAGGAAAAAAGTGTTCCTTAAATCGATATTAAAACCAATCCCTTTAACGCCCTGATTTTGGGCCTAGCAGTTTTCTAGGTGGATTAGACGGTCTGATGGATCAGATTAGAAGATTCGAGTTAGCTTTGGGATTAAAATGGAAATAAATATTTTTGAGTAAGGAAAAATTATGGAAAAATATTCTAAAATTGTTAAATAATATGTTAAAGGGTTTGGTGGAATCAATTTTACAAAATGAGGTTTTGAAATTGGACATTTTGGTTAGTGACCAAAATGTAAATATTGCAAAACTATTTTCTAGTGACTATTTTGAAAAGGGTCAAATCTTAGAATCCTTAATGAGCTATTTTACCAAACTTTAATATCAGATTTTCCTCTCATTTAATATTATTTTTAATGAGTTTTAATTGGGTAATTAAAAGGGTGGATTAACAAAAGGTAATTATTTTCTTAAAACTAAAACTTGACGTAACTTTTTTCTCCCAAACTTTTCTCTCAAAGTTATTCAGCCAAACACTCACTTTTTCATAAAAAATCTGAGGTAACACTCTTGATTTCTTAAATTTTTGTTTCTTAATTGATTCTCTAATCTTGCTTTTTAAAATCTCATTGAATCTCTTTGTTTTTCAAGACTACAACATCCAATTGAGAGGGAAATCTCCCATTAGAGGTAAGGTTCGCTCTTCTCCTCCAATGAATGATTCTTTATTGAAATTCCCAAGTATTTGATCATTGTTTGATGTTTTTAACTTGATTCGATGATTTAATTATGGAAAATTGGTTAAATCAAGGTTTAAATAATGAGATTGATGGATTTTTGCATAGGCTCTATTTTTCTACGTTCTTGATTGATTCTAATCATAATTTTGATCTTTAATAATGTTAGTAAGTGAGCTTTAACATTAAAATCCCGAAACTAAGTGAATCTCTAATTTTCTAGGTTGTTAGTTGTGAGTTTTTGAGGAGTTGTGGAGGTTTAATGAATGCTGGAGGTATAAGGATGATGTTAATGTGTTTTTAGATGTTGATTGATGTTAATTGAGGGTTGAGTTTCGTTGTTTGTGGCTGGGTTATGTTTGTAGTTTTGTTGATGTTGATTTCGGTTGATGTGGAGAGGTCTTTGGTTATATTTGTTGAGGATTGATGTTGCTGTCACTATGAATGCATTTGGATGCATTGAAACCTCTATTTTTGTGTGGATAAAATAGGGGAGGTTGAGCCTCAAGCTTGAACGAATGTTTTGGAAGCTTTAGAGGCGTGTTTACTATATTGGCAAACGAGGCTTTGCGTGTCGGTGAGTGAGAACGTGTTTTACTGCTTTTCAAAGGTTTGAAAGTTGTGTTTGAGAGCTTAGATCAAGCTTGAAACACTAGTCTAAAATCGAAAGTAAGTGAAGGAAGAATTATCTCTCGAACTAGTTTGGCAATTAGTTTTAATGCACTTGTTTTGATGACTTGATTACTCACTGTATATGCATGATTTGAGCATGGTTTAATGCTAAAAAACATTTATCTAAAAATGTTGATGCATTTGGAAGTAATGCATGTTTTGATAATATTTTTGAACATTGGTAATGCAAGGTAAAATGCATTGAGTAAATGGATTTGATTGAAGCATATGAAAACAATGAGTTGATGTTTAAGAAATGAATTATATTGGCAAGTGATGAAATGGAAAGGTTTTGGAAATGTTATCGGATATAGTTGGCCGGCCATAGGATTGATAGTGTACTATAAAAAGTCGCCTTAGATGTTGAAGAGTTTTGGTCCGATGTACCAAAAACTCAATCCAAGTACCCTAATGGTTGAGGGGTTTTGATTTATGTACCCAAGACTCCCATTAGTGGGTTATGCATCTAAATGATGTTTGGGTTGTGATTCTACCCGGGTGCAATAGTACCTTTAATTTCGGTTGAGATAGCATGAAGTGTTGGGAACACTTGTTGAATCCTTGTATCCGATGTTGTATTTTTGAAAAGTGGAACTTGGTTAATGATCACTTGTAAGCCAATATAATTGATGATGTATCATGAAATGGTTTATATTTTATAATGTTGGTTTAAATATGTTTTACTCTTTAAGCCTTGCATTGGTAGTATGCACGGGAAAGCTTAAATTGAGGGTGGCAAATGGAACTTTGCTATTAATCCATGATACATGTTGCATATGGTTTAATATGCATGTTTTGAAAATGTTAGTGCATGGTTTACAAGGCATGATAATGTTGATGATGTTAAAATGATGATTAAAATGTGTTTTGGAAAGTGGTTTTCAAAAGGATTGTTAAATGGTTTTAAATGCATTGATGGTGTTTTGTTTTAGAGCAATCCTCACTAAGCCTAGTGTGCTTACGCTCTCTATTTCCATCAATGTAGAGAATTAAAGGTTGGAGGCAACAAGCAAGAGAAGGGAAATCCAAGTACTTGTGATTACGAAAGTATAATTTTGATTTAGACCTTAGTAATAAAGACAATGTGGTCGTTTGTTGTTGAGAGGGTTTTTTTTTTTTGCTAAACTCCATGGTTGTACAAGTTTATGTTGATGTCTTGGATGTGTAATTGGCCATTTATGCTTGTTTGAAGTTTGGTTTGAGGCTTTTACATGTTGAGTAGGAAGCATGCTTATAGTTGATGTGTTGAATTGTGTTAAGCATGTTTGAAATGCCTAATATGTTCATTGGATAATGAATAATCATGTTTATGGTGTTGGAAGATGTTACATATATGTTTAAGCTTGTTGAATTTGAGCCAAAGTGACATATATTGGACCTAGAGGTTATTACAGGCCTTCGCGTACCGGTACAGGTACCCAAGGATCGGTACGCGGGGTTTGGTGAAGGCTCAGTTGGGTGAAAAATAGTCTAGGGTATCGGTACACGGGTTTGCATACCGGTATACCCCCTGTATTTTTAAAGAGCCGTACTAATAGATGAGGTACCGTATCGGTACGCGAATTGGTCACTAGAATTCTGGGTTTTGAGAAATCACAAGGGGGATCGATAGGGTTAAGACCGTATCGATATGGGTGGGTCAACACACCGTATGGATATGGCAGTTCGTGTATCGGTACATGTAGCCGTTATGGTCGTTAGGTCGTATCAATACGGGCTTTCCCGTATCGATACTCCCTGTTGTTTTTGTGCATTTTAGGCTGCTGAAGTTTGGAAATATGCAATCTAGTCCTTGAATGTTAAGTATGTAATTTGATGAGCTCGAATGATTGTTTTAAGCTAAAATTTAACATGTGAGCATGAAGTTGGACTAATGAAGGATTGGTAAACTTAATTTTAATTAAGTCTCTGCAATTTGTGGAAATTACGTTACGGTCCCCAATGTGCTTGTTTGAGCAATTGAACCTTGTTTTGAAATTCGTTTTCAATGTAAAGTTTTCGCTGAAGCATGCTCACCTTAGGAACTAAATTGATGCATTAGACAAGATAAAAAAAGACCTATTTAGGTTATTAGCTTGGGTTTGCTTTGGCAAACCTAATGTGATCCTTTTAGCTCAGTTTCAGCTAGGTCGGGTTAAGGGGGTTACAATCCCAGTGTTTGCCATACAATGTTTCCTTTTTTTCTCTTTCTTTGTGTCACGATTTTGAAACCATTATGAATAAGTTCTGGTGGTGCAATAACAACTCGAAGACAGTTATTCACTGGTCTAGATGAAGTTCCCTACGTCAACCAAAAACTTCAGGAGGAATGGGATTCAGAGACATGGCTAAATTCAAGATAGCCCTTCTTGCTAAACAAGGATGAACATTGTTGACTAAGCCAGAATGCTTGTTGTATTGTGTCTTAAAGGCTCGATACTATCCTTCTGGTACTTTTTGGAATGCTAACTTAGGGTCTTCTCTATCTTAAACATGAAAGAACATCTGGTGTGCTCGAGGGCTGATTGAAACGGAATTAGGTTGGAGAATTGGTAATGTCTTCTCGGTTAATATTTGGAACGGGTCTTGAATTGTTGGCCCTGACAACGACAAGGTTCATGCCCATGCCATCCATCCAAATCATACTTTGGTTGCCGATCTTATTGACCATAATCTACACCTCTAGAAGGAAAACACAGTTCTACAGTTACTTTTTGATGAACAAGCTACACAAATCCTCAATATGCCAATCCCTTCCGTTGATACTCTTGACTTGATCATTTAGAGAGCGGATAGATTCATATGCTATTCGGTACGAAGTGGGTATAGACTCCTAATTGGAGCCACTGAAAGATTATCCATAACTCCAGTCAGTCAACAAGATGTTGAGACTAAATCTCTGTATAGATCTTTATGGTCTCTTTTTTTGCCCCTAAAATTAAAGATTAATTTTTGACGTTTCTCAAAACATATATGAACAGATATCAAGAAACATTTTTAAAAATATAATAAGGAATAGATATCAAAATATAAAGTTAATTGCACCACACGTCCCCAAACTATGTCATTCATTCTAATTTGGTCCCTAAACTTTTAAATATTTCAATTTCATCATTAAACTATGAGTTTCATTCTTAATTTTCCCCTAAACTTTTGAGCATTTTAATTTCATCCTCAAAGTTTATTCTAAATTAGTCCTCAAACTTTTTGAACATTCTACTTTAATCCCTAAATTATAAGTATATGGTAATCATATCTTATGTTAATAAAACCATTATAAAAATTGTTAATTTTCATGAAAATCTGATGTGTATTATGTTATAATATGATGTGGTATAAACGAAGATTTGAGGATGAAATTAGAATATTCAAAAAGTTGGGGACCAATTTAGAATGAGGGTCATAGTTTGGGATTAAAATGAAACATTCAAAAGTTTAGGGACCAATTTAGGATGAGAGTCATAGTTTGAGGATGAAATTAGAACATTTAAAAGTTTAGGTACCGATTTAAAAAGAGTGTCATAGTTTGAAGATGTGTGGTGCAATTAACTCTATCACAATCTATAATTTTAAATACAATATTGATAAGCATTTTTTACATATTTCATTCAGTGATACTCAAAATCTAATTTTCATTTTGCAGGAAATAATTATTGAATAAGAGAATTTTTGGTGGAATCTAACGGGGAACTAATATCGAGATGTATGGGTCATATTGGCTATGAAATGAAATGTGATATAAAAATGATTTTTTTCCCCGGTCGAACAGGTTGTAGATCTATTGTAACATTTGCAATGGCATATTTTCCGAGCTTTGATAGGTATTCCCTTAAATTTCACTAATTTGGGTTAGCAGCAATAGCATTGCATTGGTTAGAAAAAGATATTTAATGCCTTGTCCGATAGATTAACTAGTTGTTAGTATATTTGAATTTAAATCTCACATATAATCAAATATAAAAACATTTTAAAGGAAATAAATATTAAGAATAATACACCCTTAAAAAGAAAAACAATAAATTTAATTTATTTGAGAAGTAGAGAATTCATCCCATCTAATCTAAGTTGGGATGAGCAACCCATCTTGTTGAATGCTACATAACAACTGGTTCACTGCTGTGGCTATGTCATCCACTGAAGTCAGCTTACAATCATCTTCTACCTGCATTTCAAACCTACTTATAAACACGATAAACCTGATGCAAAACCAGATGAATTATTACCTTCAAACTGAGGGATTAGAGGACCGTTTGATCAACAGTTGTGACATTGAGATGGAGGATACTGAGACGCATACTGTTCAACCCGGAGACAACCTTCAAGAGCTGTGCCGGTCGCTTTTTCGATCTTATTCTGAGGCTTACATGCCTTTCCACCATGTTAACTTGTATGTCAGCTACGGCGGATATTGCTTCATCATTCATGGAGATGGAATCTTTACCCTCACCCAGTTTTGAACTAGTTGAGAACTGTGGGAATTTGAAGAATTCATCAAAAACCGACGAGCAGCCGCGGTGACCACCATTAGTGTTTGATCTTTCTTTTACCTCTTGTTCAGCACTTAGCCATTGAAGATGGTGCTCAAGCTCCTTCACAAAATTGATAGCTCCTCCAATAATTGATGCTTGATCACCCTAATCAAAGAAGTACATTTATTTTTCGGGAATTTCGCATTTACCGAGCATAATGATTGAAAGAAAATTACCCTTTGAACATAAGATTCAGGCATTAGAGATCGAAGAACAGAGAGATACTGATTCATTTGCTTTCTTCTATTGCGCTCGACAGCAATGTGAGTTATCCTTTGATTCTCAATCTCTTGCTTGTTCTTCCGAGTCGTGGATTGACGTCTCTTGGGACGATTACAAGGTGCATCCGAGGATGAATTTGGGCAATGGTGATGAATGAAATGGGGTACTGCTGCATCCATTGGTGAAGAGTACTCATTCATCTCTGGTGTTTGCTTCTCAGGAAAATATGCAAAAGAATCTTGTTTTTCCAGGCCAAAATCATGGCTCCAACTGCTGTTGTAACCAAACAAATCTTGTTGAAATATTACAGCTTCTAATGCCATTGCTTAAACTAAAAACGCACATAAAAGATAAGAAATACAAAGTTTATTGTTTAAATCAGCGATCTCAAATGAGAAAGAAAGGGATTATTACGGGCGTTGATGTGTTGAACTATAGGGGGTGAAGAAGTAAGCTTTTTAAAGGAATTTGATTATTAGAAAAAGGAAAAGAAATGCATATCATAATTGGATCTGAAATAGTATTGAAACAGAAAGCAAAAGGCCAAAGGGTACAAAAATATGATTTCGCTTTGAACATTCATTGGGGGTATTTAGTCACCACTCCCTCCCTTGCCTATTAATTGATACAAGTCAGCATCACCATTTTCACACTACACAAATTTAATTTAATTGATTGATATATATATATATATATATGATATGATACAGTTACACAATGTAAGAATTTTTAACTTTTACACGTTTTTTGATCGTTGGAGGGTTAGAATTGATGGTTGAGATTAACAGTGTGTTATGTGAAATTATCACTTGGGAAAAAAAGTAAGGAGTTAATCTCAACCTACATTTCACCCATCCGATGATCCACAAAACGTATAAAACTTTAAGTTTTACGAGTGGATCTTTATATATATATAATAATAAATTTAAGTTTAAATTCCAATATTTATTATCATTTTACCTACATTTCAAACTTTGGTGAATAGCTACAGCATCCCTTGTACGAAGAACACTAAGATCTTTTTCAAGAATGTGAATGAAAATGGTGAAAGAGCTTTAAACAATTTTGGATAGAAAAGGTGTTCGAATCTACGCTTGTTTAACAGTGGCGGTCTAAAGATGTATGGGACTCAGTACAATTTATTAATATGAATTCTTCAATTTAAAAACAATAATACTTGCTAATTTATTGTGTACGTGGTATATTGACTTTTAAATAAAAAATTAATTTAATAAAATTTAGTCATTTTACTTTTCACATGAATCACTAGTCCAAAATTAATATATTATTTTCTCTCGTAAATATTTAACTTAACTCATTTTAAATTTTTTTATTGAAAAAAAACTCATTTTAATTTTTTATAGCTTTATCCAATTACTTTTATTAGATATATCCAGAATCATCATGTTGTTTAGATTTGACTCCAACTTTGTTAATAAAAACCCAAGTTTTTCCTCATTTTAAGGAGTGTTTTACGACAAATTAACTCAAACATTTGTTTTATTCTTTTGTTTTTTCTTTTCGGCGAATCAAAACCACAAGTTGGCCAAAGAAGGTGGCGCGTGAAGCTCACGTTTTGAGCAATCCAATCAGAAAGAGCAGAGGGGTTGGTCGTCATTTGGTAATAATTGGTCACATTGATACATTAGCATACATATCAGTGACTTTGACATTGGAGAGAATCTTGCTTGCAATGTTATGAAAAAAAAACCTTTATTATAAAATAAATTTAATGTTGAGGCGATAAAGTGTAGGAGCATTCTATTTAGGGGGTGTAGTTAGAACTTAAGGTTTAGTGTTAAAATTTAGTGTATGTAGGTTAAAACTTAAATTTTAAACCATATTAACCTAAAACTTAAACGCTAACCTCTAAACCTTAAATTATAACCCTAAATTCTACCCTAAACCTTAAGACCTAAACTAGGTCCCTAAAACCTAAAACTAAAATGCATGTATAAACTTTTCGTTTTCACCGCCAGTGATTAATGTAAAAAAATAGTGTATTTTGTACCATTTACTTCTATTATTGTTTAGACTTAAGCTTACCTTAGTTGCATATTTTCATGTTTTTGCATCTTTCATAGTTTTCCGTTTGTTGGGTCTTGCTTTGAGTTTTTCTATTTTTGTGGGGAAATTCTTGCTGTTTTTGCTCTTCTTTTGCAGGACAAATTACCGAACCAATTGCCAGGAGATTGCCACAACAAGTCGAGGATAAGATAAAACCCAGTCAAACCTTATCCTTATCGTTTAGGATAACACCCATATTTAACGGTCTGCCACAAATAAGGATGAGGGGATAAGTCTTTCATTTTTGATTCAAATAGAACTCTTCCCTCTCCTATAAAAGATGATCGCATCCACAAGAAACAACGAACACGATCGACGAGAGAAGATCACACGAGGAGATTAACCACGACACAAGGAGGAGATCTACACGATCACTCCACTTTTATCTTTTCCTCTAATTAATTCAATGTTTGGGTATGTTATTATGTTGATTTTTCTAAACCCAACCATGAACTAATTAAATTGACTTGGGTTGTTGGATTATTGATGCATGTGAACGAACGATGATCTTTGCTTTTTAATCTAATTTCGTTGTTTATTCAATTTAATGGTTCTCATTGTGATTCAAGTAGTTTAGAGATAAATGTTTGATGCAAATTCATTTACCTAGGCTCGACAGAGCTAGGTCAACGAAATTAATTGGATACAGCTTCCTATTGAAACGAATGTTGGTGGAAGCTAATTCGCCTTAGGGATAAGGAAAGAATTTCAGTGACTACAAAGAGTTCACCAATCGATGAAGATCACCCGAGGTTAATGCATGGATGTATTACCTAGGCTTGTTCCATCATCAATTCTCTATTAAGGATAACTAGAAGGCATCAAAGAAAACTCTGTTGAACATTGAAACTACGATTAATTGCCACGACAATTTAGTCTGCAACAACATCATCATGCCCAATAACCTGACCTCCTTAATCAAACTTGGTTTCTTCTCTTGTTATTCAAGTTCCACTTAGCTTACATTTAATTATAGTTATTTTTTATATTTCATCTTGTTTCTTCACCATTATTTAATTCTTTAAGAGCATTTGCAATAACTTAAGCAAAGTGGCCCAAACCAAACCCTGTGGAGACGATACTTGATCTTAACCTATACTATTACTTGCGACGTTTATACTTGCACCATTTGCATTGCACTTCAATCATTCAACAAGTTTTTGGTGCCATTGCCGGGGATTGACAATTGGTGTTAGTTGTTTTTGTTATTGCATTTTTCTTATTATTTTTACTAATTTTTTTGGTTTGTTTTGTTAATTTTTTTAGGTGTGCTACAAAGCGAAGGAACATCAACATTGGAAAGATAGGTATCGACCTATTGAGAGTATCTTACACTCACCGATGACTACTATATCCAACCACTAGAGCTTTCCAAGGGAGAAGAATCGATGAATTTCATGAAGAAGATCTTCAATCAATCTCGACACAACTTTCAGAATTAACCAACATTATCACATTTATGCAAACGCCGATTGCATTCCAAAAAAGTCTATGCCGTGGTAATTTCCTGTAATTATTGTGGAGAACATCATTCGTTTGAAAATTGCCCTTACAATCTTGATGCTTATGGCTTCATGGAGGACCGTAGGATCAGAGACCACCTTGAGGTCTGCATCCAAAGGTGGAACTGGCAACAAAATCCTTCATAGTATGATGAAGGAGCTAAAAAAGTTTTTTATGACCAGAACAACTTTGCAACTGCATCAGAAATGCCATGGCAATGTAGTCCTTATCAAGATCATTCAATTTCCTTGGATGATACGTTTAAGGCTTTCATGGCTAACACTGATGCTCTCACCGGTAAAACTACTACAACAAACATGCAATGGCAAGGTAGTTCTCTTCAACAGTCAATCTTCTCATAGAATGCTTAAGAAGGTGACAATGTATATGCACCTTATAATCATGTTGCACCACCAGAATTCTATTAATTGCCTCAGTAAAGTAGTAGTCCTCCTCAAGAGCAATTAAACTCTATTGAAGCAATGATCAAGGAATACACAACTAAAATTGATGCTCACATGGCTAGGAGGAATATTGTGATACAAAGCCAGACTAAAACTTTGAGAGCATCGGAAGATCAAATCATGCCTTAATAATTAATTCCTAGAGATACATAAATCCCAAGGCAAGAGGATGAGGTTGTAACACCCCTAATAAATTTTAGTAACTAAAATAAAAAAGAGAACAAATATGTTAAGTGTTGTTGTGGGGGTTTGAAACAGTAACCATTGGCCTTGTATGCTTGTGCCTTAGCCATCTGGGCTAAGGCTAAATGTAACCCTTTAAACTGGCGCAGAAGAAATAGGCTAAATCTAGGAAGTCACGTTTGAAAACTTGTCCCTCTAGAAACAATTTTTAGGTTCAAAAGTAAAATAATTCATTTATCATAAAACTCGACATTATTGAAATAATCCGATAACTATAACTGAAAGTGCATGCTATAAAATAATCCCAAATTATAAATAGTCTCAATATCCAAATTACATAAATATTCAAAAATAATGTTAAAACAATAGTCCAAAATAAACAAAAGAAAGTTCATACTGAATGATAAAAATATATGATTAAAAGCGAGATGCTCCAAGTATTGAGTCGCCTAAAGAATCTGGATATCTGAAAGAGAAACTATAAGGGTGTAAGCTAAAGACCTTAGTGTGTCTCTAAAGTGCAAGCAACCATAAAAATAAAACAATATTTTTATTTTCTGGTAAAGTCTTTTGAAAATACAATAAATCTGAATCTGATATGATGTTCGATGCATAACTCAATACCCAACTATCTGATATCATACAGAGTGGAGGTTGCCCTCGCTAGAGTGGAGGTTTCCCTTACTTTTCCGAACATGTTCCCATCCCATGGACACAATGATATGATTTAAAAATAATAAATCCAAACTCTTATGAATTTCTCATTTCTAAAATCTGATGCTTGATTTAAAAAATACAATTTAATATGCCATGCATGATGTTTTAAAATATTCTCAAATCACTACTCATAATAAATCAAGCAAGAATAAAATACTATTTATTTATAGCAGCAGAAGAAACACACCTTAAGCGGCCAATAGCTCTATCGTCGTAGGTGACTCCCACTCCTAGACCTATCACTTGGTCTAATTGACTTGAACCTACAAGGTCAGAACTCTACATTAATAATTATTTCTATCACTATGCCACCACTAAAAACATAAGAACTAATCTAAAGGTATACTCACATGCGAACCTCAAAGAACGTACACAGACAGACTAAACAGGCAAAGAAGGTAACTCGTCGACCATAGAGACGTAAACACCTGAGCACAAGAATATCCCGAATCAGACTCCAAAACTCATAACTCTTTAGATACCAAGTAGAAAATAATTATACATAGCAAAACAGGCTTCCAGGTTCAAATTTGACAAAACAGACAACAGATTCGGACTTAAGACGTTGATGAAGGTTGTCCAAAAGAATTAACTTTGGTCAAAGGTCAAAGTTAACCTTAGTCCAAGTCAAAGACAACTCTAAAAAAAGTCAAAGTCAATGCAGCCTTGACTAGTCAACAAGTTAACTCAGTTAAATGTCAACGGGTCAAGTTTAGTCGGTCAAATTTGGTCTAGGTCGATTCTGCCAGTTTGGTCCAGTTCATTGGTCTGGATCGAGTCACGGTTCAGTTTAGCTCATAGGTCCGTTCACTTGGTCAACCGGTTTGGTTCGGCTCATCTTAACTGATTTGGTTCAGAAACTGGTCTGATTTATCCATCCAATTCGGTTTGCAGATCTAGGTTACATACAAACACTAGACTGGGCTCAAAGGGATATATGATCACTCGTTCCCTTGTTGGGCTCAACACACAGGCTCAAATCGGGCTTAACCATAACTCACACACACAGCCAGCCTAACATTCTTATCTTTTCACTTTAGATCAAAAATTAGGGTTCTTAACCCTAATTGACATCGGTGGCTGAGCAAGCCAAACGACAAAGACATTATTACACATCAACGACAGCGACACCCACTCTTTGACGTACTCGGCGGCTCGAACACAACCATAAGGAGAACACAACGATTTTAGAAAACACAAACACAACACGTAAAGAAATTATTCGAAAAATGCGAGGCTGACGGTGGCTTACCCAAACGCATTAACGCAATCGGAGGACAAACCAGAGAGCACGATAGAGCGAGAAGACTCAAACGGTGGTGAACGAAGATGAAAGGAAAACCAAGATCTTCATTGTCATTTCTCTTCAATCAAAAATCAACGAAAATGATCTAAATGGTAGGTTTGGTTCTCGAGGTGATGACAGACCAGATGGTGTTGGCGGTGTGAGCAATGAACGGTGGATCAAGGTTGATTGGAGCTTCACTGATGATGAGAGAGGGAGAAAGCTTTGGGGAAGTGAGTGGCTGCAGAACTTGAAACAGCATATGAAAGAGTTTCTAAAAAGGGGATTAAATATCATGCTCAAAGGATAAATCGCACATAAGGTCATCTAACTATTTAAGGGTTTGTAGAAAAGCACCCAAACTTTACCCAAGTTACAAAATGACCCTTAAAATTAACCCACTTTACATAAAGGTCATTGAACTTCTGATTTTAACAATTAGGTCACTAATTTCATAATTGAATTTTTAATTTAAATTCCTAATTCTCAATTAGGGTTTTAAATATAAATCCCCAATTATTAGGGGTTCTAAATTAGGGATTCCAAATATAAGGATATCAAATTAGGGAAAAGTTTTAGGGTGTAACAACTTTGGTTATAGTTTACCCCAAATTATTTTAAACCTTATGGAATAGCCTAAACTAAAAAAATGATGATAAAATATGATAAGACTCCCCAACCACTAGTCATTAATTCCCCATATCGGATCTAAAAATATCATATTTCTCTAGAATACCACGAGCCTTTCACCAACTCCCCTTACTGTTCATTCTCTGATTTCTATCACTGACGCAACGTGGCCATCACCACCCTCGACCAAGCTCAATCAGTTACTCGTGAAAAAGCTCTGCTGTTTGTCATAGAAATCAGTTTGAAAGTTCGGTGATGAAATATCGAAGGTCCATTTTCTATTTTCCAGCGATTCCACCACCGCCATCTATTTCCAACGTAATCACCTCTATCATCTTCTCTATGACGAGATGAGAAAAACCCAATTGGTTGATCGTTATTTTTTAGTCATTTGAGGGTCACTGAATTTACAAGAAAACCTCTCAATTTTCTCATTTTCAACCGTCCTCTATCGTGGGTAAGGTTTGATATCTAGTAAAATTGAGTTAATTCTTTATTTTCTACATTTTAGAGCATTTTTCGGTCAATATAGGTCGCGCGTGGCTTACATTCACCATCAGGGGTAATTTCTGACCATCGTGGTCAGTCGCCCTTGAACTGGTTCGGTTTAATTCTAAACCAGCCTAGTCAGACTGGGCCTGACACTTCAAACCGACTTGCTTGGCCAAAATTTAAACTGGCCTAATTAATGCCTAAAAGCCTATGGCACAATTTGATTCACCCGAGTCTGGCCTGCACCCGACCAATTTGAACCCGTCTGACTTGATCCAAGTTTATTCGACCTGACCCGTTGGAGTCAACTTGATCGGGTTAACCTATTTGAGTCATCTTGTTTGAGTCAACTCGTCCGAGTTAACCTGACCGGGTCAATTCAACAGTGTCAACCCGTCTAAGTTAACCCATTAACTTTGACCGATTAACATTGACCAAAAAGTCAACTTTTT
This sequence comes from Hibiscus mutabilis, assembly GCA_019671005.1. Lineage (NCBI taxonomy): Eukaryota > Viridiplantae > Streptophyta > Magnoliopsida > Malvales > Malvaceae > Hibiscus > Hibiscus mutabilis. The sequence continues at coordinate 41,845,844 of CM033748.1, forward strand.
TTTGAAAAACTCTATTTTATGTTGTTTGATATCACGAGTCTGATTTTTGAAGTCTGTTTTGTGAAATTCTAACTCGAAGGCCTTTGAATTTGACTTTAAACCCGAACATTCATATGTATTAAGTTAATTTATTTAAGGAAAGTTATTGAAAAAGGATTGACGTATAATATTATTTGTTGAAATGTACTAGATACTCTCCCGATCGTGTATGTACCCAACCCAGCTCCTTTCGATCCGTGCGACCGCGTGAACCTATTGTGACTCATATCTATCGATACATTATGAATTATCATAGAAGAGGGTTTCTCCCATATTGATTTAAGTTTTGTTGTGTCTTAAGTTCTAGTACAGTATTGGAGCGTAACACGAGTGCTCAGTAGGCCATCTGGCCTACCTGATCTTTTAAGGTGTGTTCCTTATATGCTATATAAATGTTTTAAAAGTTTTCTTTGAATTAATCATGTGCACATGATTGATATTCTCTGATTTTGCAATACATGACATGTTCCCCGATTTTAAGCATGATCATATTATTCGTCTGATTTATGCCTAAGTACCTATTTGATATCACGCTCTCTGGTTACTATTTAGCGGAAAAAAACTGTCTACTTTATATACCTTGTTACTATAGCTTACTACTGATTACTAATATTACTGCCTAAACTATTTTACTAGGGTACTTGGGATAAGATATGAAGTCTCTACAGGTTCAGGTCTGATTCGGTTGGTGATTCCTACTATACTAGGTTCCTATGCTTCTGCTAGGGTGATTCCTATTGCATTAGGTTCCTACACTTCGACTAGGGTGATTCCTACTGGACCTAAGACATCCCCTTAGGATGACACCTATTCTAATGGGCTTGGGTTAACACCTTTATAGATGTAGCTCTAGGGAACTGCATATTGGAGTTTGGTTGGAGGGTAGTTAGGAATTAAAATAAACCTTACTACTACTTAAATTATGTGTTTACTGAAATAAAATTTTTACTGCATGTTTACATTTTATGTTTTAAATCTACACTGTTGGAACACACCGAGCTCCCTATCTCACTCCCCAAATTTTTTTTCCTTTAAGATATTTTGGATAGGCTACCCAATACCTAACATTCGGAGGATCGACACATTCAGTACTCTATACTAGTTTGTAACGTTTCTATCCACCATTTTGTTCTTTCAGGGTGACATGTGCCTATATTTTGGGATGTATGGAGTTTTATGTTATGAGTATTTTACTGCTATATTCGATATAGCATATTTTGTAACTATTATCTGATATGTTTATATATATACTTTCATTATTCTACATCGGTTTACGTAAGTATGTTCTTAAATTAGATGCTTGAATTTCAACATATTTTCTACTTGGATTTTAAATCCAAGATGTGCCATGTTAGACTTGGTCATTTTGCATAGGATAGGTTTAGGGGGTTACATTTGGTTGGTATAAGAGCTTTTGGTTTTATAACCTCGGATTGTGGATGAGTCCTATTTAATGTACTATTTTGAAACATTTTACAAAATTGTTATAAAACGGGGCCATGTCACCAAATTTTATATGTTTAAATTGTGTTAGATTCTCCAATGTCAAAACTGGCTTTAGGTTCCACCCTTTTTTAGAGTTTCTCTAGTATGAGTACTAGAAGAGGTCGTCGACCTAACCGCGGGTGAGGTTGAACCACCAAATTTGCTGACCCGATAGATGATTGATGGTTGTTCCACCTACCTCAATAGATCCTCCAGCCCCCCAGATCCTTCTGCCCCTTGTGATCTTTGATTTTCGATTGACTTGCCACTTCCCCCTGATATTGACATGACTACTCCAGATAGAGGACGATAGTTTCTGGGACGGAGTCTGTTACTGGAGTTATTGATGAAACCCTTAGTAGATAATTTCTTCAACTGATTTAGGGTGCAGTCAGAGAATCAAGCATCATACCCGAAGTCCCTATTTCTCAGACCTTGATTGCTAACGAGGCCAGGACCTTCTCAGGATCTCTTGGAGGAGTATCGATCGAGGCTAAGGACTAGCTAAATGACACTGAGAGACGTATGTACTACTTGAGTTTAGACCCAGCCAAAAGATATTTGGGTGTTGTATCCATGCTGGATGGGAATGCCCATACCTAGTGAGAGTCTATCGTGAGTAGCGTCCCTCCCGATCGGTTAACATGGGAATTCTTCAAGGAACGATTTAAGAATCATTTTTTGGGCGAACGATTCTTGAGAGTGAGACGATAGGCATTTAAGGACCTGGTGTAAGGTTCTATGATGTTTTAGAGTACGAGTTAAAGTTTCTGGGTTTGTTAAAATAAGATGCTGGTTTGGTAGCCACCGAGGCAGATATATGCTGCAAGTTCTTGGATGGACTCCGGATTGAGATATGTATGTGGGTTCCTATTCACCATGACGAGGTATTTGAGGCCCTGATGAACCAGGCTAAGACTGTTGATGAGATTGAGTTGTTGACCACTAGTCATAGCAGTGGAGATCGAGATCAATCTAGGAGACCTTCTAGTTAGGGTGAGTCCTATATACGTCTTGATAAGAAAACTCACACTATTACACCTCAGAGGAGTAATACCGGTTTTAGGCTTTTGGCACCTCTGGGCCCAGCTCTCAGTCGAGGTGATTCCTCATGATTTTCTCTAATGCCTGTATGTGAGTCTTATGGTAATTGGCATCTAGGAGAGTGTAGAAAATTTATGGGTACTTGCTTCGATGTGGATCCAATGATCATTTTTTGAGAGATTTTCTGCACCCACTTCTACAACTCGGGCATCCACTCAGGTTCCTACTCGTTCTCAAACTCCTGCTCGATCACAAACATCTATTCAGACTCCAGCTAGAGGACATAATCAGGGTAGAGCTTTTGGGTCTGCTGCTTGGTCTGATAGTAGAGGCTGATCACACCAGAATGAGGGACCAGTCATGATTGAGGCTAGACAACCTACGCTTGTTTATGCTACTAGATGCCATGATGACAGAGACGAGCCAAACATCATTGCAGGTATATTTACTATATATTCTATTTCATACTTTGCATTGCTTGACAATGTCTCCACCAATTCCTATGCATCGACATCTATATCCCGTGACCTTTACATTTTAGTTGAAGCCACCGAGAGTGCATTTACTATTATGAGTCTTGTGGGTCAGTCTGTAGTTGTGGATAAGGTTTTCAAGCGATGTCCTCTTGAGGTTTAAGGGGAAATCTTCTTAGCTGATCTTATGGAGCTTCCGTTAGAGGAATTCGATTTGATTTTGGGAATAATTTTAGTAAGAGAAAGACGGGGGTATGTATCTAATGTGGAATCCGGTCTGACTATAGATAGGATGATTCAAAAGGGGTATGAGACGTTTGTTAGCTTTCTAAAGAGCATGTATTTCCTCATTATTTATTGATTAACTTGTCCCTACATTAGTGTCTCATACATTTATTTCTTTATTTTTAGTTTTTTATTTACATTTTCTATAAATTTAGTCATCTTTGATCTTTTTATGCTAACTTATGCCTTTCTGCTACTCTGTCACTGTATTGCTGATGTCCCCGCATAGGAATTTTATTCACTACAGCCAGATGCGTCACTGCAGCTGCCAGTTGTTCAGATCTTTAAAGATAAGGATGATGATGACAGTTGTCTAGTCTATTGTAATAGACTATGTACGACATTCCTTTACAAAATTCGCATGAAGAACACGTGTCCTCCTTAAATCAGCCTATAAAAGAATATTTTGAGGAGAGAGAAAGGTGTGCAAAATCAGATGACCATTTTCTTCAACCTTCTTTGCTTGAAATTTCTCCCATGGCAACTTGAGCTATTTTTTGGAGAACGGAGGTGAAAATGAGGCGTAATTCTTAGTGAGAAAAAGGAACCAAGTGGTGAAGCAAAGAGGAACAGTGGATTCATTCCGAATCAAGCTAGGAATAGAGGTTTCCATTTGTTTTTACATGTTCCTTTGTAATCAAATGATGATGGTTTACTGTTTTATTTGCTTAAGAACTAAAGTTGTTTTGGATTTTGAACATAAATCTATTTTATGAGTTTTCTTGTTTCAATTGTTGGTTTTGAATGCTATTTTGCATGAAAGTGTTTAATGTAGTCATTGACATCGGACGATATAGTGACAGTTCAAATTAACAAGCATCACAATGGAAGTTGGATGGGGATACAACATAAGTTGATCCACTTGTTTGAGAATATGTAGTTTCGGACAGCAACGAAAGTTGTAAAAAAATTGCATATTTGAGTCATCGTTGAAAGGTTGAAGGAAAGTTAGTAGAATAAGCTAAATATTCTTCGTTGATTAAACCATCCAATATTTTTACCTTGTTGCATTTGGTAATCTGCCGAGTTACACCAAGGGGATTTATTCTCTTTCTTGATAATCTATTTGTTTTGTTCATTCATTTTTCTTTATTGCTCCTACAATAATCTTTGATATTAATCATATTTTTCTCTTTTTGCATTGACAACTACACTCACATTTATTTAATTCTTCGGTATTACTTCCATTGACATGATTATACAACCAGAGTCCCATCCTTGTGGGATCGATATCTGATAGGAACTACCTGTTAACTATACTTGCATCGTTCGTGTACACTTACACAAATCATGTGACGTCATTTCACCAATCAAGTTTTGGCATCATTGCTGGGGATGGCGATTATTTGGTGTTTATGTTTTTGTTTGCAATATTATTTCATTTCTTTAGTTTGCAGTTGTTACTAACTTTATTTATTTTCGTTGTTTTACCTTTTTAGTGCATATTTGGTGTTGTATGACCAGAAGTTCTGCTACACAACTTCTCATACCTAATCTTGAAAATGAAAAGACTCTTAGAAGAAGACTTCGAAACAATGTGAAAAAGTAGAACACGACCACAATGCTACCATACCGATATTGCCTTCATAACATCCTGAAGATCAACCACTGCATCCACAAGTTCCAATTTGGAATAGAACAATACAAGATGTCGTAGTTCCTATTTTGGATGATCTACAACCAAGAGTTGTTCAACCACCTATTCAAGCTGGAAATTTTGAGTTAAAGACAGTCATGTTCGTAATGCTCAACTCGAGTGGGCAATATGTTGGATTGCCACATGAAGATGCAAGAAAGCATCTTCAATCATTTTTATTAATTTGTGATTTTTTAGTCAACAAGGTGTTCCGGCTGATTCCTTACGTATGCAGTTATTTCCATATCCTTTGCAGGGAAGAGCTCGTATATGGTTTCATGGGCTTCCTACCGAATTTATCACTCAATGGAATGAACTCGCAACACAGTTTGTGTTACGTTTTAATCCACTGACATTGAACTTGTGCCTAAGGAATGATATCACTGCTTATTACCAATTGGATGATGAAAACCTTCACACTACATGGAAACACTACAAGTCGTTTTTGCAATGTTGTCCCAATCATGAACTTCAACAAGAAACTCAAATCGAGATTTTCTACAATGAGTTAAATGCGCCCACTAGATATCTTGTTGGCGGATCATCGAATGGACCTTTACTCGATTGCAGTTACACTGATGCTGTTGGAGTGCTAGAGCGTTTTGCACAAAATGATTCTTAATATCCTATTTTAAGAGCTGCTTCATGCAAGGTTACACCATGAGTCTTTGAGTTGGATGATATTTCTTCTTTAAGAGCTCAAATTTCTTCTTTGGAGAATAAAATCAAGAATATGGAAGGCACAAGTGAAGTTGGCCTTATTCAACTTGCTCAATAGACGAATACACCTATATTTTCTTGTGAGATTTGTGGTGACAATCATAGTTATGAAGATTACCCACAACATGCGGAGAATGCAAGTTATGTCAGCAACATGCGGGGTAATACCATTTGCAATTCTTACAAAGCTGCTAATAGGCAATCTTAGGGAATTTCTAATTCCAGGTAGAATTCAGGAGTTTTTCGATCTAGAAATAATGCTTCCCAAGGGAATTCTAGTACGCGACAAGGGAATTTTAGTTACCTGCAACAACAATATACTCAGTATGCCCCATTGTAGTCACAATAGAATAAAATGCAACCACAATACTCTCATTTGCAGAATCAGCATTCGCAGTATGGTGCGTAATCATAGTATGTTGCACAATCACAGTATGGTGCACAATCACAATATTGTGCACTGTCTCAAATACAGTCACAGTCTAGTCACTATGCTCTATCATCTATATCTAATCCATTTTCTCTTTTTGAAGAATTGATGTGAGAGCATTTTTCTTGAACTGAAGATCTTGTACAAGACCATTCTTATTCAATTCGTACTTTGGAAGCTTAACTTGGATAGTTAGCAACTGATATGGACTCTCGAAAATCAAGCACACTTCTTAGCAATACTGAGAATTCAGTTATCAAGGGCAAAGAACATTGCAAGGTTATCAGTCTCTGAAGTGGTAAACAAACTAGTGACTCTATGCAACAATCACCCATTTTATTCAAGAGTGTGGGGAGTCATCAAAAGTTGACCAAATGTTGAAAGATGGAATGGAGGTCAGTGTAGAGGATGATATTACTTCAGTTATTACTCCATTACTATCTGTATTGCAATCTAAGTTGTCAGCATAACTTAAGGTTTCGGCGTAGTCAGAAGATACTCTATCTCTACCTTACCCTTAATGATTCAAGAATAATGAGTAGGATAGTCAATTTCAAATCTTTCAAGATACTTGAAGCTTGCCGAATAGTGATGCAGTTTAGAGCAAGTATACTCGTCCTATCAACTAATAAAGTGATGAGTAGAGTGTCAAACCCACGAGGATTGGAACAATAACTGCTAAGTTATTATGCTTAAGAATGTGTTGCAAGTATTGGTGTTGAAGATCGAATTAAAACTAAAAAAATTAATCTAAATATAGCTATGATTAAGGTGAACAACTGCAACAAATAATAGATAATTTTGGAGGATGGGTGTCGACTTTGCTAATGCTTGATTAAATGTTGAGGATTTAGTGTAAATATGCAAGTAAATAATGCCAAGTGTAGGTCTACTGCTTGCAAGTATACATGGTCAGCATGTAATACAACAATAAGCTGAGTATCGTATCCACAGGGATTGTCCGGGAATTAAATGCCACGATGTTTTACTTGTTTAAAGTTAACAAAAGTGTTGAATTTGATCTGGAGTTTTGATTTAGAAAATAACTACTAAAATGCAGTAAAAGCATAAACATTTTGGCAAACAAGAGTATTCAAATGGATGATGAGCGTTGGTAAGAGATGTTTGGATTTCATGCCAGTTAAGTTGGTTATTAATAATTTTCAGTTTGTATTTATTGCTGAGCATATTTTAAGGGTAGTATTATCTCTGTCGATGGTAATACCCTAAGTTAACCATGATTAACCCCTATATGTCTATAGTGAAGTTTTTTATAAATTAACTTGATGAAGTTTTAATCTATACTCCTAAGGGGTAAATTCACTTCTGAAGTAAGCTCATCTACTTGAACATCTTCTGTCGAAGTTTCTCTCCTTAGTACCTAGAAACTGATCGTTAACCCTTATGTTTGTTTAGTTATTAAGGCATAATAAGCATTCAATGCCAACTATCGTATGGCAAAGAATTTAAGGAAATGAAGTGCTAGCAAGATAGACAAAGTTGTCAAGGCATTCGGTTATTAAAAACTTAAAACTAACTAAATGTTCATAGCAAAAACATCCCCAACCAACTTAAAAGAAATAAGTTCATGGCTGGGGGGTCCATCCACAAAATATCGTATCTTCACATCACCATTAAAAAGAAAATTAAACTAAGAGAATGGACAAAGAAGAAGATCCATTGATACAACCCTTTAATGGCTCCAAAACTCCCAGTCTAAGCTGGTCGAACCACGGTTGCCCTCTAGCTTCCTCTTTCACCATGGTGAAGCCTCCCCTTAGTCTCAATGATCGTCTTGGTTTACATAGGCACTGTCGAAACCCTAGATTGGGTTTGAATTTAAAATTTAGTTACGCACTTGAGATAAGCGTGTTATCCTCTTATCTTTTTTTTTGAATTTTAGGGCTAACGTGTACTTGGTTCAACGGCTACTTTGACCAGGCATCGAACATCATTTCTTTGCCAACTGAGCTTGGAAACTTTTGGTCCAACTTTGCCAACTGCGACTCAACAATTCTCTTCTATTTTTCCTGCTTCCTATTCCTACGCTGCTCTGCCAAGCCTGCCCTACTCCTAACCTGCATCAAAACCAACAAAACAACCCTTTACCCTAGAAAAATAAACAACTCCTAACTCCTTAATGCAAATACATGATTTTAGTAAATAAATGCACGTTTATACACCTAAAGACAAGCAAAAGCATGACAATATATGCATAAAAATTAGTACTTTTGAGGAGTTAACACTCCCCCAAACCTAAATCATTACTTGTCCTCAAGTAATGCAATTAAAATTTTAGAAAAATAGAAAATAAGCAAAGTACCTCGGCAAAATTGTTCTGATTGTCAACACATGTTAGCAAGCAAAATATGATCCTAGGTCTGTCCTCGGATATCCAGTGTATTAATACCAACAAATCAACAAGTTCAAGTGCAACAATATAGCTTAAGTCTAAGTTCATGAAGTGTGCATGAAGTGCGAGCAATTTGCATCAAGTTTCCTTAACTCACTTAGACAACTTTACTACCCAAACTCAGAATTACACATTTTTTATTTGCCAAGGGTTTCTTTATGCTGGCATTTAAGTAGGGTTCGCATCATGTCACTGTTTGGCGTGAGAAATAAGAGGGAGCAAACCACGAATACCCACGTTAATCTAGATTAACCATTACAGCACCATTCCGGTATGGCTAAGATGTCGATCTAAGATTGATGCCATGCTTATAGGTTCGGCCGAGAGTAGTTACTCTACATCGTTCAAAAATATGATGCAATTCTATCTTTGCGAATTTCTTAGGTTAGGAATAGCAATAGGCCAATCTAGGATAAAAGTGAGAATCCCAGCTGCACACCATTTGATAATCTCTTTCATCAGCATTGTCTTCATGGTTGGATTTAGTCTTGGTTCGATCGAGTTGCTAAATTCATTAGCAAGCAGTGCTTTGTATCTGTACAATTGTGACCTGGAACCTTTTGAAATAATCGAATGCCAACCTGTGAAGTTCTCTTCTTCTTCTTCTTCAACTGTATGCATGGCCTTACCAAAGTGATCTTGCTCCTCAGCAGTGAGTATGTTGCTGCAACATATCTCAGGCAATCTTTCTTCAACCAAGGCTTCTTCAATGTCTACAAGCTGGCCTTCTTCATGGTCATCCGTGTACTTGAGTGTGCTGAAGATGTTGAATATGATCTTTTGGTCATTCATCTTTATGGTGAATTTACCTTTCCCACAATCGATCATGATACACTTGTGGCCAAGAATGGTCTCACTAGAATGATGAGAGCATTCACGTTTTCAATTCTTCCCTTTGGTCAAATTTGAGATCGATCGGCTAATTAAAGAATCATCGATGTCTTCCTTGCTTGTTCCATCCCCAATCTTTTAAACATAGATTTTGGCATCAAATTTACACTTGCACCGAGATCACATAATGCACGACCATAGTAGTTGTGGCCTATTGAACATGGAATGGTGAAGCTGCCAAGGTCCTTCATCTTAATCGCTCAGCATAGCTAAACACTCGCCTATAGTAGTGAAAATTTCAACATCACCTATCTTCCTCTTCTTTGTCACGATCTCCTTTAGAAACTTTCATAGATAGGCATCTAATCAATGACCTCCAAAAGTGGGACATTGATGTGCAACTGTTTGAGCATCTATAGGAATTTTTGATACTGGACATCTTGTTTTTGAGCTTTCAATCGCTGTGGAAGTGGAAGTGGTGGTCTGGGCTCGTCATATGGTTTACTAGATGCAGTGGCATCATTTTTTGTCTTCCTTGCCTTTAGTAGCAAGGTTACTCACTGCATTAGACACAAGAGCTAGTTTCTTTGGTCCAGGAGCATCGGTGGATGGCTTGCTTGGAGTTGAATCTACTAGAGAGTCTCCCCCAAACTTGGCTTCTATCCTCAGTTGCGTGCCACTATGTAGAGTGATGACATTGCATTGCTTGGCATTAAAGGCCTTAGTGGCTTTAGTATCACTAGGTAATCTACCAGATGGTCTCGTTTTCAACATTTGGGCAATCTGCCCAACTTGAGTCACCAAGGACCGTATAGAGGTAGTGCTGTTTTGCATAATCGATTGCTAGTTTTGCAACATGGTAGTATGCATTGTGAGCATGTCACTATGATTCTTCAAGTGGGCTACTTGATCTTGCATAATGACTCGGGCAGTTTCCACAAAATTTTGATAAAAATTATCAAAAGAATTAGAGTTGGAATTAGAAGCTCCCTGATTCTGCCTATGAGACTTTTATTAGAATCTAAGAGGTTCATTAGTGGCATTTTGTTGTGCTCCTGAATTGCCTTTGTTGCCTCCCCAACCAAAATTTGGATGTTGCCGCCACCTTGAATTGTAGGTGTTGGAGTAGGGATTGTTGTTACGGTTGGTGTCCCTACGTAGCATCCAAATTCTTATTGTTGAGGGAACTCACTCGACTGATGTTCCCCATCACAGTGCTTACAGGTGTATTTCACTACCTTAGCCTCTCGGACATTAGATAGCCCTTGCATGTTCTTAAGCAAGTTGGTGATGGTAAAGAGCTGAGTTGCTACAGTCTGATAATCATCCAATTGGAGTGTTCCAGTAGCTTTGAGTCCAGGCTTCAATATCCTTCTTGGGAACTGGTAGTCGATGTTGGCTATCTGGTCAAGTATTCAGAAAGCCTCACCAGGTTCTCTATCGAGCAAAGTACCATTAGTTGACGAGTCAATCATCATCCTTGTTAGAGCACTGACGCCATTGTAAAACATCATGAACTGTAGCCATTCATGGAATCCAAGGATCGAGCACTTGTGGAGCAAGTCTTTGTATCTGTCCCATGCTTTATACATAGATTCATCATTATATTGTTGGAAAGAGATGACGTCGCTTCACTTTAAGTTGTGCACATTTGGTAGATCATATCAATGTAGAAACTTGATGCACAAGTTATCCTAAGATGTAATAGATCATGCAAAACAAGTCTTCAACCATGCTCTGACTCGATCTCGCAAAGAGAAGGAGAATAGATTGAGTCATAAGGCATCGATAGGAATCTTCGGTTGGTGAAAGCAATAACAAACTTCCAAGAATGGTTGAATATGCTTCCGAGCATCCTCTCTTTTTGATCTTCCAAATTGTTCGATGGAATTGAGCATGTTGAACATAATGGGCTTTAGCTCAAAGTGGGCTGTCCCTAGGTCAGGCACAACATTCTGTGGATTGAGGTTGTTGACAACAGGCTTAATGATATCTCTAATGGGCCTTTTAGGTCTGGCAGGTGGTGCATCCCCCCGTCTTCTTTGGCCATTGGCTCATGCTCTAACAACTCTTTACCTATCGAATAAGGGTATACTTGGACTACGCACGTTTTCGGGGTCATTCTCGTTGTCATTCACCATATTTTTTTTCTCTCGGTGTAGATTTCTCAAAGTTCTTTCGATCTCTAGATTTAATAGAAGAATAAGTTGTGTGTTGGACCTTCTGGTCATGCACTATAATGTACCTGAGAATAAGAAACAAAAACAAAAACTAAATGAGAATAAAATAAGTCCTAAGCACAATTACAATGTAATTATCAATTGCCAATCCCTGACAACGGTGCCAAAAACTTGATGCTTGTCGAATAGTGATGCAATTTAGAGTAAGTATACTTGTCGTATCAAGTGATAAAGTGATGAGTAGAGTGTCGACCCCACGAGGATTGGAACAATAACTATGAAGTTGTTATGCTCAAGAATGTGTTGCAGGTATTGGTGTTGAAGATCTAATTAACACTAAAACAATTAATCTAAAGATATCTATGATTAAGATGGACAGTTGCAACAAATAACAGATAATTATAGAGGCTAGGATTATTGCTAAGGATTTATGCTTGAGTGCCTATTACAATGCAACAGCAACTGGCAATACATGTCTGCATAAACCATTAAGTTCTTTATCTACTTTGTAACCCCTTAACCCGATATAGCCAAAACTGAGCTAAAGGGCTACATTAGGATTGCCGAAGCAAACCCAAACTATTAACCTAAACCGGGTCAATTTTTTTTCCTTTTTATCTTGTCTAAATGCATTGATTTAGATCCTAAGGTAAACTTGCATCAGCAGATACAGTAACAAATGGTTAGATTCCAAAACAAGGTTTAACTGCTCAAACATGCACGTTAGGGACCAAAATGTAATTTCTAAAAATTACAGGGACTTATTTGATTTTCAAGTTACAAAACCTTAATTAATCAGATTTCATGCTCGCATGTCAAATTCCAGCTTAAAACAAACAGCTGAACTCATATAATTGCATACATAACATTCAGGGACTAAATGCACAATTCAAACTTTAGTAGACAGACACTGCATACTGATACGGACATAACGTATCGATACGATTTAACTAACATAATGGCTCTGCATACTGATACTTTCATTCTCGTATCGATATGGTAAATCAGACAACCTGCACCGATACGGTGCCACCCTTGTACCGATCTTTTAGGAAATATTTTTGAAAACTAGGTTCTAGTCGCTAAAGAGCGTACCAGTACGAGAGCCCGTGTATCGAAACTAGTGTATAATTCCCTCTAAGCATATCGATACGGTGGATATATGTATCGATACCCTTTGTAAAATTTCACAGCTCCAAGCCTCACCAGACCCTGCATACCGAAACCAAGGTATCCGTACCGGTACGCGAAGTCCTGTAATGACCTCTAGGTCCACCATATGACACTTTGGCTCACTCTAAACTTTACCAAGCCTTATATAAACATCATAAATCATCAATGGCATACTTATCTCAATCATTCAAGCATTTAAAGCAACTTCTCCAAGCATAACTCAAATCTCCACAACATCTATAGGCATGCTTCCTACTCAACATTCAAAACATGGTTTCAAGCCATTCACAAGCATATAAAGCCTTATACACGTCCAAAACGACAATTAAAACTTGCACAAATAGGGAGTTTAGAAAACAACCCTCCCAAACAACAATTACCCACATTGACTTTATTACTACGAGTCTAAATCAGAACCATACTTCCATACTTCCATATGCAAGGCTTAAAGAGTAAAACATGTATAAACCTTCATTATACAACATAATCCATCACATGATACATCATCAATTATATTGGCTTGCAAGTGATCATCAACCAAGTTCCACTTTATAAAATATTACATCAGATACATGGATTCAAAAGTGTCCTCTCAACACTTCATGCAATCTCAACCAGAATTCAAGGTACAATCACAACCAGGTACAATTACAACCCGATCATCGTTTAGATGCATAATCCACTAACAGGAGTTTTCGGTACCATATAACCCCTCAACGTTAGGGCAATTGGATGGAGTTTTCGGTACACATAAACCCCTCAACATCCAAGGTGACTTTTTATAGTGCACTATCAATCCTATGATCAGCCAACTATATACGATAACATTTTAAACCATATCACTTGCCAATATAATTCATTTAAACCATGTACCTCACTGTTTTTACATGCATCAACAAAACCATTTACAATGCATCAACCATGCATTAACAAATATGTCACAATACTTCATGAACCATTTCCCAAATGCATTCATCATCATTATATGATCAAAAACAGTATAAAACATACTTTAAACCATGTATAAACAGTAGGTATCATGTAATTCAAAAACAAGTGCATAAATCCAATTTCTCCAACCGAAAGCGAGAGAGATTTCCTTTCGTACTTACTTTCAAGTTTAAACTAGCATATCAATCTTAATTTAAACTCCCATAACAACCTTTAAACAAATTCAAAGCTGAATTCCACGTTCTCACTCATCGACTACGCAAAACTTTGATCGCCGTCGCGAATCCAAGCCTTCAAGGCTTTTGAAACCCTACCTTAAGCTTGAAGATCAACCTCCCCTATTTTAACCACACAAAAATAGAGGATTCAATGCATCAAAATGCATTCAACAACGCAGCAACATCAATTCACAATAAACTTCCTCAATCTCTAACCAATTTCCCTCCACAACAACCGAAAACTACATCAAACACCTTCCAACCTTAACCCAGCCAAAACCTAAAGGTTTGATGCAACAATTATCATCAATAAACATCCAAAAACACAATTACAACATCCTTATACCTCCAACATTTATTAAACACCCCCAACTCCTCAAAAACTCATAACTAACAACCTAGAAAATTATAGATTCACCTAGTTTTGGGATTCCAATGTTAAAACCGACTTATTAACATTATAAGACATCAAAATCATGTTCTAATCCAATCAAGAACATAGCAAAATAGATCCAATACGGAAATCAATCAATCTCATCAATTAAACCTTGATTTAACCAAGTTTTCATAATTAAATCATTAAAACTCATTGGAAAACATTTATAAAGGAACAATAACTTGGGAATTTCAGCAAAGAACCATTCATTAGAGGAGAAGAATGAAGCTCACCTCTAATGCTGACTTTCCCCCTTAATTGAATGGATTTACATGAGAAAACAAGATTTAAACAATAAGGTTTTGACAAAAAACAATCAAGAACTCATATGAAAACAAATGATTGAAGAAATAAAAAAGTTACCTAAAAATTTTGAAGAAGAAAAGAGTGTTTGGCTGGAGAGAATTTGAGAAAATCTTTTAGAGAAAAGTTAGTTACGTAAAGTTTATTTTTGGAAAATAATTATAAAGTTAATTCTCCAAACCTATTTATACCCCTTTAGAACCTTTTAAAAATGGCCAATTAAGGAGAAAAGTATGATATGAATTTAGCCAAATAGCTCCTTAAAGATTCTAAGTTTTGACCCTTTTCCAAAATAGTCACTAAAAATAGTTTTTCATTCTTTACATTTTGGTCACTAGCCAAAATGCCAAATTTTGAAATTCCATTTTCCAAAATTGATTTTACAAAAAACATCTATATATTAAATAATGATTTTAGGATATTTTTCCATATTTTTTCTCACTCAAAAATATTTATTCTGATTTAATCCCGAAATCGACTCGAATCTCCAATCCCAGTCCACCGGACTGTCTAATCGACCTAGAAAACACCTAGTCCCAAAATCGTGGTGTTACAAATCTCCCCCACTTAAGAAATTTCATCCTCGAAATTTACCTGATGGAAACAGATGCTGAAACGTTTTTTCATTTCCGACTTACTCTCCCATGTGGCATCCTCAACACCACGATGTCGCCACAACACCTTAACAAGCTCAATCGTCTTACCACGAAGCAATTTACTACTAGAGTCAAGAATCTCCACCAGTTTCTCATCATAGGATAAATTCAGTCGCAACTCAACATCCTCCACTGGCATCACATGTGACGGATTCGAACGATACCTCCGCAACATGGATACATGAAACACATCATGAATCTTCTCCAACTCAGGAGGCAAACTTAGCCGGTAATCCATAGGACCTACGTGTTCCAACACCTCATACAATCCAATAAACCTCATACTGAACTTCCCTTTACGCCCAAAGCTCAGTACTTTTTTCCAAGGTAAAACCTTCAAGAAAATCTTTTCACCAACCGCATACTCAACTTCTCTATGCTTCAAATCCGCGTAGGATTTCTGCCTATCTGAGGCCGGTTTTAAACGATCACAAATAAGCTTTACCCTCTCATCCGTATCTTTTAATACATCAGGCATGGAAACATACTTTTCCCCATGCTGCTGTGGTGAACTTATAGTATGATGGTTGTGGTGTACGTGAGGGACCAATTTCATCTATGGTTTTGAGGTTTGTAGTCATGATTTTGGTTCAAGAAGAAGAAGGAAAGAAAAACTCAAGATTTCAACAATAGAGAAAAGAAAGTGTGAATAAGATGAAGTGGATATGAGAGAATAAATGAATGGGAAAGATGGAAGGTTGGTGTTATAGTGGTGAAGTGAATGGAATGTGATGGAAACGTGGAAGGTTGAATGAAGTCTCACCAATGGGTGAAAAGAAAATAATGATGAAAGGGGAAGAGAGTGGGGCAGCTAGGGTTAACGAAAAAAATGGATGAGATATTACTAGGGTTTGAAAATAATTAGTTATTTAAACCTACATTAACCATCGTCCCTTGATCTCCCTTGGGAAAAATTCCCAACATATTCTTCAATCCTTCTCCACTTTGACCTCTTGACCTAAAATAAATAAAAGAAAGAGATTAAAATAAAATAAAATAAAAGGAAGGGATAAATGAATGAGAAATTAAAATTAAAAAATAAAATAGATAAAAGAAAGATAAATAACAAAATTCAAAAACAATTTAAAATAAACAACCTAACTAACCGAAAATAACAAATTGAAAATTTAAACTAAAAATAACCAAAAAATCTAATTATGCAAAAATCCAAATAAATAGAGAGATAAATAAAAATCCCAAAACAAATTAAAATAATAAAAATCCAAAAATACAAGTCCTATAAAAATAATTGAAAATAAAATGAAAAATCCTTAGCGAGAGCATTTTCATGCATCTCGCAAGGAGATTGTAAGCTTGTCTCTTTCAACATGGTTTCCAACATAGTGCTTTAGGCATAACAACTGCTCATCTAGAAACGTGTCATGAATCTCCAAGTGGTCATCAAATTTGTTGCTCTTTTCAAGTCTGGATAAATGATCGACAACCTAGTTTTCTGTTCCTTTCATGTCCTTAACTTCTACATCAAACTCTTGTAAAAGCAAAATCCATTGAATTAAACGAGATTTAGCATCTTTTTTAGAAATTAAGTACTTAATTGCCGAATGATCAGTGTGAACAATTACCTTAGTGTCAATCAGATAACGCCTAAATTTGTCAAATGCGAATATAACTGCCGACAGTTCTTTTACGTAGTGATGTTGTTCAATTGAACACCATTAAGTGTTTTTCTAGCATAATATATCACATGGAAAGATTTACCTTTCCGTTGACCTAAGACCGCTCCCACTGCGTAGTCACTTGCGTCACACATTAGTTCAAAAGGCAGGGTCCAATCTGCTGGAACAACTATAGGGGCCATGACAAGTTTCTGCTTTAGCTCCTCAAATGTCATGGCGCAAGAATCATCAAACTTGAAAACTCTATCGTGTTTGAGAAAACTTCAGACTCCTTTGACTGAATTTGGTGGCGGCAATTTTTCAATCATGGCCACCTTTGCCTTGTCCACTTCTATGCCTTGTGTGAGATCTTGTGGCCCAACATGATGCCTTCATTCACCATGAAATGGCACTTCTCCCAGTTCAACACTAGGTCAGATTCTTCACATCATGTCAACACCTTGTCCAAATTGTTAAGGCAATTATCAAAGCTATCCCCAAAAATTGAGAAGTCATCCATGAAAATTTCAAGGAAATCCTCCACCATATCTGAGAAAATTGCCATCATACACCTCTGGAAGGTTGCTGGTGCATTACAAAGTCCAAATGGCATTCCCCTAAATGCGTATGTGTCGAATGGGCATGTGAAGGTGGTTTTCTCTTGGTCTTCTGGTGCTATGGGAATCTGGTTATAATCTGATTATCCATCAAGAAAACAATTGAAAGGTTTTCCTGCAAGAAGGTCAAGCATCTGATTAATAAAGGGTAAAGGAAAATGATATTTCCTAGTAGCCTTATTTAACTTACAATAGTCCACGAAAACTCTCCAACATGTAAAAATCCTAGTAGGAATAAATTCTTTGTTTTCATTACTTACCACAGTCATACCTCCATTTTTCGAAACGCATTGTACCAGACTTACTAGGAGCTGTTAGAGATAGGGTATATAATAACGGCGTCTAGCCACTTTATGATTTCCTTCATTATGACTTGCTTCATGGTCAGTTTAAGCCTCCTTTGAGCCTTAAAGGAGTAACTGTGACCCTCCTGTAACAGGATCTTGTGCGTGCATACTATTGGGCTAATCCCTTTTCAGATCTGCTATAGTCCTACCTATTGCCTTTTTGTGCAGCACCAATGTATCGATCAATCTCTGCTCCTGCTCAAGCTGCAACTTAGAAGAAACTATTACAGGTAAGGTATTGCCCTCTCCCAAATAAACATACTTTAATTGCTTTGGCAATGGTTTTAATTCTAAAATGGGTGTTGCTCAATAGAAGGTTTGTCAGGTTTAAACTCTGTATTTGAAAAATCAAGGGATTCAAAACTCTTACCTGGTTAATTCACAACCCAATTTACCTCATGTTGCTCCGTAGTATCTAGCTATGACTCTTCAACTTCTTCTATCACAGGGCCGACAAAAGAATTGTTGAGGCAATAGTCCTCTACATCAAAGTCCTCCCCGTTGCTAAGAACGGTATCCCAAGGATGATGGGTGCAAACTCATTTGCTTCACAATCCAAAATAATAAAATCAACGGGAAAAATAAACTTATCAACTCTTACCAAAATATCTTCAATTTTCCCTCGGGATGCATATATGATCTATCGGCAAGTTGCAGCATGACTGTGGTGGGCCTCCTCTTGCCTAAGCCTAATCGTTGGAAAACAGATTTGGGCATAAGATTTATGCTTGCTCCAAGGTCACTTAGAAATTTCCAATGCAATTGTCGCCAATAGAACATGGTATTGTGAAACTGCCTGGATCTTTAAGATTAGGAGGCAATTGGTTGTGTAACATAGCCATGCATCTATCTGTTAAAGAAACTATCTCAAACTCGCTCAACCTCTTACGCTTAGATACAATTTCTTTAAAGAACTTGGCGTAATTAGGCATTTGCTCGATTGCCTCCACCAGTGGCAAGTTGATGTGGACTTGTTTAAGAATATCAAGGAACTTCTTAAACTGGTACTCATTCTTATGCTTTTTTATCCTCTATGGAAATGGCGGTGGCGGTCTGTTCTCTTTATCTTTACTCATCTCGACTGGATTGGCTATAGTAGACGGACTTGCCACAGCATGTATAATTGTCGTGGCATTCGTTTTGGAGACTCTTCTTCATCAATCAACGGAGGCTCATCCTTCTCGGGTTGGATAGGATCTTTACCCACCTTTGCTCCACTTTTTGTAGTGATTACTTTACACTGCTCATGGCCTGAACCTCGTGCAACCTTAGTATTGCTGGGCAATGTTCCCTGTGGCCTCGTGGTTAGGGCATGGGCGAATTGTCCAACCCGAGTTTCCAAAGACTTAATTACTGCTTCCTGACTTTGTATCCGAATTTATTTCCTGTTCATAAAAGAGTCAGTCTTTTTCATGAAATTACTAGTTTTAGCCATATAAGCATAAAAGCATTTAAAGTGGTTTCCAAAGAACCATTTGTTGACTGTTGTTGTGGTAATTGATTATGTTACCGTGGCATGTTCTGTCAGAATCCTGATGTTTCAGCATTCTGTTGAGATGTATTGCTATAGCCATTCTGATTATTCCATGAAAAGTTTGGATGCGGCTTCCATCCTAGATTGTATGTGTTGGAATATGGATTATTGTTTCTGTTGTACTTTTCAACGTAAAAACTGGATTCTGTGGACACTCAGAAGAATCATGGTTATCATTACAAGAATCAAAAGATGAATCTACTACCTTTACCTTATATGTGTTGCTGGGACGCTGCAAATTTCTTAACCATATTGGTTAAGGTGGCCAATTGTGATGAGATGGCATCAGTTGAATCAAGTTCAATTGTCGTGGCATGTTGCTTTGTCTGTCCCTTCCTAGCGGTTGGGAACTGATAGTCATTGTTGGCAAGTCTATCAAGAATCTCAAATGCTTTCCCCGGTGACTTATCTAGAAGTGTTCCATTCGCTGAGGCATCTAGCATCATCCTAGTTGGTGCTTTGACACCATTGTAGAACATCACTACTTGCGTCTATTCTCGGAATCCATGTATAAGGCACTTTAGATATTTGGAACGATCCTAAGACTCGTACATAGATTTGTCATCTGCTTGATAGAAAGAAGTGATATCATTACACAATTTATCTGTCATGCTAGTAGAATTGTACCTGACAAGGAAACTTCGGCATGGATCTATCAAAGATTCTAGAGTTCCTGGTGGTATGCTGTTGGAAAATGTTCTTGCCTTATCCCTTAGTGAATAAGGATAAAGTCTAAGTCTAAAGACATCCTTATGGACTCTTTACTATCTGAAAGAATCGCAAACCTCTAAGAAAGATCTTAGATGTTGCCTGGCATCTTTATTTGTTGAACCGCCAAATTGGCCAATTGAAATTAGCATATTAAACATTACTGGCTTCAATTCAAAGTTTGCGGCTTCGATCACAGGAGTAGCAATTCCTAGATTGAGATCACCAAGGTTTGGTAGTAAGTGATATCAGATGGTCTGTTTCGTACTCGAACTGGTTGATCTTCTACGGCTGCTTCGCCTCTTGCCCTAGCATTCTGATTGCCATTGGCATTCAAATTGCTGACTGGATCAACAAGTGGATCTGTCATTACTGCTCGTAGTCCTCTTTTTACGAAATACACGTTCAATCTCAGGTTCAAGTGGGTAGTCTTGTGCTATTGGTCTTGCCCTAGTCATACACAGACGCAAAACCAAAGGGTGTTAGCCACTTGAAACAAAATAAAACGAAAGAAAAATAATGCAAGAAATTAAAGGTAAAGTAACAATTGCCAGTCCTTGGCAACAGCGCCAAAAACTTGTTGCGTGTTTTGAGTGCTACGCAAATGGTGCAAGCGAACACGTCGCAAGTAATAAAGTGATGAATAAAAGAGTATCGCTTTTGATTCCTTGCACTGAAATAAGAAGGAAATTGTAGTGATAGAGAATGATAAAGAGGTATCTAAAACAAAGTAAAAAAGATTGAAAACAAATAAGGGAATCAATGAGAGAGTAGGTTAGCTTATTAGGATTGAAAGTATATCGGATAGGTCGCTTTGGCAGGTTGAATGCTAGATGCAAGTGAGTTGCTTGGGCAAGTAGATTTTTGTGGCAAGTAATTTACCAGGTAAGTAGTTTGCTGGAAGTAGGACTCTCTGTGACCAGTGAAATGCAATAGCAAGTGGTTGAGTCAAAGTAGGACTATTCTCGGCAAGTGATTACCCTGGCAAGTTAATTGTTGTGGAAAGTACAATGCCTTGGCAAGTCAGTTGTGTCTCCAATGCTCGCCAGAATGTTCTTCACTGCCTTCATGTTATTTCTAACTTGAAGGGTGACGCTTGTGCAAACCTTGGTGATACGTCTATCACACGTTACTTTACCAAGGTTTCTTCACTTTGTCACTTTTCAAAAACTTGGTTCACAAAGGGATTGATTTCCTTCAGTTCTCGCAATGTTAGGAAACCTAGATTCAATCCAGTCCGTCGATCTCCATCAACTCTCATAATGTTTGGAAATCAACTCGATTGAGGAACCTTCAATGGCTGTCACTTAATTAGAGTGATTCCTTCCCACGAATCACCATTGATCTCGCTCTCCCTCGTGTTGTCATCGATTTAGGGATTTGAGTTTCAACAAATGATTCTCCACTCAAGCATTAAACTACTTGAATTGCAAGAATAAGAATTGAACCAACATTGTGCATTTAAACTTAAACCAAAATTAAATCATCCATACAAAAACCTCTCAAAACCTAATAACCCAAACCATCTAAGTTCAGTTCATGGTCGGGTGAAAAGAAGATACAAAGAAATATTTCCCCAACATTAAGGGTGATGTGCGATTACAAAAATGAAAAAAGAGTTCTCTAACAATAATATGAGTAAAAATGTGTGACTACAAATGCAACTAAAATGAGATTAAGTCTAACAATAATATGAGTAAAAAGGGTAGGGAAAATAGTATTGTTCAACACCTAACAATTGTCTATCCCCTGTCCACTCAAAACGTACATCCTTTTGTAACAACTTAGTTAATGGAGCAGCAACCTTTGAGAACCCATCCACAAAGTGACGATAATAACTTGCCAACAACAAGAAACTACGAACCTCCGCCATCGGCTTAGGTTGCTTCCAATTCACAACGCCTCAATCTTTTGGGGATCTATGTTCGACTGTGTGAGTGCTTGGCAAAAGGGTAGAAAATGTATTGGAAATGTATAAAAACAGTGCCAAGACTAAGTCTTTTGTGTTCAAGTAATACAACAGTAAACTGAGTTGTTGATCCCACAAGGATTGGCCAAGAGTTTGATTGCTTTGCTTGTTTACTTGTAAAGGAAAAAGTGTTGGTTGATTTGAGGTTGTTTGAAAACAGTGATTAAAAGGAAAGAAATAAAAAGAAAACAACGTTGGCATAAGGAGAGTTTAAATGAGTGATAAGCGTTGGCAAGGGATGCCTGTTTTTCACGCTTTTTATGCTAGCCTTTAATAATTTTCTACCTTGATATCATTTGCCAAGCATATTCAAAGTTGGCACTGCCTCTGTCGATGGCAATGCCCGAAATTAACCATGTAAAAACCCTTATATCTCAATAATGAAGTTTTTCATAAATCAATTTGATTAAGTCCCAATCTATACTCCTAAGCAGTAGACTCACTCAAAGTAAGTTCATCTAATTGAACATCTTCCATCTAAGCATCTCGCCTTAGTATCTGGCAATGGATCATTGCCCCCTAAGTCTGTTAAGATATTAAGGTGCAATAAGCAAACAATGCCAGCGGTCGCTTGGCAAAGAATTTAGAAAACTAAAGAACATGCCAGATAGGGGAAACAATGCCAAGGCATTTTCAATTATTAAAAATAAAACATAGAAACATCGTTCAACGCAAACATCCCCCACCAACTACTAAATTAGTTCATGGTGAGGGTATCAAACCAAAAACCTTTATCGTTTTCTAACAATATCATCATTTAAAAATAAAAATAACGAGACAAAGAGAATGGGCTAAAAAGGGGCGATCGATACAACCCATCCAGGTCCAGGCTCTCGGTCAAGCTGGTCGAACCACGTCTCCTTGGTGCAGCCTCTCCAAGCCGATCTTTGATTATTGGTGAATATCCATTATGTGCTTGCTTGAGTTTTTTAAATGGGCGTGCAAGGAAAACCTAGGATAAGCCTTGAAAATTGAATTTCGAATACTCAAGGGATACGGGATGTGATCATCTTATCCTATATTTGAATCCTAGGGCTGACGTCATCAAGGTCCAACAGCTACTTGGTTGGGTATCAAACTCCTCTTCGCTGCCAACCAATGCTTCGGCAATTTTTGGTCCATCACTGCCAACAACAACTATGCATTCTCTCTGGTATTCTTTCCTTTCTGCACTGCACTACTCTACCATGCCTGCAATAATGCCAACAAAGCAACCCTTCACATTGGTATAGCACAATTCCTAACTCCTTATGCAAATGCATGAATTTTAAGGCTAAATGTAACTAAATGTACTTAAAGCCAAGCAAAGATGATGTGAAATAAGCATAAGATTTAGTACTTTTGAGGAGTTAACACACCCCCAAACCTAGCTCATTGCTTGTCTTCAAGTAATGCAAGTAAGCTAAAAACAAAAATGGTGAAAATAGTACCTCGGCAAAATTTGGATCGGAATGCCAACACGTGCTGGCAAGTAGAATGAAGCTCTAATTCTGTACTCAGATATCTCAGTGCAATAATGCCAAACAAGTAGTAAATTCAAGTGCAGCAATATAACTCTAGTCTAGGGCACAAAGTGTAGGCAATATACATAAAGTGCACAAAGTGTAGGCAATATACATAAAGTGTAACACCCTTAACGTATACTCGTAAATCAAATATACATTAAAGATGTTACGGAGTCGTTTAAAGAAATATTGACTTATAAATTTATTAGTACAAGTATTTACAAATTTTAGTTTGTAAATCTAACCCTTTCTCGGCTTTCTTGAAAACACAACCTATGTGCAATTAGCTAGTTTCAACCATGAACTAATTATTTTAAAATATATTTGGAAATTATTAAAAACAATAGTTCAATTCAGGGTGAAAACTAGAATCGCTATCTAGGCCCTTTGTTGAACTTTAAAATCTTTACGCGATTACCGATTATTCTTATTAACAAAGTAATTATCCTTTCTACCTTAGCTTTATTCTGTTACAATGCTAATGCCTTATTTTTTTATCCATATACGATTCATCATCAAAACTGATTACTTATCTATCATTTAGTCTAATTTAATGCATCATACTCTACTAGCAATTAAATAATTACATGCCCACTAGAGATTATCATAAGCAAGAATATCTTACTGATGTTTTGCAGATTGAAGCTTGATCAGCATGCTCGACTCCTCTTCAAATCCTCTACCTTAATCTACGTGTGAAATAAACACACGCCAAGTACGAACTTAGTGAGGCAAAATTTATAAATCAAAGTAAAAACTTTAATTTTAATAAAAATTTCATAATAAATAAAATACTGAATATAACATATAAGAATTTAAAATCGTATAGAATGACTTATCGAAGTTGCTCCTCAGTCATGTAACCTGTAAAAATCAACATCTCATATATTCATATATATATGTATACAATACAGGTTATATCAATACGATCCATTGTACTTTCAATTTCAATATAGCCCAATGTAAATATTAAGAACTTTAAAAGTACTATTATTTATTGCTTGCAGACACAATAAAGTGCCTATAACATATATGACACTTTAAAGTGCCGTTAACTTTATGATACACATTGAAGTGTCAATAACTTTATAATACTCTTCAAGTGTCATTAACTCGTAGAATGTCTTATATGGTTGATGGTGCCTTTAAACCAACTAACCAACTTATACGATTGATGGTGCTTTTAAACCAACTAACCAACTTATACGGTTGATGGTGCCTTTAAACCAACTAACCCACTTATACGGTTGATGGTGCCTTTAAACCAACTAACCAACTTATATGATTGGTGATGCCTTTAAATCACCTAATCCATAATCGAGTAATATATTTTTACATTACCAAGGGCAACCTTAAAAACAATTCCTACAATTAAGGGCAAATAACACAATATCCATACATACGTCACGTAAAACATTTTATATTGGAGCAGTTCATACCCCAATATGCTTTATAATATTCATGGTACACTGCCATAATCTGTAAATCATTAAAATAAAGTACCGCTAAAAACATATATGCACTCACTTGGGCCATGTAATAGTATGCCTCACTAAATTCTACTCGATCTTTTCCTTTATAGTATCTTGAATCCTCTTTGATTCGTGTTCGGCTGAAAATCGAGTTTTGAGGCTTGAATCGAGCTAAGAAAAATTTTCTCTCTTCTCCCCTCTCAAATTTCGAATTTTTGGGATGAAGAATTGTCTTCATCTTTGATATTTCATCCAATTAAGCCACATGTAAAGTATAAATGAATTTTAAATTCATTTAAATAGTGAAATGACTAAAATGCCCTTTTCATCAAATGGCCAAGGTTTAATCTCATCAAAACTCAATGGACAAGATCAAATCCATGTGTAATTGGCCTTTCAAAATTGCCCTTAAAGTTTCAAAATATTTCAAAAATGCCATCCATAGCAAATGTCCAATTTCCCCTCCAACTAGTCTTTATTTACAGCAAGTCTTGAAAATTGCCATTCCATTAAAATTGAACCAAATTGGTTCCAATCCAACCGACCATATCCCAAAATATCTTATATTTTTATTTATGGCATTTATTCGATCCAAATATTCGAATTTCACTCATTACGACTTCCAAATTTTCTTCATACGAACTTTAAAGCTTTATAACCATTATTATAAGCTTCATATGAAAAATCCGGGTAACACGAAAGTTTCACTCTTGGGGGTGAACTATTCATTTATGGGTTTAACTTACATAACTTTTAGAAATTACACTTTGGTTCCTAAACTCACAAAACTTTCAAAATTTTCATTTTGGTCACTGAACTTCAATTCCCATTTCAATTTTCCTCAGATTTTTACAAACTTTGAAAGTACCCAATACAACTCAATATCTATCACATGATACTTTTAAAACTTAAAAATTTCCGTTCATAAAGACTTAGACTAAAATTTCTTAACTCAGTCTATTATTCCGATAATTATTGAAAATCTTCATAACATAAGGTTTCTCGTAGAAATCCTTTATTTGAAATCCATACGAATATTTTCTACTTTTACTAAGTCCAAAATATCGATCAGAAACACTTTTATGGGACCTTCCCAAAGGTCACCCATCTTTGTATTTCCTTGGCCTGAGCACGCTTAACAATTTTATTCGATCCAAATTCGGTACCTTTTTCTGCATCTTAATTCTTAAAACCGATATCAAGGTACTTATTTCGATCTGATTCACTCTTCTACTGAATAAAATTACTTGTTGGGAAAATTTACACTTTAGTCCCCAAACTTTTCCAACGTTTATACTTTAACCCCCTAAACTTTCAAAATTTAGAATTTAGTCACTAGCCAAAATTTGGGATATTGCAATTCTTCCCCTTAAGAAAATTCGAAGAGTGTTGATATGTAAATAATTCAGTCAATGCCCCCAAAACATAAGTACATATACTATAGACTTTTGCTCACTTCTGAAGATAAGATCCATTAATATGCCCTTGGCATATTGGCTTAACCCACTGATCTCACACTATTCCTCATAAACAATGTCTCACCTTGTCAAAGTTCAGAAATCAGTGAAATAATTTCCTTATGAACAATTCACCATATCCAATTCTTTATCACTTTTCTAAGAAGTTTTCCAAACTTCATCCTTTGTATCAACATTACTTCTTCTAACTTTTCAATATTAATACATCTCAAATCTTCTATAGAAGTTTTGTCATTTTTCATCTTCAAATAAGTAGTTATAAATCCTCCTTCATCATAACCTTTAAGGTTCCCAAAACTTAAACTTTTTCATGATCAATGCTTTATTATATACAGATGCCGAAAGTTAAAACCTCTGACTGATTCATACCTAACATCTTCTTTTTGAGCTTCAAATATAATCTCTTTACGGATCAATTTCTTTCTTAGTTTCTTTTCTAATCATCTCAGTAGTATCATTACTTAACTTTCCAACTCCCCTTATATATCTTGACAAGACAAACATCTTATAATAAGATACCACTGAGTTATTTCCATCATAACTTCAATCCTTAATTTATCTTGAGTATCTTATAATTACTGTATCATATCCTCTATGGGTCATTTCTTAACCTCTAAGATTCGTCAACTGACGAAATCCATTATCGTTTTACTTTCTTTATTCTAGTATCATTTCACCTTATACTAATGAGGAGCAGCATCAAGTCATACAATCAGTACATCAGTAATATGACATCCTAGGGGTATGTATTTACTAATAAAAACATATCATACTCGATTTAGCATCCGAACAACTAATCCATTGTTCTCGATACCATTAAAAGTAGCACCCTTAACGTATGCTCGTAAATCAAATATACATTAAAGATGTTACTGAGTCCTTTAAAAAGAAATCTTGACTTATAAATTTATTTGTACAAGTATTTACAAATTTTAGTTTGTAAATCTAACCCTTTCTCGGTTTTCTTGAAAACACAACCTATGTGCAGTTAGCTAGTTTCAACCCTGAACTAATTATTTTAAAATACATTTGGAAATTATTAAAAACAATAGTTCAATTCAGGTGAAAAACTAGAATCGCTATCTAGGCCCTTTCTTGAACTTTAAAATCTTTACGCGATTACGATTATTCTTATTAACAAAGTAATTATCCTTTCTACCTTAGCTTTATTCTGTTACAATGCTAATGCCTTATTTTTTTATCCATATACGATTCATCATCAAAACTGATTACTTATCTATCATTTAGTCTAATTTAATGCATCATACTCTACTAGCAATTAAATAATTACATGCCCACTAGAGATTATCATAAGCTAGAATATCTTCTTGGTGTTTTGCAGTTGAAGCTTGATCAGCATGCTCGACTCCTCTTCAAATCCTCCATCTCAATCTACATGTGAAATAAACACACGCTAAGTACGAACTTAGTGAGGCAAAACTATAAATCAAAGTAAAACACTTTAATTTTAATAAAAATTTCATAATAAATAAAATACTGAATATAACATATAAGAATTTAAAATCGTATAGAATGACTTATCGAAGTTGCTCCTCACAGTCATGTAACTTTGTAAAAATCAACATCTCATATATTCATATATATATGTATACAATACATGTTATATCAATACGATCCATTGTACTTTCAATTTCAATATAGCCCAATGTAAATATTAAGAACTTTAAAAGTACTATTATTTATTACTTGCAGACACAATAAAGTGCCTATAACATATATGACACTTTAAAGTGCCGTTAACTTTATGATACACATTGAAGTGTCAATAACTTTATAATACTTTTCAAGTGTCATTAACTCGTAGAATGTCTTATATGGTTGATGGTGCCTTTAAACCAATTAACCAACTTATACGATTGATGGTGCTTTTAAACAAACTAACCAACTTATACGGTTGATGGTGCCTTTAAACCAACTAACCCACTTATACGGTTGATGGTGCCTTTAAACCAACTAACCAACTTATATGATTGGTGATGCCTTTAAATCACCTAATCCATAATCGAGTAATATATTTTTACATTACCAAGGGCAACCTTAAAAACAATTCCTACAATTAAGGGCAAATAACACAATATCCATCCATACGTCACGTAAAACATTTTATATTGGAGCAGTTCATACCCCAATATGCTTTATAATATTCATGGTATACTTGCCATAATCAGAAATCATTAAAATAAAGTACCGCTAAAAACATATATGCACTCACTTGGGCCATGTAATAGTATGCCTCACTAAATTCTACTCGATCTTTTCCTTTATAGTATCTTGAATCATCTTTGATTCGTGTTAGGCTGAAAATCGAGTTTTGAGGTTTGAATCGAACTTAGAAAATTTTTCTCTCTTCTCCCCTCTCAAATTTCAAATTTTTGGGATGAAGAATTGTCTTCATCTTTGATATTTCATCCAATTAAGCCACATGTAAAGTATAAATGAATTTTAAATTCATTTAAATAGTGAAATGACTAAAATGCCCTTTTCATCAAATGGCCAAGATTTTATCTCATCAAAACTCAATGGACAAGATCAAATCCATGTGTAATTGGCCTTTCAAAATTGCCCTTAAAGTTTCAAAATATTTCAAAAATGCCATCCATAGCAAATGTCCAATTTCCCCTCCAACTAGTCTTTATTTACAGCAAGTCTTGAAAATTGCCATTCCATTAAAATTGAACCAAATTGGTTCCAATCCAACCGACCATATCCCAAAATATCTTATATTTTTATTTATGGCATTTATTCGATCCAAATATTCGAATTTCACTCATTACGACTTCCAAATTTTCTTCATACGAACTTTAAAGCTTTATAACCATTATTATAAGCTTCATATGAAAAATTCCGGTAACACGAAAGTTTCACTCTTGGGGTGAACTATTCATTTATGGGTTTAACTTACATAACTTTTAGAAATTACACTTTGGTTCCTAAACTCACAAAACTTTCAAAAACTTTCATTTTGGTCACTAAACTTCAATTCCCATTTCAATTTTCCTCAGATTTTTACAAACTTTGAAAGTACCCAATACAACTCAATATCTATCACATGATACTTTTAAAACTTAAAAATTTCCGTTCATAAAGACTTAGACTAAAATTTCTTAACTCACCTATTATTCCGATAATTATTGAAAATCTTCATAACATAAGGTTTCTCGTAGAAATCCTTTATTTGAAATCCATACGAATATTTTCTACTTTTACTAAGTCCAAAATATCGATCAGAAACACTTTTATGGGACCTTCCCAAAGGTCACCCATCTTTGTATTTCCTTGGCTTTGAAAGACGCTTAACAATTTTATTCGATCCAAATTCGGTACCTTTTACGCATCTTAATTCTTAAAACCGATATCAAGGTACTTATTTCGATCTGATTCACTCTTCTACTGAATAAAATTACTTGTTGGGAAAATTTACACTTTAGTCCCCAAACTTTTCCAACGTTTATACTTTAACCCCCTAAACTTTCAAAATTTAGAATTTAGTCACTAGCCAAAATTTGGGATATTGCAATTCTTCCCCTTAAGAAAATTCGAAGAGTGTTGATATGTAAATAATTCAGTCAATGCCCCCAAAACATAAGTACATATACTATAGACTTTTGCTCACTTCTGAAGATAAGATCCATTAATATGCCCTTGGCATATTGGCTTAACCCACTGATCTCACACTATTCCTCATAAACAATGTCTCACCTTGTCAAAGTTCAGAAATCAGTGAAATAATTTCCTTATGAACAATTCACCATATCCAATTCTTTATCACTTTTCTAAGAAGTTTTCCAAACTTCATCCTTTGTATCAACATTACTTCTTCTAACTTTTCAATATTAATACATCTCAAATCTTCTATAGAAGTTTTGTCATTTTTCATCTTCAAATAAGTAGTTATAAATCCTCCTTCATCATAACCTTTAAGGTTCCCAAAACTTAAACTTTTTCATGATCAATGCTTTATTATATACATGATGCGAAAAGTTAAAACCTCTGACTGATTCATACCTAACATCTTCTTTTTGAGCTTCAAATATAATCTCTTTACGGATCAATTTCTTTCTTAGTTTCTTTTCTAATCATCTCAGTAGTATCATTACTTAACTTTCCAACTCCCCCTTATATACTGACAGTACAAACATCTTATAATAAGATACCACTGAGTTATTTCCATCATAACTTCAATCCTTAATTTATCTTGAGTATCTTATAATTACTGTATCATATCCTCTATGGGTCATTTCTTAACCTCTAAGATTCGTCAACTGACGAAATCCATTATCGTTTTACTTTCTTTATTCTAGTATCATTTCACCTTATACTAATGAGGAGCAGCATCAAGTCATACAATCAGTACATCAGTAATATGACATCCTAGGGGTATGTATTTACTAATAAAAAACATATCATACTCGATTTAGCATCCAGAACCGACTAATCCATTGTTCTGATACCATTAAAAGTAGCACCCTTAACGTATGCTCGTAAATCAAATATACATTAAAGATGTTACGGAGTCCTTTAAAGAAATCTTGACTTATAAATTTATTTGTACAAGTATTTACAAATTTTAGTTTGTAAATCTAACCCTTTCTCGGTTTTCTTGAAAACACAACCTATGTGCAGTTAGCTAGTTTCAACCCTGAACTAATTATTTTAAAATACATTTGGAAATTATTAAAAACAATAGTTCAATTCAGGGTGAAAACTAGAATCGCTATCTAGGCCCTTTCTTGAACTTTAAAATCTTTACGCGATTACCGATTATTCTTATTAGCAAAGTAATTATCCTTTCTACCTTAGCTTTATTCTGTTACAATGCTAATGCCTTATTTTGCTTTATCCATATACGATTCATCATCAAAACTGATTACTTATCTATCATTTAGTCTAATTTAATGCATCATACTCTACTAGCAATTAAATAATTACATGCCCACTAGAGATTATCATAAGCTAGAATATCTTACTGGTGTTTTGCAGATTGAAGCTTGATCAGCATGCTCGACTCCTCTTCAAATCCTCCATCTCAATCTACATGTGAAACTAACACACGCTAAGTACGAACTTAGTGAGGCAAAACTTATAAATCAAAGTAAAACACTTTAATTTTAATAAAAATTTCATAATAAATAAAATACTGAATATAACATATAAGAATTTAAAATCGTATAGAATGACTTATCGAAGTCGTTCCTCTGTCATGTAACCTGTAAAAATCAGCATCTCATATATTCATATATATATGTATACAATACATGTTATATCAATACGATCCATTGTACTTTCAATTTCAATATAGCCCAATGTAAATATTAAGAACTTTAAAAGTACTATTATTTATTACTTGCAGACACAACAAAGTGCCTATAACATATATGACACTTTAAAGTGCCGTTCACTTTATGATACACATTGAAGTGTCAATAACTTTATAATACTTTTCAAGTGTCATTAGCTCGTAGAATGTCTTATATGGTTGATGGTCCCTTTAAACCAATTAACCAAC
This sequence comes from Hibiscus mutabilis, assembly GCA_019671005.1. Lineage (NCBI taxonomy): Eukaryota > Viridiplantae > Streptophyta > Magnoliopsida > Malvales > Malvaceae > Hibiscus > Hibiscus mutabilis. The sequence goes on from CM033748.1 coordinate 41,877,890, forward strand.
TTATACGGTTGATGGTGCCTTTAAACAAACTAACCCACTTATACGGTTGATGGTGCCTTTAAACCAGCTAACCAACTTATATGATTGGTGATGCCTTTAAATCACCTAATCCATAATCGAGTAATATATTTTTACATTACCAAGGGCAACCTTAAAACAATTCCTACAATTAAGGGCAAATAACACAATATCCATCCATACGTCACGTAAAACATTTTATATTGGAGCAGTTCATACCCCAATATGCTTTATAATATTCATGGTATACTGCCATAATCTGTAAATCTTTAAAATAAAGTACCGCTAAAACATATATGCACTCACCTGGGCCATGTAATAGTATGCCTCACTAAATTCTACTCGATCTTTTCCTTTATAGTATCTTGAATCATCTTTGATTCGTGTTAGGCTGAAAATCGAGTTTTGAGGTTTGAATCGAACTTAGAAAATTTTTCTCTCTTCTCCCCTCTCAAATTTCAAATTTTTGAGATGAAGAATTGTCTTCATCTTTGTTATTTCATCCAATTAAGCCACTTGTAAAGTATAAATGAATTTTAAATTCATTTAAATAGTGAAATTACTAAAATGCCCTTTTCATCGAATCGCCAAGATTTTATCTCATCAAAACCCAATGGCCAAGATCAAATCCATGTGTAATTGGATTTTCAAAATTGCCCTTAAAGTTTCAAAATATTTCAAAAAGGCCATCCATGGCAAATGTCCAATTTGCCCTCTAACCAGTCTTTATTTACAACAAGTCTTGAAAATTGCCATTCCATTAAAATTGAACCAAATTGGTTCCAATCCAACCGGCCAAGTGCCAAAATATCTTATATTTTTATTTATGGCATTTATTCGATCCAAATATTCGAATTTCACTCAATACGATTTCCAAATTTTCTTCCTACGAACTTTAAAGCTTTATAACCATTATTATAAGCTTCGTACGAAAAATCCGGGTAACACGAAAGTATCACTCTTGGGGGGTGAACTATTCATTTATGGGGTTAACTTACATAACTTTTGGAAATTACACTTTGGTCCCTAAACTTTCCCAAAGTTTATACTTTGGCCACAAAACTTTTAAAATTTTCATTTTGGTCACTAAACTTCAATTCCCATTTCAATTTTCCTCAGATTTTTACAAACTTTGAAAGTACCCAATACAACTCAATATCTATCACATGATACTTTTAAACCTTAAAAATTTCCTTTCATAAAGACTTAGACTAAAATTTCTTAACTCAGTCTATTATTCCGATAATTATTGAAAATCTTCATAACATAAGGTTTCTCGTAGAAATCCTTTATTTGAAATCCCTACGAATGCTTTCTACTTTTACTGGGTCCAAAATATCGATCAGAAACACTTTTATGGGACCTTCCCAAAGGTCACCCATCTTTGTATTTCCTTGGCCCGAACACTCTTAACAATTTCATTCGATCCAAATTCGGTACCTTTTTCTGCATCTTAATTCTTAAAACTAATATCAAGGTACTTATTTTGACCGATTCACTCTTCTACTGAATAAAAGTACTTGTTATGGAAATTTACCCTTTAGTCCCTAAACTTTTCCATGGTTTATACTTTAACCCCTAAACTTTCAAGATTTACAATTTAGTCACTAGCCAAAATTTGGGATATTACATAAAGTATCCGTTTACTCCCTTAGTCAAATTTACTAACTAAACTCAGAATTGTTCTTTTATTCCTGCCAAGGGGTTCTTCTCTTTTTTTCAACTATCATTAAATTAGGGTTCGCATCATGACACTGCCTGGCGTGAGTAATAAGAGGGAGCATACCACGAATCCACGCGTTAGTCTAGACTACATCACTAAGCTAACCCATTACACTCATACCCTTAAAGTTTTTGACCTGAGCACTAACGAGGGAGTTCCACCAAGCCCAGGCTACCTATTATCTCTGAGACAGAGGAGTGTTCCATTTTCTCTTGCCTTGGCAAAACATTGTTGCCTTATTAATTTCTTTTACCCTGGCATAATTTTTTTCCTGAGCTTAGATTCAAAAATTCTAATTTTGCTTAGGAACTAGATGTATACAACGTGTTAAGTGAAAGTCAACTCCCTAAGGTAGAGATCAATTGCCAAGCAGACCTGGCATTACTATTCTGCTGACATAGGAAACTAAAGAAAAAATTTCTTCATCGGACAAACTACCCTAAAACACATTAAACTTGCCTAACAAAGTGTTAACATTCTTCAAAATTTGACCGAGGCAAAATTATCTTTTCTATTTTTTGGTTCATTATGCATGGCATTAATCTAGGAATGGCAACAGAAATGTAAACATGAATGCATGGCATGGCATAAATGTGAGGCAACGCACACCCACACACCAAAGATGTGCACTGTCCTCAATGCATGAAAACAACACATATATACAAATAACAGAAAAATAAAATGCATGAACATGTGAAATGCAAAGGAGTTTAGGAAGAAGAGGACTCCCATGTGGAGACTTCCCCTCGTGTGACGTGGGTTTTTCTCTTGATAAATGTCCCACGATCAGAGGCTATTCTTTTTCTTCCTTTCACGCTTGGCTTTGAGGCAGTAGTGGAAGCTCTAACTTCCTTGACAACCTGCACTGGCTCCGATGTGGCAGACGAGGCTGGGGCAGTAAGTGTTATGGCGGGCTTCTTCTGAACTTCTTCTTCTTCTAACTCTGGTGGCATTTTTGACTTAACATATTCAACTTGAACTGGCGAGACTGAGACGCTGGCATCTGAGTGTGTCAGGGTATGAACTGATCGGGGACTGGTTGGCATGGCATCATCGCTGACAAAGATTTCTATAGGAAAATCTGGGAAGGCTGGCAGAAAGTCCGGGGACAATCTTTCAAGGGTTTCCCTGATGGCAACATCCCTGGCATGAGTATACTGCCACATTTTGCTCCTCATCTCTCTCTAATTTCTAGAGAATTTTCTCTTGGCGATGACGGATCTGGGAGAGCAATGCCATGAAATCAGCTGGCATGAGAGCGTCAGGCTCTGCCTTCGGCACTTTGGGCTTTAGCGTTGATTCTTTTGCTTTCCTCTTTCCCTTGTCCTTTGACTCGATGGCAGTGAGTTACCTCCATAGGGCCAGTGTAATTGTGGTGCCCTTAATTTCTTGGCTTTTGTCTGAGTCAATTTTGGGCACACCATGCCTCATGCAAATGTTAGAAATTAACAAAGGAAAGAACAAACTTCCTTTAGGCTTACCGGCACATTTATATGCTTCCTCGATGATGATCCGGCCGACATTGATTTTCTGGCCAACAATGATTGAGTGTAGTAGCACCAGCCGTTCCTCCAACACCATTTTGTTGTGGGTGGTTGGCATCAGATTTGCCTTCAAAAAGTGGTTCCACCCCTTTGGTTGAGATTTTAGTGCCAGTCTCTTGATTGTTCGGTGTTCATTGGCGGACTCAATCCATTCCGTGCCTGTTCGTACAGATTCGTCAGCAATTTCTTCCTCTTGAAAGTAGTCATTCACTTGATATACTCCAGATGTTCTTCCTCGGTATCCCCCAATTTGAACATGGCATTGATATAACCCTCATCAAAACGCACGCATGTGCCTCAAATCATCAAGAAAGGGTTATGCTTGGTGGTCAAGTGGGCATAAAATTCCTGGACAATGTTTGCAAAGCTCTCCCCTTTGTTGGCAGAAGAGTTCCCACTTGTGCTTGTTTACGACTGCCATAAAGTCCGGTGGAAGTCCCACGGTTGGCAAATCTTTGAAGTTAAATTGCTTCTCATAGCAAAATGATCTTGAGGCAAAGTTCGCTTCATAATTTTTGTGAATCTCTTCATTGAAAAAGATTTTGAAGGCGTGGATGAGGAAGCCATAAAAACAAGTTGAAAGATTGATCGGTTTGGGGAAAAGAAGAAGAAGAAGAGAATGAATCTTTGTGTTCTTTCGTGATAAAGAAAAACAAAAGAAAAGTGAAGGGTCTTTAACTCTTTGAACGGCTAGGGTAGGTTAAAAGTAAAAAGGTTTAGTGTTTTAATGGGGATATTAAAGTGACCGATTTAAGAGGGGGTAATGATGGGTAATTGCGTGTATGGGAAAAAAGAAAAAATGTTTAAGTGATAAGGATGATGTGATAAGGGTTTAAGTGATAGGGTAGGTTTAAAAGAGTGGAGCGAGAAGGATTTAGGTGATAAGGGTTTAATTTGAATTTAAATTTCAACTTATCCAATTTGGGCGGCTAGGGTAAAGGTTCAAAGACTATTTTCACTTTCTCATGGGCCGACTTTTCACCAAGCTAGGGTAAATCTTTTTCTTCCAAATTTCCAATCGCCACATGCCAAACCCCTGCCCTGGCATTGTATCTGGCACACAAAATTCTCCCAATTTGCAATCGACTCTTGCCAGGTCCCTGTCTCGGCACTATGCCTGGCACACTAAATCTGCACATTCTCCAAGAAAACCTCTCAACGTAGAAAAATCAAAATAAAAAAATTTAAAACTAATAAGAAAAAAAGAAATAAAAATTACTGAAAAGAAAAACATCTAACCTACTATGTAAAAAAATTTCAAAACCTGATGATAATGTTACGGTACCTCTGTAAAGAGGATAACCTCTTTAGCACTCCCCGGATCGCCTTCCAAATAGTTCTTTAACCATTGACCGTTTACCTTGAAAATTTCTCCTGACTTTAAGTTTTTAATGACCATAGCACCATGGACATATGGCTTTACAACTTCAAAAGGGCCTGACCACCTTGACTGGAAACAATTTAAGCCTTGAGTTAAATAACAGAACACGTTGGCCTACCTCACATTGTCTTGGCATTATCCTACTGTCATGCCAAAGTTTGGTCCTCTCTCCTTGTAGAGTCTGGCATTTTCATAAGCTTGTGTTATGAACTCTTCCAACTCATTTACGTCTAGTAGTCTTTTTTCTCTAGCAACTCTCTATGCCATATCAAGCGTTTTGATTGCCCAATATGCACGGTGCTCTATTTCCACCAGTAGGTGGCATGCTTTTCCAAAGACGAGTCTGAATGGTGAAGTACCCAAGGGAGTTTCAAAACCTATCTTGTAAGCCCACAAGGAGTCATATAATCTCAAGGACCAACCATTCCTAGATGGATTTATAGTTTTTTCAAGGATACTCTTGATCTCATTGTTTAAAATCTCGGCTTGCCCATTTGTTTGGGGATGGTATGCCGTGGCAATCCTTTACTGAATTCCATATTTGCACAAAGCTTTAGAGATTAGATTGCATTTAAAATGGGTACCCTCATCATGCATAATCACTCTAGGGGCACCAAATCGAGTAAAAATGTGTTTGTGCAAGAATTTGGCAACAACCTTGGCATCGTTCTTTGGCAATGCAACAACCTCAACCCATTTTGAAACGTAGTCAACAGCCACGAGGATGTATAAGTTACCAAATGATAGAGGAAATGGAACCATGAAGTCTATCCCCCATACATCAAATAAGTCCACAGACATGATGTTTTGGAGTGGCAGTTGGTATCTGCCAGAGATGTTTCTTGTCCACTGGCATTGATCACATGCCTTGGCATATTTATGGGCATCTTTGTATTGTGTGGGCCAAAAGAATCCTAACTGCAGCACCTTGGTAGCTTTTTTTCATTCCAGAAAAGTGACCTCCATACGGTGCAACATGGCATAGTTGAAAAATGTTGTGCTGCTCATCCTCTGGCATACACCGTCTTATCACTTGGTCGACACACTGTTTTGAACAATATTGGCTCGTCCTAGTAGTATTGCCTAACTTCTCGTAGGAATATTTTCTTGGCATTGTATGCCAGATTTGGTGGCAGAATATTACTTACCAGGTAGTTGACTATGTCATCATATCATGGCACGACATTGACTGCAAGAAAATACTCATCTGGAAATTTATCTCTTATGGAAACGTTCTTACCATCTTCAAGGTCATGCTCTAGACATGATAGGTGGTCAGCTACTAAGTTTTCACTACCTTTCTTGTCTAGGATCTCGAGGTTAAATTCTTATAGTAGAAGCGTCCATCGGATTAGTCTGGGCTTGGCATTATTCTTTGCCAAAAGGTACTTTAGTGCAGAATAATCTGTATACACCACAACCTTGTTACCAACTAAATCAGATTTGAATTTATCAAAAGCGAATACAACTGCAAGAAATTCTTTCTTGGTTGTGGAATAATTCAGCTGAGCTCCATTTAGTATCTGACTGGCATAATAGATGGTATGAAAAACTTTGTCACGCCGCTATCCCAATACTGTTCTGATGACATAATCGCTGGCATCATACATGAGCTTGAATGGCTCATTCCAATTTGGTACCACGACTATAGGGGCATTAATTATCCTTAAGTTCCTGAAACGCTCTTAACCAAGAACCATCAAATGCAAAAGTGGCATTTTGTTCCAAAAGCAAGCATAAAGGTTTAAAAATTTTAGAAAAATCTTTAATGAAATGATGGTAAAAACCTGCATGTCCCAAAAAACTTCTAATACCTTTTACACTTGTCGGTGGTGAAAATTTCTTGATTACCTCAATTTTTGCTTGGTCGACCTACAATTCTTTCTTGGTTACCTTGTGCCCGAGAACAATGCCCTCTTTCACCATGAAGTGGCATTCCTCAAATTTTTTGCCAAACACTGAGAAATCATCCATGAATACTTCCAAATTTTGTTCAATCATGTCAGAAAAAATGGACATCATGCAATGTTGAAATGTTCCCGGGGCATTACACAACCTGAATGGCATTCTTCTAAAGGTAAATGTCCCATATGGACACGTGAACGTCGTCTTCTCTTGATCTTCTGAAGCTATGGCAATTTGGTTTTATCCTGAATAACCTTATAGAAAGCAGTAAAATGCCTTACCTGTCAGTCTGTCCAACATCTGATCAATGAAGGGAAATGGAAAATGGTCTTTCTTGATGGCATTATTCAGCTTCCTATAATCCATGCACACTCTCCATCCAGTAACATCCTGGAAGGTATTAACTCATTGTTGCTATTTTGAACCACGATCATGCCATCTTTCTTTGGTACACATTGCACCGGGTTGACCCATAAGCTATGAAAAATAGGATAGATTATCTTTGCATCTAGCCATTTGATAATCTCCTTCTTATCAACCTCTCTTTCATGCTCGGGTTCAATATTCTTTGTCCCTCAATGGTCTTCCCATGATATTCCTCCAAGATGATTTTGTGCACGCAAATGGTTGGGCTTATTCCTCGGATATCAGTCAAGGTCCATCCCAACGCTTGCTTGCTTGCAATTGCTTAGAATTTCCAGCAATCATTCCTCCTGATCATTAGTAAGACCAGCATCAATGATCACCGGCAAGGTTGAGTGTTTACCTAAGTAAGCATACTTGAGATGGTCTGGCAGTGATTTGAGCTCCAATTCGGGTGGCTCCTCAATGGATGATTTTGGTGCCATGATCTCTCTGCCAGCCAACTCTAATGGTTCTGGTTGCCCAAAATAGCTTACTTCTACTAAGGCTGCTCTTTCAGTGTCTTCACTTGTTTCACCTACACTGTCACTTCCACTGGCATCATCATCAGTATCTTGGCACAGCTGTGCCACGTCTACCTTAAAAATGGACTCCATCTTATCATTTGCTTGGCATTTGTCTGATTCATCCGCTCATTTGAAAGCTTGAAACACATTAAATGTAACATGCTTATTATTAACGCGCATAGTTAGTTTACCTTTATAAACATCAATTAAGGCTTTACCTGTGGCAAGGAATGGTCTGCCCAATATAATTGGGACATTTAAATCTGCCTCATAATCTAAGATAATAAAGTCAGCTGGGAATATGAATTTATCTACCTTTACCAACACATCCTCAATCTTACCTTTAGGATGTGCAAAGGATCGATCCGCCAACTGAAGTATCACCGTGGTAGGCCTTGCTTCTATGCCAAGCTTTCTGAAAACAGACATTGGCATCAAATTGATGCTGGCTCTCAAGTCACACAATGCCTTACCCATGAATCTGTTGCCAATGGTACAAGAATAGTAAAACTTCCCAGATCTTTTAGCTTTGGTGGCAACTAATTGACTATCATTGCACTGCATCCCTCAGTGAGAGATACAGTTTCGAAATCACCCAGCTTCTTCTTTTTGGACAAGATGTCATTCATGAATTTGATATAGTTGGCCATTTGCTCGAGAGCTTCAACCAATGGTAAATTGATTTGCAATTGTTTAAGTACTTCCAAGAAGCGCTTAAATTGTTGATCCTGCTTGTGCTTTTGTAGTCTTTGTGGAAAAGGTGGAGGTGGATAAACATATGATGGCTCTACCGACTTTGCCAAGGTTCTGCTAACATTCGACTGAGGTATGGCATTGCTTATATCCGCTTCTTTCTTCTTTAGTTCTTTTGGTTCATCTGCTGGCAGTTTCTTCTTCTCCTGGCAACTATTTGGCTGCTTGACAGATGTTTCAACCTCACATTTTTTTCCACTCCATAGAGTCACAACTTTGTATTGTTCATTATGGTTTTGCCCAGCATCCTCTGTATCGCTTGGCAAAGCTCCCTAGGGTCTATTGCTGAGTGCATTGGAAATCTGTCCAATTTGTACCTCTAAGTTCCGCATCAATGCTGCCAAACTCTGGACAGTTGCATCATTCTTCTCCATGTATTCTGTCAAAGTCCCCTGGTTGTTCCTTTGCCCTGCATAAAAATTGTTTTGTGCCCTTTGTGGCATGACATTCTGGTTGACCCCTGGCCTGGAATTGTTCTGATGCTGGGCATTGTTGTTCTACTGTTAGCATTATATTGGTTGCTTCCTTGATTCCCCCAAGCTAAATTTGGGTGTTGCCTCCATCCTGCATTGTAAGTATTGGAATTTAGATGATAATTACGATTAAAATTGCCAACAAAATTTTACCGACTCAGGGTTGGCAGGGCAATCTTCTGTGTGATGATCCTCTCCGCATATTGTACAAAATGGGGCTAATTCCTTAACTTCTTGGGCCTTATAACTCTTTTGCAAAGTTCTTACCGTGCTAGTAAGATTGGAAATCTCAGCGTGGATGGATTTGAGCCCATCTATCTGTAATTTCCCACCAGTTTTAGCGTCGGTCCCAATTCTGGCAGTAGGATATTTAAAATCATTGATTGAAATCCTCTTAAGGATACCAACTGCCTCTATAAAGTTTTTGTCAAACAGTGAGCCATTTGCTAGTGCATCAACAACTATTCTGGTTTACGCATTAAGTACATTGTAGAAGGTCTCTATTTGGGTCCATTTCAAGAATCCATGCATGGGACATCTCCTAACAGATCTTTATATCCCTCCCATGCATCATTATAGGGTCTCATCATCAGTTTGCCTAAATGTGATGATCTCACCCCCTCAACTTGGTGGCGAGTTTAGGTGGCTGGAATCGTAACAAAAATTTCTGGCATAGATCTCCCCATAAGGTGACAGAACCAGGTGGCAAAGAACTTAGCCACGCTTTGCTCTATCTCTCAGAGAAAATGTAAACAACTTTAGCTTCACTATATCCTCCGATACTCCAAGCTGCTGAAATAGCTGGTAGACTTCCATGAAGTGCTTCAAGTGTTGTCTTGGATCTCCAGTAGTTGCTCCATCAAATTGTCATACATTCAAAAGCGTTTGTATCATTACCGGTTTGAGTTCAAAATTGGGTGTATTTACCTCGAGACCAATTTATCCTAGCATCAAATTGTCAATGTTTGGTGTTGAATGTTCTCTAATAGGTCTCTCTTCCCTCATATTAACAGCTGGGGCAACAGGAGCTGCTGGTATTCCATTGTTATTGGGTGGATTTTCATCATTTTTAACGCATCATTTCCTCCATTGCCTTGTTGAGCCATCTCTCGAATATTTTTCTTCAACCTTCACATGGTTCTTTTGATTTTCAGATTGTATAGCCAATCTTCCACCACAAGGCGATTTCTGGTCATACACCGGTTAAAACAAAGAAATAAAATAAAGAACAAAAAAAGAAGACAAGTAAAAATTTAAAAACAACAAATTTCGTTGCAATCTCCGGCAACGGCAACAAAAACTTGTTCGACTGTGTGAATGCTTGGCAAAAGGGTGGAAAATGTATTGGAAATGTATGAAAACAGTGCCAAGACTAAGTTTTTTGTGTGCAATTATACACGGTCTGCAAGTAATAAAATAGTAAGCTGAGTTATCGATCCCACAAGGATTGGCCAAGAGTTTGATTGCTTTGCTTGTTTACTTGTCAAGGAAAAAGTGTTGGTTGATTTGAGGTTGTTTGAAAACAATGATTAAAAGGAAAGAAATAAAAGGAAAACAACGTCGGCACAAGGACAGTTTAAATGAGTGATGAGCGTTGGTAAGGGATGCCTGTTTTTCACACTTTTCATGCCAGCATTTAATAATTTTATGCCTTGATATTATTTGTCGAGCAGATTCAATGTTGGCATTGCCTCTGTCGATGAAAATGCACGAAATTAACCAAGTAAAAGCCCTTATATCTCTATAATGAAGTTTTTCATAAATCAATTTGATTAAGTCCCAATCTATACTCCTAAGGCGTAGACTCACTCCCGAAGTAAGTTCATCTACTTGAACATCTTCCTTCAAAGCATTTGCCTTAGTATCTGGCAATGGATCGTTGCCCCCTAAGTCTGTTAAGATATTAAGGTGCAATAAGCAAACAATGCCAGCGATCACTTGGAAAAGAATTTAGAAAACTGAAGAACATGCCAAATAGAGGAAACAATGCCAAGGCATTTTCAATTATTAAAAACAAAACATAGAAACAACGTTCAATGCAAACATCCCCCACCAACTATTAAATTAGTTCATGGCGAGGGTATCAAACCAAAAACCTTCATCATTTTCTAACAATATCATCATTTAAAAATAAAAGAGAATGGACTAGAAAAGGGTCGGTCAATGTATCCCTTCAAGGTTCAGGCTCTCGGCCAAGCTGGTCAAACCACGTCTTCTTGGTGCAGCCTCTCCTAGCCGATCGTTGATGATTGGTGAATATCTATTATGTGCTTGCTTGAGTTCTTTAAATAGGCGTGCAAGGATAACCTAGGATAAGCCTTGAAAATTGAATTTTGAATGCTTAAGGGAGAAGAGATGTGATCATCTTATCCTATATTTAAATCCTAGGGCTGACGTCATCAAGGTCCAACAACTACTTGGCCGGGCATCAAACTCCTCTTCGCTGCCAACAGGTGCTTCGGCAATTTTTGGTCCATTGCTGCCAATAGCAACTCGACATTCTCTCTAGCATTCCTTCCTTTCTGCGCTGCACTGCTCTTCCATGCCTACAATAATGCCAACAAAGCAACCCTTCATACCGGTATAGCACAATTCCTAACTCCTTATGCAAATGCATGAATTTTAAGGCTAAATGCAACTAAATGTACTGAAAGGCAAGCAAAGATGATGGGAAATAAGTCTAAGATTTAGTAATTTTGAGGAGTTAAAAATCTACACGGATATCTTCCGCCGAAACAACATGACTAAGAAAGACTACTTCTTTAATCCAAAACTGACACTTGCTCAACTTAGCATAAAGCTGATTATCCAACAAGGCTTGCAACACAATTCGTAAATGTCGATCATGATCCTCCTCGGTACGAGAGTACACGAGATTATCATCAATGAAAACTACCAATAATTGATCCAAGAATTCATGGAACACCCAATTCATCATATCTATGAAAGCTGCAGGTGTATTCGTCAACCCAAACGGCATCACCAAAAACTCATAATGTCCATAACGTGTGCGAAAATTAGTCTTCAGTACATCATTATCCTTTATCTTCAACTGTTAGTATCCGATCTCAAATCGATCTTAGAAAACACTGTAGCACCCCAGAATTAATCGAACAAATTGTCAATTCGCGGCAAAGGATACTTATTCTTAATCGTCATCTTGTTCAGTTACCGATAATCAATGCACATCCTCAAAGTTCCATAATTCTTTTTCACGAACAACACGGGTGCTCCCCACGGTGACACACTAGGTCGGATGAACCTACGATCCAACAACTTCTGAAGTTGTGTCTTCAACTCCTTCAGTGCCATGCGATATGGTGCAACCGACACCAAATCCGTATCTACATACGTCTCAATACAAAATTCCACCTCCCTATCTGGCGGTAACCTAGGCAACTCCTCCGAAAACACCCCTAGAAAATCACAAACGGTACGAATATCTTTAGTCCATACTTCTTTCATATTTGGGTTCATAACATAAGCTAGGTATGTTTGACACCCAAGCTCCAACACCTTCTGCGCTTCTAGAGCTAAAACCATATTGGATAAGAACTTAACATTCTCACACACAACCACCACTTCGTAATTATAGGCAAGTTTCAATGAAACTCATTTGGTTACGAATTTGACCATTGCCCCATGCTCAAGTAACCAATCCATACCCAAAATCACATTAAAACCATAAAATGGCAACTCCATCAAATCAGCCACAAACACGTGACCATGAACAACCAAAGAACATTTCCTATACAACCTCATAGTAACAACTGTCTCTCCAAAAGAAATGGTTACTTGCATACCCACATTTAACACTTTTACCAGCTATTACGCAAATGAGCATGCTCATGCAAAATATATGAATGCGTAAAACCAGAATCTATCAGAGAAAGTAATGACATAGACTTCAAGGTAAAAGTACCTGCTATCACATCAGTGTCATTCCTCCTATTGCGATATGTATAGATCCTTGCGGGTCCACCACTCTCAAGTAGAACTGCCATTGTATGATCAACAATCCTCTAACTTTTCTCCTTTCACTAGAAATTACCTCAACCACGCCCACAACCTCTTGGTGGTGCAACATCAAGTGCAGGTGCTTGTCTACCCCTAGCCAGCTATGGATAATCACGTCTCAAATGATCTCCAGATCCACAACCCCAACAAGAATTAGCAACAACCGACAAAGGAGCCTACCCCTCCCTGGCCAATCGTGGACAGTCTCGCCTCATGTGATTTCATGATCCACATACCCATAGGTATTATGTAACGTTCTAACATGGGTACTCTGGCCCTGTAGCCCTCGCCCAGCATTACGTCCACCCCTCTCTATTCAGGGTAGTACCTCCTATCACAGTGTCTCTTAAACTGACCACCATAGAAACCAAAATTCGCAGCTCTCTTCCTCAGAGCCAAAACCTCCCGAACGAGAAGGCAAACCCAGGTTCTGCTCAATGTCCTCCGCTTGTGTAACCAACACATCGAATTTTGTGTAGTCAAATTCTAACATATATGTCTTAACATCCTGTACCAACCTATAATGAAACCGGTCATAGCAGTGTGGCTCATCCGGTGCCAACTTAGGAGCATATTGACTTAGCCTGAAAACTGTACTTCATACTCTGATACAGACATACTGCCCTAAACCAAGGCCATAAACTCATGTTTCTTCTCATCCAAATATCTAACTCCCAGATACTTCATTCGAAAGGCAACTTGAAAGAATTCCCATGTCACGTCGACTTCCATGCCTGAGATCATGGTAGTCCACCAACTATAGACATCCCTATGTAGCAAAGATACCTCACATCCCAGCTTACGAGCATCATTGCACCCCATCTGATCTAAAATCTGATCGGTATTGGCAAACCACTCTTCGGATGCCTCAGGTGCCAACCCTCTAAACTCAACTCCTCTCAGACTTCGTAAATGCTCTAACGAAAAACCCGCATTAACAGCGGCAATAGGTGCTGGTGCAAGTACATGCACTCTAGCCATAGCAGCCTGAAATGCTTTAGTCATTGCTTTATCAAAGGCATCATATCATCGTACATCGGACCAGGTGGTGCAGGTGGTATTGCTCCACTCTCTCAGGAGGATTAGGCGATGGAGGTCGCAAACCTCCAGGAGGTATGGCATTCTCCTTATCTCCTTGCCCCAAAACAACAACACTCGTGCTCGATCGCAATTCTCTCCTCGGTGGTATCATAAAAAATGTATCTAAGGCATGATAATTACTCCAAAAAAAAACAATTAGGCCAGCTTCAAGAAAGGATCCAAGACTTTCATTTTAAATCAAAAACATTTCATAGCTATAGTAATAAGGCCATGTGTCCCAAAAATACCCTGGCATAGAATATATCAATCACCATATGTATAAACAATCACCGTGCATAACCCCCTTAACCAGGTTTAGCCAAAACCAAGCTAAAAGGGCTACATTAGGTTTGTCGAAGCAAACCTGAACTATAAACCTAAAACGGGTCCATTTTTTCCTTTTTATCTTATCTAAATGCATTGATTTAGATCCTAAGGTAAACTAGCATCAACTAATAGATAACAAATGATTAGATTTCAAAATAAGGTTCAATTGCTCAAACATGCACTTCAGCGACCAAAATGTAATTTTCATAAATTATAGGGACTTATTTGATTTTCAAGTTACCAAACCTTAATTAATCAGATTTCATGCTCGCATGTCAAATTCTAGCTTAAAACAAACATCTGAACTCATATAATTGCATACATAACATTTAGGGACTAAAATGCACAATTTCAAACTTCAGCAAACAGAAACCTAAAGAAACACACTGCGTACCGATATGGACCGAACCGTAAATATACGGTTTAACTAACATAATGGCTCTGCATACCGATACTTTCATTCTCTCATCGATACGGTATATCAGACAGCCCGTATCGATATGGTGCTACCCTCGTACTGATCCCTTAAGAAATATTTTTGAAAACCAGATTCCAGTAGCTAAAGAGCGTACTGGTATGGGAGCCCATGTACTGAAACTAATGTATAATTTCCTCTAAGCGTATCAATATGGTGGCAATACGTACTGATACCCTTTGTAAAATTTCATAGCTACGAGCCTCACCAGACTCCGCGTACTGAAACCAAGGTACTCGTACCTCTACGCAAAGTCCTTTAATGACCTCTAGGCCCACCATATGACACTTTGGCTCACTCTAAACATTACCAAACCTTACATAAATATCATAAATCATCAATAGCATACTTATCTCAATCATTCAAGCACTTAAAGCAACTTATCCAAGCATAACTCAAATCTCCACAACATCTATAGGCATGCTTCCTACTCAACATTCAAAACATGGTTTCAAGCCATATGCAAGGCTTAAAGAGTAAAACATGTATAAAAATCATTATAAAACATAACCCGTCACATGATACATCATTAATTATATTGGCTTACAAGTGATCATCAACCAAGTTCCACTTTACAAAATATTACATCTGATACACGAATTCACAACTGTCCTCTTAACACTTCATGCAATCTCAATTGAAATTCAAGGTACAATAAAAACTGGGTACAATTACAACCTAATCATCGGTCAGATGCATAATCCACTAATTGGAGTTTTCGGTACCATATAACCCTTCAACTGTTAGGATGCTTGGATGGAGTTTTCGGTACACATAAACCCCTTAACATCCAAGGCAACTTTTTATAGTGCACTATCAATCCTACGACCGACCAACTATATCCGATAACATTTTAAATCACATCACTTTTCAATATAATTCATTTAAACCATGTATCTTACTATTTTATATGCATCAACAAAACCATTTACAATGCATCAACCATGCATTAACAAGTATATCACAATACTTCATGAACCATTTCCCAAATGCATTCATCATCATTACATGATCAAAAATAGTATAAAACGTACTTTAAACCATGCATAAACAGTAGGTATCATGTAATTCAAAAACAAGCGCATAAAACTAATTTCGCCAATCGAAAACGAGAGAGATTTCTTTTCATACTTACATCTGAGTTTAAACCAGCATATCAAGCTTAATTTAAACTCCCTTTACAACCTTTAAACCAATTCAAAGCTGAATTCCACGTTCTCACTCACCGACTATGCAAAACTTTGATCGCCGATGCGAATCCAAGCCTCCAAGGCTTTCGAAACCTCACTTCCAGCTTGAAGATCAACCTCCCCTGTTTTAACCACACACAAAAAAGGATTCAATGAATCAAAATGCATTCAACAACCCAACAACATCAATTCACAATAAACTTCTTCAATCTCTAACCAATTTTGCTCCACAACAATCGAAAACAACATCAGACACCTTCCAACCTTAACCCAACCAAAAGCTAAAGGTTTGATCCAACAATTATCATCAATAAACATCCAAAAACACAATTACAACATCCTTATACCTCCAACATTTATTAAACATCCACAACTCCTCAAAAACTCATAACTAATAACCTGGAAAATTAGAGACTCGCCTAGTTTCGGGATTCCAATGTTAAAACCAACTTATTAACATTATAAGACATCAAAATGATGTTCTAATCCAATCAAGAACATAGCAAAACAGATCCAATATGAAAATCAATCAATCTCATCAATTAAACCTTGATTTAACTAATTTTCCATAATTAAATCATTAAAACTCATTAGAAAACATTTATAAAGGATCAATAACTTGGGAATTTCAGTAAAAAATCATTCATTAGAGGAGAAGAACGAAGCTCAACTCTAATGCTGACTTTCCCTCTTAATTGAATGGATTTACATGAGAAAACAAGATTAAAACAATAAGGTTTTGATACAAAACAATCAAGAACTCATTTGAAAACAAAGGATTGAAGAAATCAAGAAGTTCACTGAAAATTTTGAAGAAGAAATGACTGTTTGGCTGGACAGAATTTGAGAGAAAATCTTTTAGAGAAAAGTTAGTTACTTAAAGTTTGTTTTTTGAAATTAATTATAAAGTTAATTCTCCAAGCCTATTTATACCCATTTAAAACCTTTTAAAAATGGCCACTTAAGGAGAAAAGTCTGATATGAATTTAGCCAAATAGCTCTTTAAAGATTCTAAATTTTGACCTTTTTCCAAAATAGTTTTTCATCTTTACATTTTGGTCACTAGCCAAAATTCTAAATTTTGAAATTCCATTTTTCAAAATTGATTGGACCAAAAAATATACACATTAAAAATGATTTTAGGATATTTTTCCACATTTTTTTCTCACTCAAAAATATTTATTCCGATTTAATCCCGAAACAGACTCGAATCTCCAATCCTAATCCACCGGACCGTCTAATCAACCTAGAAAATACCTAGGCCCAAAACCGGGGTGTTACATGCTCGACATGACTTTCTAATGAACTTCTGACTCTCTTGATGCCTAGAAGTTAATAACATTAATGTTAAGGTAATACATGTCTGCGTGAACCCTAACAACCCTATTATTTGTTTAAGAACTCCCTCTTAGTCGTTGAAACCCTAAACTTATGTCCAAGATGGATTAAAACTAAGTTAACAGCTTAGCCCCACTGTTCATGTTTGTATAACCTAACTTTGTCGATATTAAGCCATATATCAATAGTTAGAAGGCTTCTCTCGATAGCTCTTACAATAACTACGCATGAAGTACGATGAACAAAATAGATAAAGGAAGAAACAACTATAGAATTAATAAAGGACAATCAAAACATAAAATCCCAGGATGCAACAATACCAACTAAAGTACTTAGCTCATGTCTGTAATCACTCATTTTTGACCGGGTTTTAGTGTTATTAGTATTATTTTAATGGTAGTATTATTAATATAAAATTAATGAAAAATAATAATAAAAATAAAAAAGGTAAAAAATATATATTATTATTAAAAAAAATTGTGTGGAGCAGGGAGCTCCACGTCACCCCATTTCACCCACCCCATGCCTATAAATACAAGGCATGGGGGCAGCCAATTTCACGCCCAAAAAATTGGCAAAATTGTCATGCAATTGGCTCCCCAATTGGGAGCATGGCCGGCCGCAAGGCTGGCCGGGGTTGGGGGCAGTGCCCTCGGCCCCAGTTGGTTCGATCCAACATTCGATCGGGGTCTTATTTTAGGTCCGATCTAGTTAATATTTTTGGAGAGGGCGTGGTAGATCCCGGTGGGGTTCAGTCGGGGTTCGTCATTCGAGCTCCTAGTTAGGTATATTTTCTTTCCTCTTTATTAGTGTTGTAATTTTTATAATTTAATGAAGTATTAGTTATTTTAAAATTATAGTCTTATTTTTTAGTTTGTATGTTTATGTTTTAGATTAGTATTTAATATGTTTTAAATTTGTGTTTTATATTAATATTTTATTTATGTTAGATTTGTTTTTATTTATGTGTTGGAATAATATTTATTGGTGTTTTAAATTAATATTTATTAATGTTAGTATTTTATTTATGTTAGATATGTTTTTATTTATGAGTTAGATTAATATTTATGTATGTATGTTTTAGAATAGTATTTTATTTATGCTGAATTTGTTTTTTATTTGTGTTAGATTAATATTTAGGAATGTTAGGATTTTATTTATGTCAGATATGTTTTCATTTATGAGTTATATTAATATTTATATATGTATGTTTCAGATTAATATTTTATTTATGTTAGATTATTATTTTATTATATTAGTATTTATTTATATTTTTATCGCTTTGTATTTATTTTGCTTTCTAAGGTTGCATAATGGAATATAAATTGTCAATGCGGTGTCATTTTATCCGAGCGTAAACGGGGCCAGTATCAGGCGTAGTGATAGTGGTTAGGCGTTTACTCTCGGATAACGGGGCTTTTAAAATTTATTCGCAATTATAACCAAATTTTAAACTAATCGTCACTTTAACCCGAAAAATCCAATATTAATAAAGCGGTAATTATTAAAGTACCAATTTTGGGCGGTGTGGGGTGCTAATCATTCCCCATCCGTAACCGACTCCCGAACTCAAAGTTTTTGAATCTCTGGTTTTATGGTGTCCGGCCTACCTCAGTGGCCGGTGGCGACTCCCTTTCTTTAAATAAAATACAATATTTTTAAAACCCCACGGAATAAATATTTTAATACCCAAAAAACTACAAACACATCGAAAACTACATTTTTTTAGCGAAAAGGGGACATCGCTACAGATGGCGACTCCGCTGGGGACAATTTTTTGTTTTTCGAAAACCAAAAAGAGAGTCAAGCTTTTTATTACCGCTTTATTAATATTAGAAATTCCGGGTTAAAGTGACTATTAAATTAACATTCGGTTATAATTGCGCATTTATTTTAACGTATTTAAAATATGGCATATAAACCCGTTTTTTAAGTGGGGGGAAGACGCTAATGCTTTCGTGGAGATATTGTTCTCCCGTATGGGCCTAGCAAGTACCTTCGGGGCTAGAGTACCTTATGCTTTCGTAAGGATATCGTTCCTTCGTACGGGCATAAGCGAATGGGTCCCCCTGAATTGAACCCGGTTGAAAGGAGCCTATAATGGGTGATGATCGGGGGCCTTGCTACTCTTAGTAGAGGACAGCAAGGACAATTCGGGTACCTCCTAGCACCAACACTGCATGTAGAGAACATATAGAAACCCACCCCTTTAGAGCCATGCGGATAACCTCAGGTGTTTTAGACGGGATAAATAGGTTTTTTGTTTGTTTACCTTATTTTATTTTATTTGTCCTTTTATTTATGTATTTATTATTTTTATCCGGTACTAACTCATTTTTTGTGTTTTATTTTTATTTTACACATACTTTTGTTGCATTATCATTGCATCCAAATTACATAGAGACGTTGATTCAAGTGGTTTGCCCGATTAGAAAATCTTTCATCGTGGAAAAAAGGTGTCTTAGGAAGGACGACATCGATCCAGTCGCGCGACATCGATCAGAGATTAATCAACAGATCCGAAGTAACAATTTGCCGAGCAAGCGTGTAATGCCAAAGTATACACACGAGACCCTGATGGTGGACATACGACGAGTTGCAAGGCGTAGCTACCGAAGCAGCGACTCTCCGACCTTTCGTAACCCCGGACATGGAATAAGCACCAAGGTTTATCAAGTTGCTCAGAGCTGTCGAGGAGCTAGGAGGTAGAGCTAGGGCTTATGTGTAGAATTTTATTTTGTAATTAAGACTTTTTGTAATAGACTTTTTTTGTAATAGGGACTCCTTTTGTAATATGGACCTTTTTTGTAATATGGACCCTTTAATTCCCATGAAAGTCGTTCGAAAAGGTGATTACCAGCGGAATCAACGCCTTTATTTACATTCATGTTGCATATCATGACATGGTGTTGATTCAAGAACAGTTCATTAAAAGGCTTTCAAAATAGAAAAAGTTTGCTTTGCCGGGAACAATAATATTACAGTATCAAGTTAGGCCGAGCAAAAACCAATCGCGAAAGAAGACGATACGATAGTAAGGTACGTGCGACGCAGAACCCCAATTTTAAATCTTCACATTTGACCATTTTTTTAAAAAATCTCATATTTTAATTTAACTCATTTAAAAAAAATTGAAATATTATTATTTTGCTTTGAAACTTCTTCCCTCAGAAAACTTTCAGAATAATAATAATAACAAAACGAAACCTAAAAGTTTCATTTTTTAAGTTAAAACTTTTTGATAATAAAAAGGGGAATTTTTAAACCAAATGATCCTTGAAAATTTTAATTTAAACCCCAAAAAGTTTTAAAGTACTCCCCTAGGACCGATAGAATCCATCCATGTTTAGACGTACCCAGATCTACAGAAGAAAATATATTGTCTGATGTCCTTTTCAGAAGCTACAAAAATAAAGATTATGACGCCACGAGTCCATAGAATGGAATAAGAGGAGAAGACGGAGTCATCCATCATCCTGAAGACGACGTCGAGACGTGGAGCACAGGTTTTGCTTCCCGAAGTCAAGGTGTCCAGAATAAATTCAACTGTTGCCTGTAATTCATTATTAATTTCTTGCAAACATACATTTTCTCTATTGAAAGTTTTTCAAAGACTGTTCGAGAATCAACATCGCATTTGCATGCATTCTCGCATTTATAGGGTATTGATTCCCGAAGTGGTTCCTCAAATCTCAGAAATCGTTCATAATTGGCAAAGGGTCGTCTGGTCAGATATTAGAGGGCACAGATCCAGGGTTTTGTCCCAGAACAAGATCAGAGACAATAGAAGAGGAACCATCTAAAGACTTCAGGTCAGACACGGTAAGGAGACACGGTACTGGTAATGAGCAAAGTAAAGTGCAAGAGTTGAAAGAAGTAGAGGGAGGACGTGATGAATCAGATGAATACTTTGACGAAAGGTAAGCGATCCATCAAACCGAAAGATGAACCGATTAAGGATCAGAATAGAGAGCGAGATAGTCAGAATTCTACCTCCAAGTCAGCCAAATACGACAAATTGAACCCTTTTTGAGACCTGCATCAATAAACAGGCGGAAGGTATGCTTGAGTCGGGCTTTCAAAAAATAGAGCTCGGTCCAGAAGAAACTTGAGAAGCAAGTAATGAAAAGAAGTATATCTTGATTCCTGTGAGGTACACCGAACTACTCCTAATGTTCATTGACAAGAGCCTTATTACCTCGGTGAAGTCTCTAGCGAAGAGACCGTCTTATCCGAGAGATTACGACACACGTGCTAGAGGCAGTTACCGGTTAGGAAGTTTGGGTCACGGTATTGAGGATTGCAGGGCCCTGAGGAATGAGTTCAAGATCTTATCGCGATGAGGATTTTAGGTTTCAAAGACAGAGTTCCCCAATTCTATAGTGAGCTAACAATCACCCGAGGGGCAAAGTTGAGGAGGAATCGATATCCAGGACAAAGTTCGAGTAATACCGAAATGAGTCACTCAAGTGAGTTAAATTTGAAGATCGGAGATAGGGGCATCCCAGGAGAGGGATATTCTTTCGAGTTCAGCCAGCTCAGATAAGAGAGAGATAACTTGGGTAAAATTGAATTTGCAGAATGATCATCATAAGCTTTCCTGAGTGTTTAAGAATATAAGATTGGGTCACCTTTAAAGAATAGATGAACGGTGTTGTCCAGTTGAAAGACGACTCGGAATATTGAAAGAAGAGAAACTAGTCAAGCAAGAATCAAGTCAGGATGTTATCAGGTACGTTTAAGGAAATTGGGAATAGGTACGATAGTCTCCAGAGATGAGCTACAGAATTACTTAGCCATTAACAAGAGTTTTAGAAACAAGTTTACGACAGAGCAATGACAATTCAACACTCTTCAGCTAGAAAGGGCAACTTCCAAGCTACGATAGACTAAGCATGGGATAGATGAAGACCCGAAGATCGATATTACTCGAGCAGGTAAGGCGGCTCAACAAGGTGGCAGGCTTTGTTAGAACATGGATCAAGTGTTGGACTACAGAGGCAAGCTGACCGGACTACTAGATGAAGTTAAGAAAATAGGCACTGAAGCTTATCAGTAACTGTAAATATCTAATATATGATATAATGAAACCTTTTGGCCTCAATGAACGTCGTTCTATGGGGATCACTTTTGGAATCAATACCTTATTGCATTCATGTTTATATTTTAGGATTGCATTGCATTGCTTTGCACGATCCTGGCATGTTTTACATGACATTATCAGTACCTTGCATTATTATTACCTTGCATAAACTTTATGAGGAGTAATTCAAAGACCAATTAGGGTTTTATCATGGATAAAAGAATTGAAGACACTCAAAAATCAAGATTCGAGCAGTTAGAAGATGGACTCGAGAGAAAAAGAGAGAAAAAAAGAAGTTTGATGCCTTTAATGCAAGAAAGCTCTGTTTGAACCCTGGTTTGGTCGTTCTTCCAGATTCCAAAGATTCCCAGATTTGTACATGATGACGGAATAAGATGCCCCAAGATTCACGTGACCATATTCTGCAAAAAATGGAGGGCTGCATTGAAAAATTACCGATCCACTACTTCCCCGACAGTCTAGCAGGACCTACCGTGATATGATATGCTTTGGACCTAGCACCAAGTCGTCAGTATCTTCAGGGTACGAAGATGAAACCTGATGAAGAGGAAAGTAACTTCCATGCCATCTTTCTTATTTCTTCTTTGATAAGGTGCCCGGGAAAATGAATACCAGCTTTGAGGACTTCATGACAGTTGGATAGAGAATCGAACATGCACTCCGGGACCTAAGTTTAAAAGACCAGACATGCCTAGGAGCAGAAGGAAATAATGAGATAAATGGGTACCACTTTCAAGGTTCTTGTGGCCGTAAAAGAAGAAGACAGACTGACACAACGGGGTCATCAAGGAAAATTCCTCGGACAAGCGCAAATTGGGAAGTGTTCGAAGCATCCATCTCAGACATATGGCCTCATTTGGTAGGGGGTCACTATCTTGCTCCTAGACCGATAAAGATTGCACCTAATCCATCTGCCCATAGTTTTGACTCGAGTAGCACATGCGAGTTCCATACGGGGGCACCGGGGCATCCCTCCAGAAAATGTAGACCTTTATTGGAGGAGATCAAGAAGCTGATCAATGATGGGACCTTGACGAGAGAGTTGAATCAGCGGTGGAAAAACAAGAGAAGTGGCACAAGCCTACACTACCTTGAAAGGGTCGGAATGAGTTAGTACCCTAGAGATAGTACAAAGGTCCCTACAGTTTTCTCATCATTTCACAAAGAATATCTCAACAGAAACAAAAAACTCATCATTTGTCAGAATAACAGATCACATTTCCATTAAGAAAGCATTTTTACATTTTTGATTCTGTAAACATTTTATAGGGTAGTTTTTGTTCTCCCATATGCATATATACACATTTTTGAATAGACATATGTATATATCATTTCTATACCAGGTCCTCAAATTTTGAATGCAACAGTACATTTGCTTCAGACCCAAAGATCAACTCTAAGTTGCATATATTTAGAAGAGATTGAATGTTGTGGGGATACTGTAAATGTGAGTATCTGCTAGTTTACTTAGGCCAACAGAGGAACAAAGTGAGTGTTTAGACAATGGGCAGTTCCCATTTTAAGAATTTATCTTCTCAGGCACTTATCGTTTAAGATCCTTGAAACAAAAGTTGACCCTAAACCTCTACCCCCTGAAGGCATTCTCAGGACATATGTGAATTTGACAACGAATGATATTATTTTACTTTACCAGAAGACAGAGATGAGTCTAGATAGATTGGATACGAAGATCAGAAAATCATCAGAAGAAAGTGGTTGAAAACAAGGATATGTCCAAACGAAAAACCAAAGAAAAGAAGAGAAATGGTAATCAGAAGGCCGAAGCAATCCAGATCAAGTAAATATCAGAAGAGTTGCAGAGAGGCAAGTAACTTCGAGCAGAAGATATCATCAATACCCAGTATAGATACGTGTTGATTCGAGGATACATTTATAGACTTGAATAAGAAGAAAGAGATTCAAGGCTAAAAACCCAAAATGGGCAGTATAAAACAAAAAAGAAAAAGAAAACAAAACAAAAAAGAGAAGAAAAGAAAAAATAAAATAAAATAAAATAAAAAAGAAGAGAGAGAGAAAAAAAGAGAAAAAATAAGAAAAGAAAAAAGAAAAAGAAAGAAAGAAAGAATATTGTATATGCTTCACACACAGATCAATCAATACAAGAACAAGACTTCAACTATGAGCAAGAGACACAAGGAATCCACATTTCAAGTATAGAAGCTCGAATTAAAGCCAAGTCAAGACAAGTCGGCCCGAAGATTACCAATTTCGAAAAAGGAAATGACCTCTAGGGTGAAAACCCAAAAATGGGCAGTCTAGAGTGATCCTGAAAATGAAGAAAAAGAGTAGTCTGCCTGAGCATGCTGGCATCAATATCTAACCAAAATACACTGATCCGAAGGTACAGAAGAAGGAAGTGACCTCTAGGGTGAAAACCTAAAAATGGGCAGTCTAGAGCGATCCAAGAGAAAAAGTGAAAAAGAAGAATAGAAAAAAGAAGAGAAAATAAGAAAGAAAGAATAACATTTCATCTGGGCGTGCCAATCACAAGAATTCTCATAAATGTATTCGTAGTCCTTCATTCAAGAAATCTCAGTTTCAAGGAGTTTTGGAGGATCAAACATTCTTGAACAGAAAATGAACATCAGTATATAGCCAGAATGCAAGGCGGCCTACAGTAAAAAGAAAGGAAATGAACTCTAGGGTGAAAACCCGAAAACGGGCAGTCTAGAGTGATCCAAAAAGGGGAAGGAATAATGGGCATATCCAAGTTACACAAGTACAGAAATACTGTTTCACTTAACCATAAACCAAAGGCCTACATTACAAGCCCCAAAGACCATTCTGGTCATCCATAGATATCCAAGTTGAATGAGAATGTCTTCAGATTTCATTCCGCCTATAAGGGTTAACTTTGCTTCAAGGAATGTCAAACTTCGAAGTGCTTGATCGACACCCAAATGAGGGAAGGATGGGGCATGGTGAGATAGTGAGATTAAGAGTGCCACCTTAAATGGGGTAGAAACTAGGTAGGGTTGTTCCTCTCAAAAGCCTATTAGACCAGAAGAAACTATACATTGGCATATATCTCCACAATGGTCAAGATCTTCTAAATATGCGCTTAATTAGAGTTGATCTCTGGCAACTTGAAACAGATGCGCTATGGTGCTTGACATTTAGGGGGCAAACATGTTTTAAAAGGTTTGACATTTTTTCCCAAAGTTTTGATGTTTACCATTTCCCCCAAACATTAGTTTTTAAAAATGTTTGGCAATACACTTCAAATTTTGTTTACCATTCTCCAAGCATTATTTAAAAAAATGTTTGGTCCTTAAAAAAGAAGAAAAGAAAAAGATGTTTACCATTTGTTCCAAACAATGTTTTCAAAATGTTTGGTATCCCGTCCAAGTTGTGATTTTCGAAATGACTGTTATCTTTTCAAACAATCATTATTTTTGAAATATACACAAGTAAATTGCCTTTTGCATTACTTTAAAACTGAATGATGATGAGATTTAAAGTATAGGAACCGAGAGTTAGTTCCCGTCGAAGTGCTACGAGAAGATCAAGGATGAGCTCAGGGGATGGAAGCATTTTGGCTCACCCTGGTGACTAGAAATAGATCAAAGCTCTGTGTGATGGGTCAGAAAATTCAAAGCAGTGGAGCCTGTGGTTGAATGGGGCAACGCCAAGCGAAGAATATGACAAGGGTTCTTATAAAAATAATATAAGAACCAGAGGATCATTTATGAAGACGGGTGATAACTCTGAAGACAAGAAAGCCTTCCGCACAAAAGGTTTAAAAGCATGTTCAAATGAGGATTTAAGAGCATACAGTGAAGAAGTAAAGAGATGAAGAAATCTGAGGAGCGACCTTTCAGAGTGTAAGACTTTAAAACGAAAAAGGGCCAGAAAGAAAAAAAATAGAGGGAAAAGAAAAAAAAGAAAAAAGAAAAAATAAGAAGAAAAAGAAAAAAAGAGAAAAAAAGAAGAAAAGAAAAAAAAATGAGAAGAGAGAAAAGAGAAAAAGAGGAGAAAGAAAGCATTACATCGCATGCATCATATAGATAGGGGCATGTCAATTTTTTCTTATTTTGGACAGGTACCTGAAGAAATATCAAAGAGTATTAAGAACTGGATTTCATTAAAGATGAAAGTTTTGGCAGCCACCTTCGGCGTGAGTCCCCAAAATTTGAAAAAAGATTTTGGCAGCCACCTTCGGCGTGAGTCCCTAAAATTTGAAGAAAGATTTCGGCAGCTATAGTAGCGTGAGTCCTAGAAGATCGGTAGCCATTTTCGGCGTGAATTCCAAAATTTAAAGAAAGTTTTGGCAGCCATTTTCGGCATGAGTCCCCAAATTTAAAGAAAGTATTGGCAGCCATTTTCGGCGTGAGTCCCCAAATTAAAGAAAGATTGGCAGCCATTTTCGGTGTGAGCCCCAAA
Source organism: Hibiscus mutabilis (assembly GCA_019671005.1). Taxonomy (NCBI): domain Eukaryota; kingdom Viridiplantae; phylum Streptophyta; class Magnoliopsida; order Malvales; family Malvaceae; genus Hibiscus; species Hibiscus mutabilis. The sequence continues at coordinate 41,904,551 of CM033748.1, forward strand.
TTAAAGAAAGATTGGCAGCCATTTCCGGCGTGAGTCCCCAAATTAAAGAAAGATTGGTAGCCATTTTCGGCGTGAGCCCCAAATTAAAGAAAGTTTGGCAGCCATTTTCGGCGTGAGTCCCCAAATTGAAGAAAGAAAGATCGGCAACCATTTTCGGTGTGAGTCCCCAAATTTAAAGAAAGATTGGCAGCCATTCTCGGCGTGAGTCCCCAAATTTGAAGAAAAATCGGTAGCCATTTTCGGCGTGAATCCCCAAATTGAAGAAAGATTTTGGCAGCTATAGTAGCGTGAGTCCTAGAAGATCGTTAGGCATTTTCGGTGTGAATCCCCAAATCTGAAGAAAGGTCGGTAGCCATTTTCGGCGTGAATCCCAAAATTTGAAGAAAGATTTCGGCAACTATAATAGCGTGAGTCCTAGAAGATCGGTAGCCATTTTTGGCGTGAATCCCCAAATTGAAGAAAGATTTCGGCAGCTATAGCAGCTTGAGTCCTAGTAGATCAGCAGCCATTTTCGGTGTGAGTCCCCAAATTTAAAGAAGATTTTGGCAGCCACCTTCGGCGTGAGTCCCCAAAATTTGAAGAAAGATTTCGGCAGCTATAGTAGCGTGAGTCCTAGAAGATTGGTAGCCATTTTCGGCGTGAATCCCCGAATATGAAGAAAGGTCGGTAGCAATTTTTGGTGTGAATCCCAAAATTTGAAGAAAGATTTCAGCAACTATAATAGCGTGAGTCCTAGAAGATCGGTAGCCATTTTCGGCGTGAATCCCCAAATTGAAGAAAGATTTCGGCAGCTATAGCAGCGTGAGTCCTAGAAGATCGGCGACCATTTTCGGTGTGAGTTCCCAAATTTAAAGAAGATTTTGGCAGCCACCTTCGGCGTGAGTCCCCAAAATTTGAAGAAAGATTTCGGCAGCTATAGTAGCGTGAGTCCTAGAAGATTGGTAGCCATTTTCAGCGTGAATCCCCAAATTGAAGAAAGATTTTGGCAGCTATAGCAGCGTGAGTCCTAGAAGATCGGCATCCATTTTCGGCGTGAGTCCCCAAATTTAAAGAAGAAAGTTTGGCAGCCACCTTCGGCGTGAGTCCCCAAAATTTGAAGAAAGATTTCGGCAGCTATAGTAGCGTGAGTCCTAGAAGATTGGTAGCCATTTTCGGCGTGAATCCCCGAATCTTAAGAAAGGTCGGTAACCATTTTTGGCGTGAATCCCAAAATTGAAGAAAGATTTCGGCAGCTATAGCAGCGTGAGTCGTAGAAGATCGGCAGCCATGTTCGGCGTGAATCCCCAAATTGAAGAAAGATTTTGGCAGCCATTTTTGGTGTGAGTCCCCAAATTTAAAGAAAGTTTTGGCAGCCATTTTCGGCGTGAGTCCCCAAATTTGAAGAAAGTTTGGCAGCCATTTTCGGCGTGAGTCCCCAAATTTGAAAAAAAAATCGGTAGCCATTTTCGGCGTGAATCCCCAAATTGAAGAAAGATTTTTACAGCTATAGCAGCGTGAGTCCTAGAAGATCGGCAACTATTTTCGGTGTGATTCCCCAAATTCGAAGAAAGTTTTGGCAGCCATTTTCGGCGTGAGTCCCCAAACTTGAAGAAAGTTTGGCAGCCATTTTCGGCGTGAGTCCCTAAATTTGAAGAAAGATCGGTAGCCATTTTTGGCGTGAATCCCCAAATTGAAAAAAGATATCGGCAGCCATAGCGGCATGAGGCCCAGATGTTAGATCCTTCGGGTCATCGGTAAGTCCTTTGGGCACGATGTTAAGTCATTTGAGCCACCAGTAAGTCTTTCGAGCATGGTGATAAGTCATTTAGGCCATTAGTAAGTCCTTTGGGCATGATGCAGCAGTCTTAAGTAGCGTAAGTCCAAAGATATCAACGGCCTTGTAAAAAAACGAGATAGAAAAAAGAATAGAAGAAAAAAGGAAGAAAAAAAGGAAGAAAAAAGAAAACAGAAAAAGGAAAAAAGAAAAAAAGAGAAAAAGAAGAGAAAAGAGAAATTCAAAGATAAAGGTTCTATATAGGAAGGGCCTATATTTTCAAGCTCCCGTAGCGAGAGGTTCTATGTAGGAAGAATCCGCTGCTCCGAGGCTTCAGGAGCTAAAAGTTTTGTATAGGAAGGGCTCGCAGCTCCAGGGTAAAGACTAGCAGTTCTATATAGGAAGAACTCCCAGCCGAAGGAATTCACCCATGATACACAAGGTTTTATATAGGGAAAACCTGTTGTGCTGAAAGCGAAGAGTCCTATATAGGAAGGGCTCCGAGCTTTACTGTCTTAGAGTGAGAGATTCTATATAGGAAGAACCCGTAGCTCCGAGATTTCAGAAGCTAAAAGTTCTATATAGGAAGGACTGACGGCTCCAGGGTGAAGACTAGCAGTCCTATATAGGAAGAACTCCCAGCTGAAGGAATTCACCCATGATACACAAGGTTTTATATAGGGAAAACCTATTTTGTTGAAAGCGAAGAGTCCTATATAGGAAGGGCTCTGAGCTTTACTGTCTTAGAGTGAGAGGTTCTATATAGGAAGAACCCGTAGCTCTGAGATTTCAGAAGCTAAAAGTTCTATATAGGAAGAACTGTAAGGCTCCAGGGTTTTAAGACTAGCAGTTCTATATAGGAGGAACTCCCAGTCGGAAGAATCCATCAGCGGCGCAAAAGGTTTTATATAGGAGAAACCAGCATTGAAGGTGAAGATTTCTATATAGGAAGGACTCCAAGCTTTACCGTCTCAGAGTGAAAAGTTCTATATAGGAGGGACTCGTAACTCAAGACTTCAGAATGAAAGGTTCTATATAGGGATGACCTATAGTTCCAAGATCAGAAGGTGAAGAAGTTCTATATAGGAAGAACTTACAAGCTTGAAGATTCAGCTAAGGAAGAGCGAAGAGTTACAGAAGAACACGTGATTCCGAAGCCAAAGACAAGAAAGTAGGTCAAAAATGAGTGCTTTTGATCTTTGCTTTGTCCTCGTTTCACAAGAACAAGCAAAGGGGGGCAACTGTAATCACTCATTTTTGACCGGGTTTTAGTGTTTTATATTAATATTTTATTTATGTTAGATTTGTTTTTATTTATGTGTTGGAATAATATTTATTGGTGTTTTAAATTAATATTTATGAATGATAGTATTTTATTTATGTTAGATATGTTTTTATTTATGAGTTAGATTAATATTTATGTATGTATGTTTTAGAATAGTATTTTATTTATGCTGAATTTGTTTTTTATTTGTGTTAGATTAATATTTAGGAATGTTAGTATTTTATTTATGTCAGATATGTTTTCATTTATGAGTTAGATTAATATTTATATATGTATGTTTCGGATTAATATTTTATTTATGTTAGATTATTATTTTATTATATTAGTATTTATTTATATTTTTATTTCTTTGCATTTATTTTGCTTTCTAAGGTTGCATAATGGAATAAAAATTGTCAATGCGGTGTCCTTTTATCCGAGCGTAAACGGGGCCAGTATCAGACGTAGTGATAGTGGTTGGGCGTTTACTCTCGGATAACGGGGCCTTTAAAATTTATTCGCAATTATAACCGAATTTTAAACTAATCGTCACTTTAACCCAGAAAATCCAATATTAATAAAGCGGTAATTATTAAAGTACCAATTTTGGGCGGTGTGGGGGTGCTAATCCTTCCCCATCCGTAACCGACTCCCGAACTCAAAGTTTTTGAATCTCTGGTTTTATGGTGTCCGGCCTACCTCAGTGGTCGGTGGCGACTCCCTTTCTTTAAATAAAATACGGTATTTTTAAAACCCCATAGAATAAATATTTTAATACCCAAAAAACTACAAACACATCAAAAACCACGTTTTTTAGTGAAAAAGGGGCATCGCTACAATGTCTGAGCGTAAAACATCTATAAAAAATATTAAAGTACGATAGTTTATCAAGAAAGGAAAAGAAATGAGTGAAGCATCCTCGACAAACTCCCTCTAAGCTTTCAAACTGTGTTGTAGGTCTCCCACTCCATCAGCCTCTCTCAATGCCTCCTGTCGTGAGGAGATTTCTCTAACTTTCACTCTGGTGGTTCTCATCAAGCTTTAGAATAGGGCTGTTGTTTGTAATCACGCTCTCTTTGAAGTAGCGTCCAAGTCTCTCTTATATAGGTGGTGAAACTAGGGTTTCAGTACCCTAAAGTGTGCTTGGCTTTATCATAGAAAGCCATTGGTTTCCTGCTTCATTTAATGTTCTGTATCTGGGGAAAATTCCACATGTGTAAAAGTAGATTCATCTCCAACTCTTTATGCCTCGTCATCTCTAGCCGTGAGATCTGCTCCTCTTTCACTTCAGCATTCCTCCAGCTTCCTAAACGTACACAGTAAAACACTACATTTCCTGTGAAAAGCACCAATATATATGACATTTAAAGCACAGGCAGTGTAACTACCTATCTTCATGCAAGTATGTACAAACTAACCTAAATGCAAACTATATTAGCTTGAAAACATGCAAAAGACAAGGAATAATGGCATATAAAATAGAACAATTATGCACTCGTAAATACTTTACAACAACTCACAGTGCAAATTCCATTGATGGATGCTCTTACTCAGATTATGAATTATTCAAAGTTCATGAAGGAACTTTTATCTAAAAAGAATAAGCTGAGTGTAATAGAAACCATTACCCTCACAGAAGAATGCAATACACTTCTTTCTAATTCTTTGCCCAAGAAAATGAAAGACCTAGGCAGCATTTTTATACCAGGTTCTATTGGCAATCACTATTTCAGCAAAGCTCTTTGTGATCTAAGAGCCAATATTAATCTGATTCCATTATCTATTTTTCAAAAGCTCAGCACTGGACAGATAAAACCTACTGCGATCACATTGCAATTAGCTGATAGGTCTTTGACTCATCCAAATAGACAGATTAAAGATGTACTTGTTCATATGGATAAATTCGTATTTTTGGCAGATTTTATTATTTTCTATTGTAAAGTAAAAAGGACATTCCTATCATCTCAAACGCCCATTTTTAGCAATCGGGAAAGCTCTTCTTGATGTTTCAAAAGGAGGACTTACCATGCAAGTTGATAATGATCTAATTACTTTTCGGATGTTTGATTCTAATCTAGGGAGGAAAACAAAAGAGTGTCATCATCTAGATATTTTAAAAGATCTAATCCAAGAAGACTTTCATCACCGTAGTATACTCATTGCAGAGAACACTATGCTGACAATTATTAAAGATACTCCCCCAGATTGTGATAGCATTACTAAAATACTTACAATTGATGTTCAACACAAGTAGCAGATTGAGTCTCTTAACTTGGCAAACTGTACAATCTCTATCTTCAAACCATCTATTGAAAAAGCTCTTACTCTGGAATTGAAACCATTACCTGCCAATCTCAAGTATGTATTTCTTAGTGATAAGAATACACTCCCAATGATTGTCTCTGTAACTCTAGATAAAGTTCAAGAGGCAAAATTGATTAATATTCTTAAGCAACACAAACGATCCATTGCTTGGACTATTGCGGATATAAAAGGCATTAGCCCTTTTTTGAGCATGCATAAAATCAAATTAGGCGATGACAGCAAGTATTCTATTGAACCTCAATGTCGACTCAATGAGAAGATGAAAGAAGTGGTTAAAAACGAAATCCTCAAATGGTTGGATTTCGGTATTATCTATGCAATATCTGATAGTGCATGGGTAAGTCTAGTACATTGTAACCCCAAGAAAAGTGGCATCACTGTTGCCCGTAACGATGCTGATGAATTGTTTCCAACTCGTATTCCTACGGGCTAGAGAATTTGCATAGATTATAGAAGAGTCAATGCGGCCATAGAAAAATATCATTTTCTACTTCCTTTTATTGATCATATGCCTGATCGGCTTGCTGGCAAAGAGTATTATTGTTTCTTAAATGGGTATTTTGGCTACAATCAGATTGATATTGCATTTAAAGACCAAGAAAAAACTGCATTTACATGCCCATTTGGTACGTTTTCTTTTCGTCACATGCCTTTTGGTCTTTGTAATGCACCACTACATTTTGAAGGTGCATGATGGAAATATTCTCTGACGTGATTAACAATTCCCTAGAAATTTTTATGGATGATTTTTTGGTTTATGGAAATGATTTCGACCATTGCATTGACAATCTTGCAAGATTTTTGTAGCGATATGAGGACACTAATCTTGTCTTAAACTAGGAAAAATGTCATTTTACGGTCATTGAAGGAATTGTTTTAGGCCATAAAATTTATAAGGCATGAATTGAGGTTGATAAAGCTAAAGTGGATGTTATTGAAAGGTTAGCTCCGCCAACGAATGGAAAAGGCATTCGGAGTTTCCTTGGCCATGTTGTGTTTTACAGGAGATTTATTCGTGATTTTACAAAAATCACAAAGCCGTTATGTCTATTGCTGGAGCAAAATAGAAAATTTTTCTTTGATGATGCATGTCTAGATGCATTCAACCGAATTAAGAAGCAGCTCATGAATGCACCAATTTTCGTTGCACCAAACTGGGAGAAACATTTTAAACTTATGTGTGATGCCAATATCTTTGCTGTTGGAGCAATTATGGCTTAAAGACGAGACAAAATATTCCATGCAATCTATTATGCTAGTAAGACTCTTACTTAGGCTCAAATTAACTACACCACCACAAAGAAAGAGCTATTAGTAGTAATCTTTGCCTTCGACAATTCTTGTTCCTATCTTGTCGGTGCAAAGGTTACATTGTTCACTGATCATTCAACTTTGAGATACCTTTTTTTGCAAAGAGGGGTGCAAAACCAAGGCTAATATGATAGATCTTGTTGTTTCAAGATTTTGACATTGAGACAAACGATCGAAAAGGTTTAGAAAATCAAGTTGCTAGTTATCTTTTAAGATTAGAAGCTGGTAGTGAAGATAGAAATAAAATTCAAATTGTCAACATATTCCCATATGAAAAACTGTTTGCTATGGAAGCAACCCATTGGTATGCGGATATTGTCAATTATCTTATGTGTGAAAAACTCTTCTTGGTGTTACTAGACATAAGAAAGCAAGATTCCTTCGTGATGCAACCAAATATTATTGGAACGAACCCTATTTTTTCAAGCTTTGCAATGATAATATAATCAGGCATTGTGTTTTAGGAGAAGAATTATACCAATTTTACAACGTTGTCATAATGCTCCATATGGAGGTCACTTTGGCGGTATGAGAACTACTACAAAAGTCCTTTAGTCGGGATTCTATTGGCCATCATTATTTAAGGATGCCCACGAGTTTGCACAACGATGTGAACGTTGTCAGCGCAAAGGATCAATATCCAGACACAATGAGATGCCACAACAACTAATTATGGAGGTTGAACTGTTTGATTTTTGAGGCTTGGATTTTATGGGGCCTTTTCCAAATTCTTTTTGGTAATCTCTAAATTCTAGTTGTTGTGGACTACATTTCTAAATGGATAGAAACTGTCATTGTACCAAAAGATGATGCCAAGACGGTATTAAATTTTTTCCATAAGCATATACTTACCTATTTTGGAACACGAATGGCATTAATCAGTGATTAAAGGAAGCATTTTCATTGCAATTAGTTGTTGTTGCGTTAAAGAGATATGCAGTACACCATAGACTCGATACAACTTATCATCCTTAGTCTAATGGACAAGCTGAGATCTCCAACCGAGCTATCAAAAATATTTTAGAAAAAAAGGTGAATACCACTAGGAAGGATTGGTCTTCGCATTTGGATGATGCTTTGTGGGCGATTCGCATAGCTTCTAAAACTCCACTTGGGATGTCTCCGTATCAATTGGTCTTTGGAAAATCCTGTCACTTACCTATTGAGTTAGAACACAAAGCTATGTGGGCTTTAAAGCAAGTGAATTTGGATTATGAAGCTGCTAGAAAGAAACGACTATTGGATCTCACCGAGTTGGAAGAAATTCGTCGCAATGCCTACAAGAATGCTTCCATTTATAAAGACAAAAGAAAACGCTTGTATGACAAGATCATATCGCAACGACAATTTAAAGTTGGCCAACTAGTTTTTCTTTTTAACTCACGACTGAAGCTACACCCTAGAAAATTGCGACCATATTGGTCAGGACCATTTGAAGTCATAGAAGTTTTTTCGTATGGTACAGTCACAATCAAAGATCACAAGGATGAGCACCAATTCAAAGTCAACAGACAAAGGCTCAAACATTATTTTTGTGACTTTGATTCTAAAATTGTTGAGACCATTTAATTGGTCAATCTTTCTCATTGATTGTTCTTTTTAATTTCTTTTATAGTAGTAGATTTAATTTTATTTCTTTCTTTTCCTGTTTATTTCCTTTTTAAGCTTTATTTTCTTTGTGCAGAATAACCTTTCCTCCTTGCATTGGACTGGAATTTTTTTTTTATGAAAAAGCTACAAAGCTGGGCTAAACGTATAGCGCATGATTCTGGGGGCATTTTGGGTAATTTAATTGCACCGATTAATCAATCCAATCACATCCATCTGATTCAAATGAGCGGGAGATACAATAAACAAAATGATTTTTTCGCTACAATTACAATCATTTGATTTCATTGCATTAGACGGTAAAGGTTGTGCCTTTTCATATTATTTTTTCTTCTCATTTATTTAATGAACTTTGTTCTCGTAGAGCTTCTTCACCAAGCTTTCATTTTTCTTTTCTTCTTCAACATCAAAAAGTTGTCATTTTTCTTCAAAAATATCTTCACCCACACTCACCAATGGCTAAGACAAGAGCCACAGGGAAAATCTCCATGGAACTCTCCGCTAAGGAAACTCAAGTTTCATCATCCACATCGCAAGAGGAGGAACAACCAGTCTCTAGTGAAAAAGTTGGCTATCTAAAAAGGAATATTCATCCAGAGCAGGGGACAAGGCTTGCTCTAGAGCACGAACCAGGGAAGCTTTTTCATCAAAGCATTACACTCCACAAATAGAGTACTTTTTGTGCTCACCCAGGAAATTTCAGCCCTACAATGGTAAGAGAATTGTACTCAAATCTTTATGAGCTCTCTATTAAGTTTGTGTTTCTGCGGGAAGGCTTTATTCCCTGGAATGCTTCTACCATTAATAAGGTGTTGAACACTGTTGTAAACAAAGATGACCAGGCACTTTTTGTTAAAGATATTGATGATGAAAAGCTCGACTTGCTGGTGAAGGATTTATGCATTACAGATGCATTTTGGTTAGGAACCAATATTGGGAATTACACTATGTATCAGAAGTTTTTAACTTTACCTGCAAAGGTTTGGTTTTAGTTTATTAATTCTAGGATATTACCGTCCACACACAGTACCACAGTCTCGTTGGATCGAATGTTCCTAATACATTTGATTATGAAGGGAAAAAAGATCGATGTAGGTGAAATTATTCATAAAGAGATTACCGAATATGCTAAGAGGAAGAAAAGGATTATGTATTTCCTATCGTTGATTATGCATCTATGTAGCTTGAAGGGGATAAAGCCTTTAGAAAATGAGGAAATGACAACCAACAAAGGGCCACTAAATGAGGTTTCTATTAAGCGCATGGTTAGAAAAAATGAGGCTCTGACACTGAGGTTGGGTGTTGCATGGCAAGGCAGAAGTAGAGAATGCTAATGAGAACTTCCCACAGAACAATGAAGCCTGGCTAAAGATGTAGGAAATTGAGGACAAGATTGATGTTGTTACCAGCACAATGGGAAATATTGTAGCCATAGTACAAACTCTAGACTACGCACATAATTTGTTTTAAGAGTATTTAAAGACATGGCATAAGTCTGCTCTCGTTGCAATGAGTAGAGCTATTCATGTTGCTCTTCTTGAGTTTCCAAAATTTCCACCAACCAATCACAGTTACGAGTTATACTCTAATGAGAAAACAAAACAAGCCTCAGAGAAGTCTGTTAACTCTTCTTATGATGTGAATATTGACGTGAACATCCAAGATGAGAAAGCTTTGAGAAAAGTAATTAAGGACTACCTCTTTGATTTGAACACCACGATAGATGTAGATGCAACCGCTCCATTCCTGCCAAAGATGAAGTGATTGTGGAAGATGTTGATGAGGAAAAAGGCGACTGATGCTTGTCAAATAGTGATGCACTTTAGAGAAAGTATACTTGTCGTATCAAGTAATAAAGTGTTGAGTAGAGTGTCGAACCCATGAGGATTGGATCAATAACAACGAAGTTATTAAGCTTAAGATTGTGTTTGCAAGTATTGGTGATTGTCGATTTAATTAAAACTAAATTAACTAATCTAAGGATATCTATGATTAAGACAAACAACTGCGGCGACTTAACAAATAATTATAGAGGTTGGGATTATTGCTAAGGATATATGTTTGATTACCTACATCAATGCTATAGCGATTGGCAATACATGTCTGCGTAAACCATTAGATTGTTTATCTACTCGACAAGATTTTCTAATGAACTTCTGACTCTCTCGATGCCTAAAAGTTAATAATATTGTGGTTAAGGTGATACATGTTTGCGTTAACTCTAACGACTCTATTATTTGTTTAAGAACTCTCTTTTAGTACTTGAAACCCTAAACCTACGTCTAAGCCGGATTAAGACTAAGTTAACAGCTTAGCCCCACTGTTCACGTTTGTATAACCTAACTCTCTCGATAGTAAGCCACAAATCAATAGTTAACAGGCCTCTCCCGATAGCTCCTACAATTAACTATGCATGAAGAACAATGAACATAAGGATAAAACAACTAAAACATTGAATTAGAATAATCAAAGCATAAAATCCTGGGACGCAATAACCCAACTAAAGTATTTAGCTCATGTCTGAGCCTAAAATATCCATAATTAAAAGTTTAAATCGAGCTTCTTCGACAAAACTTCCTGTGTGTAGTCCAACTGTGTTGTAGGCCTCCTCTCTGTAATCCTCTCTCGATGGCTTTGTTCGATGAAGAGAATCTTCTAGCCTTGCCCCGGTGGTTCTCTGTAAGCTTCAGACTAGGACTGTCATCTGTAATCACGCTCCCTTGAAGTAGCGTCCAAGTCTTCCTTATATAGGTAGTGAAACTAGGGTTTTAGTACCTAAAGTGTGCCCGACTTTATTAAATAAAGCCACATGTTTCCCACTTCATTGGATGTTGTGTGTTTAAGAGAAAGTCCACGTGGGCAAAGACAGATTCATCCCCTACTCTTTATGCCTTGTCAGCTCTAGCAATTCAATCTTCCCATTCTCTGCTCCAGCAATCCTCCAGCATCTTGCACATGCACTACAAAGTACCAACTTTCTCGTAAAAAGCACCAATATATATGGCAATTGAAGCACAAGCGGGGTAACTCCCTATCTATATGCAAATATGTACAATCTAGCCTAAATGCAAATTATATGAGCTTGAAAACATGCAAAAGACAAGGGGAAATGGCGTATAAAATAGAGCAATTAAACACTCGTCAAATACCCTCAAACTTGAATTATTGCTTGTCCTCAAATGATGCAAAATGGAAGCAAGAAAAATAAAAATAGAAAATAAGAACAGTAAATGGCCCATAAGTCTTAAGGTTCCACCAATGATTACAGTGATTCCAAGTTATGCTGCAGCTATAATTCATTCCTCAACTATGTTGATGATAGGCAAATGTATTAGAGCTCACAATTTTGCTTAAAAGATCAAACCTACTATAGGTGCAGTGTGTGTTAAATTGCATGCATTCATCATTTAATAGTCTTAGAGAAGCTTAAGGATTGTTTTCTTGTTTTTCCTTGGCATATTGTTTTTCCTTTTTTTACACAGTATTTTACTTCTTTTTCTTTTTAAGCTTTAATAATCGTATCCTTGGGGCTTCAGTTCATCACACTAACTTTTCAGTACCTAAAAATAGAGTGGAGCAAACAGCCCATCCCCAGGCCCTACGAGTAGTGTCATCATGTGAAGACTTTCATTCACTCTTTGCCATTACTATCATTCATACCAAGGAAAGTTAAATGGAGCAAGTTTAAATTATCAATTCTTGATTTAATTTTTCAGAGAGTTTTTAAGCTTTTGTTTTGCTACATTGAGCATTTAAGTTCATTTTCTCTGATTCATGCTTTGGCATCAGAAAGTTGACCTAGAGCATCCTTAGGTTTTTCAAGAGTTAGATTGCATGCAACAAGTGGTTTTTAAGATCTACAGAATGTTTATCAGAAAGTTCAAAATCTAAAGCTCTTAACACCTTGCAAAGCATCAACATAAAATCATCATAGGAAGTCATAATCAATGCAGTAGTAGATTCAAAATCAAAGGAATCATAGCAAAGGGAACCTATCAGGCATATTAGGCTATTCACAATTCTAATTTTTTAAATTTTTAAAATTTTGCCTAAATTTAACCTAATATATATGGGTATGTACTCCCTCAAACTTGAGAAGAGCATTGTCCCCACTGAAAAAATAAAAAAGGCAAAAAAAATTAAGGAAAAGCAAAATATGCAAATGAAACTAAACTAAACTTGACTAAAAACAAAATAAAAGAAAAGAAAAACTAACCCAGGGAGTTACTGGGGTTGTGGTTCGCAGCGGACCTGGCTCTTTGTTCTTTTACCAGTCTGTATCGTAGAAGCAGGTCTCGGTGGTGAATTTTGGATCACATGGGGTGCAGGGGATGCAGAGGTATCCTTGTGTAGGGAAGCTATGGTGGATTTGAAGGAGCTGGAGGAGGTAGATAATTGGGGTCAGCACCCCAAATATTCATGTAGCTCCTCAATTAGCTAGAGGACTCGACCAACAGAGACTTTGGTCTGAGTTCTAGGAATGGTAGAAGTTGGAGTTGGAGTTGGTGATGTCTTAAAAGGGAAGGAGTAGCATGGCCCACTGATTGGTGCACCTCTATAGAGTCATAGCTGTTCAGCAGAACTGGGCTAGCAGGGGTTGAATGGTCAGGGTGCATGGGGGTCTTGCCTTTGGCCTAAGCTCTCGTCTACTTAGTATGTTGGTAGGGAGCATGCATAGTAATGCTTTCCTTCTTTTTTTTGGTCCTAACAGTAATAACCATAGGGCTAGGAGGGATTTTTTTTCTTTCTTTTCTTCTTTTTTTTTCTTTTTCTTCTTTTTGATTTTTATCTTCTTCATCGTTTCTATCATCGCCTTTTCTGGGTGATTGGCTAGCGGGGAAATTGGCAAATTAATGCTCAAGAAATGTTGGAAACACCTCAGAAGACCCTGAGGATAATTAGTTCAGCGCAGCTCTCAATGCCAGATCATTTGCTCGAACATATTCAAAGAACGGCCTAAAAAATTCTATTATTGCACCGAACAGAATGGTGCACAGTAAATTTGTGGCCGGGGTGCTAAAGGGTGTTAAGCGGGACACCAATCCCTTAAGCCTGGGTATCTTCTTTGGTAGCGTCCCTGTAGTGCCCTCAATGACCACATCGTCTTGTTTAACCTGAACTTGTGCTTTTTCACATAAGGCGGTGATCAAACTCAGGAAAAACAGAGGTCGATTCTTGCTAGAGGATGTTGCTCTACTTAAAATAGATTCATAAGTCATTTTTCAACATCGATTCGTCATCTAGTCATCATAGAGTGCATAAGGAGCATTCTCTCAGCATGGATTGTTGAGTGGTGTTTAGTGGGGCCTATTCTCAAGTTCATGAAGTGGATCCAAAACTTAGGTTTTGGTTTTAGTTTGACTCGTTTCACAATCTTGTGGTTGGTGGATTTCCATGTCCATGTAGTCCCAGAATGCACAAGTCTCTTAATACCTCATATGGGTGGCATTGGTCGCCGTTGACGCAAAGTCTTCATGGTCGCCTTCTGCATTATCAAGGTCATATTAGTATTGATTGTTTCAGCAAAAAAATTTACCATTTTTCCTCAGAAAAATGTAGTAGTGTCAGCAGCTTGGGTGATGTGAGTATAGAATTCGTGCACCCATGAAAGATTGATTCGCCCAGGGCGCAGGACAAACTCTTCCCATCCATGGGTTTTGATCACAGAGTGAATGTTATCGTCAAATTAGGTCTTGTGCACACCAATAAACTCTAACCCTTCCTCCGAAAGTAGTTGTCAGTTCTTGAAGATCTCATAGTGTTTCTCTATCTTTAGATTATAAAAACCCTGTGAGGATCGGCTTCTTGTCTTGAAGTTGTGGCTCGACGAGAGGTTGAAGTAGGGGTTTTCTAAGAGGGTGTTGTCCTAGTGGGCTTCAGAGTTACTGGTGAAGCACTGGCATTGACACGGTTCGCAGTTCTTGTTTTAGCCATTGGGAAGAAAGTAGAATTTTTTAGAAGAAGAGTGAAAGAGGGTTGAGCAGAAATCAAGAATGTAGAAATAAGGAAATACGAAGTGTTTTAGGGTTATGAAGGGTTTTGGGGTAACATTTTGAATGAGGGAATGTTGGTTTAATTGTGTGTGATTGATGTGAGGCTTGTGGCAGTAAGAGAAAGTTGTGTAGGGTAAAGTGAGGTGAGGAGGATTGGTATAATGATAATAAAAGAGGATTAAAATCTTATACTCTCTCTCGATTTCCTAAAAATATCCCTTTTGATCAAATGCTATTTTTGTCTTGTGGAGGGCCCCACAAATAACCTTGCATGATAACTTCCAAAAATTATTAAAGAAAACTTTTAAAAGATACTGAATGTTAAAAATGTGGAAATTAAAATAATAGAAAAGTAAGTGCATGGAAAATAAAGATGGGTAAGAATAGGGTATGCTAAACATCCATCAGTTGTGATTCAATCTTATCACAAGGATCGATGCTCCTGTATAGATTGATAGCCGATGCAATAACTCATTAAGTTGGCCTAGATTATTGATCAAAGAATATCAATGGATAATTATCCCATAAAATTTCGGTGATGAGACTGTCGATTTTATCTTGCCATTTGATTATATGTAATTCATCCACAGCTCGCATGAATCTCCACTGTAGTGTTATATGTTTGTTGAAATAGCCTAAAAGTATAACCTTATACGAGCATAAAGTAGGATTTATATCCTCCAAGTCAACAATATACTGCCCAAGAGTTTTATTAATTCGTGATAGCACAGTCATAATTTGGTCTCTTGGTTGGGTTTTAAGCTAGCATGTATATTAACAGACAGTGATTCATTCTCCCTTAAAAATGAATATTTTAATTCAGGGGAAAGGTTTAGCATCAAGTATCGGTGGATGTTCAGGCAAAGGTTTGGGGGATTTGAACTCAGCATAGTCCAAAGGCTCAAAAGTCATACCTGGTCGAGTGAGCACAATGTTGGATTGTTCATTCTCTACATTACCTTCTTCCTCGGCTTCATGCATGGCCTCGTCAAAGTTAGCTTGCTCCTCAGTAGTGAATATATTGCTACATCATATCTCAAACAAACATTCTTTAATTAGGGCTTCTTCAGTGTCCACAAGCCGCCATTCTTCATGGTCATCCATGTTCTTGAGTTTGGTAAAGATGTTGAATGTGATCTGTTGGTCGTTCATTTTCATGGTAAAATTACATTTTTCACAATTGATCACAATCCTCCCTGTGGCTAAAAATGGTCTCCCCAGAATGATGGGAGCATTCTCATCAGCTTCACAGTGAAGGATATAAAGTTCGCCGGGAAGACAAACTTATCTACCCTAACTAGCATATGTTCAATTATGCCCTTGTGTCAAATTTGAGATCAATCAGCCAGTTGAAGGATTATCGATGTAGGACTTACTTTTCCCATCCCTAATCTTTTAAACACAAATTTAGCATCAAGTACACACTTGCACTAAGATCACATAAGGCTCGGCCAAAGTAATTATGGCCTATCGAGCATGGAATGGTGAAGCTGCCAGGGTATTTCATCTTGGGTGGCAAATCACTCAGCACAACCTCAAATTCTCCCATAGTGGTAACAGTTTCAACTTCACTCACATTCCTCTTCTTTTGTCACGATCTCCTTCAGAAACTTTGCATAGATTGACATATGGTCAATGGCCTCCAAAAGTAGGACATTGATGTGAAACTGTTTAAGCATCTCCAAAAAATTTTAGTACTGGACATCTTGCTTCTAAGCTTTCAATCGCTACGCGAAAGAGGGTGGTGGTTTAGGCTCGTCTTGTGGCTTACTAGATGCAGGTGCATCCTTAGTTTGGTCTTCCTTGCCTTCAGTAGCAAGGTCACTCACTGTATCAGAAACAATAGTTGGTTTCTCTGGTGCAAGAGCATCAACGGATAACTTGCTTGGAGTAGGATCTAATGGAGAGCTTTCCCTAAACTTGGCTCCTATCCTCAATTGCATGCCACTACGTAGAGTGATGACATTGCATTGCTCTACATTAAAGGCCTTAGTGACTTCAGTATCACTAGGTAATCCACCAAGTGGTCTCAATTTTAGTATATGGTCAATCTTCCCAACTTGAGTCTCTAGGGACCTTATCTAGGCAGTGTTGTTTTGCATGATCAATTGCTGGTTTTGCAACACGGCAGCCTGTGTTGTGAGCATGTCACTGTAGTTTTTCAAGTGGGCTGCTTGATCTTACATAATGACACGGGTAGTTTCCATAACAGATTGATAAGTATTATCAAAAGAACTAGAATTGGAGTTAAAAACTCCCTGGTTCTGCCTCTGAGCCTTTTGTTGGAATCCAGGAGGTTTATTATTTGCATTTTGTTGTGCTCTTGAATTGCCTTTATTGTTTCCCAAGCGAAGTTTAGATGTTGTCGCCACCCTGGGTTGTAGGTGTTAGAGTAAGGATTATTGTTGCGATTGGTGTTCCCTACATAACATCCAAACTCTTGTTGTTGAGGACATGCACTCGACTGATGTTCTCCATCACAATACTTACAAGTGTATTGCATTACCTTAGCCTCTCAGACATTAGATGACCCTTGCATGTTCTTGAGCAAGTTGGTGATGGTAGAGAGTTGAGCTACTATAGTTTGAGAGTCATCCAATTGGAAGGCTCTAATGGCTTTGGGTCTAGGCTTTAATATCCCTCTTAGGAACTGGTAATCGGTGTTGGCTATCTGGTTAAGTATCCAAAAAGCCTCGTCAGGTTCTCTGTCAACCAAAGTACCATTAGCTGACGAGTCGATCATCATCCTTGTTGGTGCATTGACGCCATTATAGGACGTCATAACATGTAGCCAGTATGTAAATACAATGATTAAGAACTTGTGAAGTAGATCTTTGTACCTATCTCATGCTTCATATATGGATTCATCATTGTATTATTGGAAAGAGATGATGTCGCTTCTCTTCTGGTTGTGCATGTTCGGTGGATCATATCATATATGTGCAGAAACTTGTTGTACAAGTCATCCCAGGATGTAATAGATCTTGTGTAACAAGTCTTCAACCATGCTCTGGCTCGATCTCGCAGAGAGAAGGGGAATAGCTTAAGTCGCAAGGCATCGGTAGGAATGTCTAATTGTCTAAAGCAATCAAAGACTTCCAAGAAAGCTTGAATATGCTCCCGAACATCCTCTCTTGTTGATCCTGCAAATTGTCCAATATTGTTGAGCATGTTGAACATAACGGGCTTTATCTCAAAGTGAGTTGTCCCTAGGTTAGGCACGACAATCGGTGGATTGAGATTGTTGATAATAGGCTCAATGATCTCTCTAATGAGCCTTCTAGGCCTGGCAGGTGGTAGTTCCTCCTATTGTTTTTGGCTATTAGCTCTCGCTCCAGCAACTCCTTGTCCATCGACTATTTGTATGCTTGTATCAAATACGTTCTCAGGGTTGTCCTCAGGTGGGTACATATTCTTTTTCTCTCATAGTAGTCTTCAAAAAGTTCTTTCGATCTCTAAATTATATGAAAGAATAGGCTCTATGGTGGACTTTCTGGTCATGCACTGGGGCGTGCCTGAGAATAAAAAAATTTAAATGCAATAAAAAAAGTCCTAAGCGTAATTACATCGTAATTATTAATTGCCAATCCCCAACAATGGTGCCAAAAACTTGATGCTTGACGAATAGTGATGCACTTTAGAGCAAGTATACTCATTGTATCAACTAATAAAGTGATGAGTAGAGTGTTGAACCCACGAGGATTGGACCAATAACTACGAAGTTATTAAGCTTAAGAATGTGTTTGCAAGTATTGGTGATTGTTGATTTAATTAAAACTAAATTAACTAAACTAAGGATAGCTATGATTAAGACAAATAGCTACAGCGACTTAACAAATAATTATGGAGATTCGGATTATTGCTAAGGATATATGCTTGATTACCTACGTCAAAGCTATAGCGACTGGCAATACATGTCTGCATAAACCATTAGATTCTTTATCTACTCGACAATATTTTCTAATGAAATTTTGACTCTCTCGAGGCTTAGAAGTTAATAAGATTGTGGTTAAGGTGATACATGTCTGCGTTAACCCTAACGATTCTATTATTTGTTTAAGAACTCCCTTTTAGTCATTAAAACCCTAAACTTATGTCTAAGCCAGATTAAGACTAAGTGAATAGCTTAGCCCAACTGTTCACGTTTGTATAACCTAACTCTCTCGATATTAAATCACAAATAAATAGTTAACAGGCCTCTCTCGATAGCTCTTACAATTAATTATGCATGAAGAACAATGAAAAAAATAAACAAAGATAAAACAACTAAAGCATTGAATTAGAATGATCAAAGCATAAAATCCTGGGACGCAATAATCCCAACTAAAGTATTTAGCTCATGTTCGAGCCTAAAATATACATAGCTAAAAGTATAAAGTACAATAGTTTATCAAGCAAGGGAAAGAAAAAAATTGAGCGTCCTCGACAAAACTCCCCCTATGTCGTCCAACTGTGCTGCAGGCCTCCTCTTCATCAGCCTCTCTCGATGCCTTTGCTCGATGAGGAGAATCTTCTAGCTTTGCTCTGGTGGTTTTACGCATGCTCTAGACTAGGACTGTCGACTGTAATCTCGCTCTACTTTTGAAGTAGCGTCTAACTCTTCCTCATATGAGCGGTGAAACTATGGTTTTAGTACCCCTAAATTACACGTGGCTTTATTGAAGAAAGCCATATGTTTCCCAATTTATTAAATATTGCGTGTCTGGGAGAAAGTCCACGTGGGAAAAGATAGATTTATCCCCAACTCTTCATGCCTACTCAACTCTAGCCATTCAATCTGCTCCTCATTTGCTCCAGTAATCCTCAAGCATCTACCAACATCCTGCACATGCACCACAAAGCACCACCTTTCCCGTAAAAAGCACCAACACATATGTCATTTGAAGCACATGCGGTGTAACTCCTTATCTACATGCAAATATGTACAATCTAGCCTAAATGCAAACTATATGAGCTTGAAAACATACAAAAGACAAGAAATAAAGGCGTATAAAATAGATCAATTAAACACTCATCAATGATGAGAGTACACAGGTAAAGAAGCATGCAAATAAAGATGTTCCTGGTGTAGTTATGCATGTTTCATCCAAGATTGTGGATGTAACATCTAAAGGACCCTATATGGAGTGAGATGCATTAAGATCGGTAAAAGTTGTCGCTGTAATGGAAGAACAAGAGGTCAACCCTCTTGCTATGGTGGTATACAAAGAGCCATTCCATCTTCTTCCTATTGCAAGGGTGGCCGATGATGCTGAACTGGAGCAACAACTTGAGGATGAGTCTGATATTGCTCCTCAGAAAAAGGAAAAGAAGTGCAAATGCTCCAAATTGAAGGACAAATAAAGAAAGAAGCACAAAGACGAGAAGAAGGAGAAGAAGAAGAAGAAGAAACATCGGGCTACCTCCTCTATACATGAGCCATGAATGAGTTAGTTTTTAGATTATTGTAGGCATGCATCCCATGTAGTTTTAATTTTCTTTTGTTAAAAAATGTTGTCATTGCATTTGTATGATCATTGTAATTGCATTTAGTTTATTGTCATTACATTCTGTTTTTGCATTAGGGACAATGCAATCTTTAAGTTTGGGGGTATACATCTGGGATTTGAAATGCACCCCTATTTTTAAAAAAATAGCAAATACAAGGTTCATTTTATGCTCTAAATATTTTTGCTTACATTCGATGCTTAAATCTTGAAGCATGTTAATTGTTAATGAGTTGGTTGGATACATGTGATGGAATGTTGCGTTAGAATTCTGTATGAATGAATTTGCTTGCTTGAGTAATGGATACCTAACATCATCTCATAGATCATGGATGAATATGCTTAGTTTAGCTGTTGTTATATATGTATATAGATCATATTATGTGTAAATAAAGGCACTCCAATATGGGTGTAATATGAAAGTAGCTTAAGAGGGAACACTCCAATCCATGCGTTAGAAAAATAAAACTGGCCAAAGGCTGTCGCTGCATGAATGTGTGTCGAAGCAATGAAGTGCTCCCTGGGGGTTTGTTGCACAATATCTTACACCTCATGATCTTATGGTGCATTAATTCGATGGTATCTTTCGCTAATGAAAATAAATATATATAAATAATTATAATAAATAAATAATTTATATATTAATATATGTTTATAATTAAATAAATGTTGTTTAGGTAGAAAGAAACTGTGATGTTAGGCATGATGTTGTGTATTGTTGAAATGCAAGTTCATTAATTCTTATGCTTGAGTTGTCGATGCAATCTTCTATCATGTAGATGTAATTGATTCATTTGTGGTTGAGATGATTCAAGTAGCTAGAATGTTCATAAAGCTGTGCTAAACCTTGATGCTTTCTATTTTGCTTGAGGACAAACAAAAACTCAAGTTTGGGGTGTGATAGCTCTCTAAAGAGCTTGTATTTCCTCCTTATTTATTGCTTAATTTGTCCCTACATTAGTGTCTCATGTATTCATTTATTCATTTTTATATTATTATTTACATTTTCTATAACTTTAGTCATCTTTGCTCTTTTTTTGCTAAATTCTACCTTTCTACTGCTTTGTCGTTGTATTACTAATGTCCCTGCATAGGAACTTTATTCACTGTAGTCAGATGCAGCTGTCTGGATCTTTAAAGATAAAGATGACGACAGTAGCTGTCCAATTTGTTGTAACAGACTATGTATGACATTCTTTTACAAAATTAGCATGAAGGACAAGTGTCCTTCTTAGATCGGCTTATAAAAAGAATATTTTGAGGAGAGAGAGAAAGGTGTGCAAAATCAGATGACCATTTTCTTCAACCTTTTTTGCTTAAAAATTTCTCTCATGGTAGCTTGAGTTATTTTCTAAAAAACCATTGAATGTTTCTCACTATGATTCAAGTAGTTTAGGATAGATGCTTGATGTGAATTCATTTACCTAGGCTCGGGAGAGCTAGGTTCATGAAATTAATTGGATATAGATTTCCATTGAAAAGAATGTTGGTGGAAGCTAATTCACCTTAGGGATAAGGAAAGAATTTCAGCGACTAAAAGAAGTTCACCAATCAATGAAGATCACTTGAAGTTAACGCAGGAGTGTATTACCTAGGCATGTTCCATCATCGATTCTTTTGTTAGGGACAATTAGAAGTCATCGAAGAAAACTCCGTCGAACATTGAAATTACGATTAATTGCCACAAATTTAGTCGACAACAACATCATGATGCCCAATAACCCGACCTCCTCAATCAAACTTAGTTTCTTCTCTTGTTATTCAAGTTCTATTTAGCTTACATTTAATTCGAGTAATTTATTATAGTTCATCTCATTTCATCAACATTATTTAATTCTTTAAGAGAATTTGTAATAACTTAAGGAAAGTGGCCCAAACCAATCCATGTGGAGGCGATACTTGATCTTAATATATACTATTACTTGCGACGCGTATACTTGCACTGCTTGTGTTGCACTTAAATCACGCAACAACCAATGCATACTTTTCGTTTCCACCACCAATGAATGATATATTTTCCCATATTTTTTTATCAAAATATGTGTAAAGTTTTATTCCATTATCATTTCAAGGCCCAACTATTAAAATTCCTTAAATTATTAGGTAAACTATAATGTAGCCCCTAAATTTACAGGGCTCTTGTTATATGACATCGAACTTTTAAAACTTGCAACGCAATCACTGAACTTTTAATTCACTTTCATTACGGTCATTGTCGTCAACTATCGTTTAAAAAAGTTGGTGTGTCATGTTAACTTAAAAATGGTTTCATTGAACTTTTAATTCGCTTTCATTAAGGTCACTGTCTTCAACTGTCGTTTAAAAAAGTCGGTGTGTCATGTTAACTTAAAAAATGGTTTCATTGAACTTTTAATTCTTTTTCATTGCGGTTATTGCACTTTTAATTCACTTTCAACATGATCATTGAACTTTTAATTCACTTTCATTACAAGAGCAACACTAAGTGCCGACCGTGATTATAGCTCATGTTTCTTTATCAGGAAAAAATTGACATAATTGTTCCAATTGTAAATCTCATAAACCATAGTCATTAGTACAAAGGTAATTTACTATGTTTGATCTAATGTAGCTGATGAACAACAAAATTGCAGAGTTAAAAGAAATCCCAATTTTTCATTTGTTGATGCAAGTATATGGTTTTTGAAAAAAAAATGTAAGAAAATATGTAACACCCCAAAATAGGGTTAGAAGAATTATGGGTTTGATCGGGTTAAGTTCGATTCGTTTGAATCAGGTTAATCGTTTAAATATGTTTTAGGCAAAATAAATATTTTAAAAATATAATTTTATTGAATTGAAGTTGCTTTGGACTTCTAAAAAAGTTTAATTATTTTATTAAGCACTTTTGTAATAAAATTGATTGCTAATTAAATTGATATTTTGATTTTAGTGACTAAAATGTAAAGTTTACAAAATTATTTTCAAGTGACTAAATTGTAAAAGGGCCAGTACTAAGAATCCTTAGAGAGCTATATTTTCCAAATGTTTTAAGGGTAACTTTACCATAGGTTCATTTTGTTTAGGCCGTGTTCTATTTTAGTCAACCATTTTGAAAAAAAAAGTTATTTTGCCACTTACGTTTTCAATTTGTTTTATTTTGGTCACTACACCGTTACACCCGTTAGTTTATGATGTGGCACATTAGTAAAAAGGGTTAATTTTTAATTTGAACCCTAAACTTTAAACAAAATATTAATTTGACCCTAAACTCTCCCATCCTCACTTTTATCCCACAATGTCGCTACTCCGGCCACCTTCTTTAGTGGGTGATGGCTCCGACCACCTCTATCTCCACTCAAATTCAGAATTTTAATGTGCCTAAAACAAGGACTAACTAGACTGAAACCTTCCTTCTCGTTGGTTTATCAAGAAAATCACAAATTGATACGGAGGACACTCCTTTTGCTTCCAAATGTGCAATTAGCGAGGATAGAGTGCATTCTGTAAATACAATATCCTCAACCCAAGACAATATAGCATGGACTAAAACTTTTATCTAGTGCAATCAATTATGCACTCAAACATCTATTTTCGCCCAATTAAATCTTAGAATATAGATTGAAGACTCAAAAGGATAAGAAAATAGAACACGATTGATTGCAATAAAATGATAGAGGTTTTTTATTTATTAACCCTTTTAGAATATAGAATCTACTTATCTAAAAGTTGCTAAAAAGCATAACAATAGATCCAAAGTAAACAAATGGCTAAAATGTGACGCCGAGTTGAACATAGTTTATATCAATTCAAAACTCTGCAGTTTTTTTGCTACAAAAAATACCCTTCTAAACTTTTAATTTTTCATAATTATCATTTGGAGAACCTAAATTATAGAAGCCCACTTCTTATGCATTTTATCAATAAGGAAAAGCAAATTGCAAAAATATCAACCAAATGGTTTGCCATAAACTAAATTCGGTTGTTGCTTTTGAAATTTCAGAAACAGTTCTAAAATGCAAAGCAATAATTAATTAGATACAAACATGATAAAATTACAATATCAGCCACACATAATAATTTCAAAAGGTATTTGGTATAAAAAGAATTAAGCATTACGGACCGTAATGAGAGAGGGATGTTCTCAGTTAAAGATATGATGCACAATGATCAGAGGTTTTGGGATGTGAGGATTGTTGAAAGGAATTTACAAGCGGTTGAAAAAAGAATGTATCCTAAAATAAATCTTTTACAATCATTCGGGGGAAGTGATTGATAAGTGTTCAAAAGTACTATTTTTATTACCCTTTTTACTCATATTATTGTTAGACTTAAGCTCATATTAGTTGCATAATTAGTTATTCATGCATTAATTCATGTTTCTTTCCACTGTTGAGCTTGATTACATAACTTGGTGATTTTTGTGGAAAAAGATGCTGCTTTGGTGTGTTTTTGTGTGTGTATGTGCAGGATCACTTGCCAAAGCAATGCCGAGCTAGTTGCCAGAGCAATGCATGAAGGATATGCCGAGCTAGTTGCCAGGGCAATGCATGAAGGAGACGCCGAGCCAGTTGCCATGGCAATTGTCGACAAAAAGAAAATGCAATAGGGATGTCGAAATTGATGACTAGACAAGCCCAAGATGACGTGGAACAAAGCCCAAACCCAAAGGAATTTGATTGCCATGCAGAGATTAAAGAAGAATTAAATTCCAAGAAAATAGGAGAAGTTCTAGTAGGAATACAATTATAATAAAGAATTATATTCTTTAAAGATAATTTAATTCCAACTTAAACTCCTCCTCAAAGAAGGACTTTGGCCTAGCCCTATAAATAGCAAGGAGATTTCGACAATCCATATAGAGAAAAATAGAGAAATTTCGACAAGATAGCAAGGAGGGAGAGAGTTCGATTTCTTCTTCTTCTTTGCTTCCATTAGATTCATGGTTTGGGGATTATTCTTTGTATATCTTTTGAACCCAACCATGAACTAACTTGATTGGTTGGGGTTATTTTGTTTTGTTGTTGTGAGAAATTATTGGTTTTTGTTTAGGTAATAAGAGTTTGCACTTTTCTATTCAAGGTTTACTCATTCTTGGCTTTTATTCTTGTTTGCGAGTGAATTGGGAGAGGATCTCGTAACTTCATCTATTTATCTAATATCGGGATAGTTAGATTCAAGAAACGAATGAGTATGGTCTTTATTCAATCTATTGATGGTGAAGATTAATCCAGCTTAGGAATAAGTTAAGGATTTCAACGGCTAAGAGGAGCGCAAGATTGGTTGTTGTTCACCCTTGATTCACGCAGGGATGTATTATCAAGACATGCACAAGTAGCTAGAGTTTCGACTTAGGGATAAGAAGAAACCATTGAAGAACGCTCTGCCGAACCTTGAAGTTGCTGCCCAGACGCCCAAGTAGTTGCCCAGGCAACCATCGATTAGTTGCCAAGGCAACCCCTTTGTGCAAGTTGCCCGTGCACTCTTTTACCAAAACGATCCAATCGGCTATCACACCTCAACTCACGATAACCTGGCCTATCTCTCGTTTTTTCTTTCATCTATTCTTTTAGTTTATTGCTTTTACTTTTCTCGTTAATTAAAACCTCTATTATCAATTGTGTTTTTATTTTCACAGTGCAGTAACTTAAGCAAAGTGGCCCTAACCAATCCCTGTGGAGACGATACTCGATACTCATATCACTTTATTACTTGCGACGTGTATACTTGCACATTTGCGTAGCACTTATCACACGCAACAAGTTTTTTGCGCCGTTGCCGGGGATTGGCAATTGGTGTTAGTTGTTTTTGTTATTGCATTTTTTTCTCTTAGTTTTACTAACTTTTCTTTTTGTTTGTTTATAAAAAAAATAGGTGCGCTACAAGTTAAGGGACATCAACATGTCGGGAAATAAAAGTCGATCTATTCGAGAGATGATGTTGGAAGATATGAATCAATCCAATCAAGAGTTTCTTGCACCCTTTGATGATTACCTATACCAACCGAGAAAAGCCCAAAGAACTTATACCTTGGAAAAATCTTGTGCTATGTGTGGAGAACATCATGTGTTTGAAAATTGCCCTCACATTTTCGGTGCATATAACTACATGGAGGACCATAGAGGGAACCAGCAGCAAAATTCTTCATGGTATGGTCAAAAAGCTCAAAAATTTTTTTACCATAACAATTTTGCCGCAGCAACAGATATGCCATGGCAATGTAGTCCTTTTCAAGAGCATTCCAATTCCTTGGAGGAAACGTTACTAGATTCCTTGGCTAGACTTGACGGATCAATTGAAGAGATTCGAGAACTATCAAAATCTATGGATACGAGGATAGCTCAGTGGGATGCAACCTTAGGGGATTCAGAAGATCAATTGGGGAGATCCACATATGTCATAGATAACATGCACCAACAATTCATTCCTAGGGATACTGACGTCCCAAGGCACGAAATCTCTCTGATGTGTGAGGAACAACTAGAACCTCAAAGTCAAGATGATGCCAATGAAAGAGACTGTCCAACACATGATGAGCCTGAACAACAAATTACCTCGGCAATGATTGAGGAGCCTGAACAGAGCAATGCCGCGACAACACTCAGTGAAGCTGAGAACAACAATACTACAGCAAATTCTGAGGAACCTGATGCCCAAAAAGTTACAACGTTGATGTTGAAGCAGGAATGTGTAGATTGCTCTCATCTACAATTGCCACGGCAATTACACGACCACATGCAAGATCAACGAGATGATAATACTTTGCCAATGGAATATGAGCAGGTAATAGTTGAACCTTTTGAATTCTTTAAAAACTCACCTCGTCCATTGCAGGTATGTCTTGAGGAACCGAGGTTGGAAGATTTGAAGTCATCAAAATCTCTACTGATGGAGATGTTTGAGAGGCCAAAAGAAAAAGGTGTTTGGATTCATAAAGCCCTTCAGAAAATTGGTTCTTCCCTTGACTTAAAGCAAAATTTGACAACTGATTGCCACGGCAATTGGCTTGAGCAACAATTGTCACGACAACAAAGGCTACATCCAACCATGATAGAAGTCGACAAGAATGAGGTAATTGAATGGTTGAGAATGGATATAATTTTTTCTATTAATATATTTGTGCCTTCAGGAATAGTAGCAAGGTGGAGAGTATACATGGACTACAAGCGAACAAAGAAGAAAGACACCTCCACCATGGTAATGCAAAAGGGAGTAGCTGGGAGCATATTGGCCCAACTCTTTTTGGGCAATATTGTCACCCGATGGAGGGTACGGATGGACTATAAGAAGTATCGGAAATGACTCTCCTCAAGTTTTCTTAGATATGCAGTAACATTAGAAGTGGTCACTTTAAGAGATGCCTGAGCATGCTCTCCTTTCAATATATATTTTTTCTTTTTATTTTCATTTTTATTTTTAGGAGATATTTTATTTTTCTTCATTATCTTTAGTTTTCAGGTTTTCTTTGTTTTCTTTTTCACAACAAGACTCACAACTACTATGCTAAGGAAATTCACTGCCGACTACTCGCCACAGCAACCACAACAGAAACTTGCGATGCCCAGGCAACAACAATGGCTTCGGCAACTACTGATGCACATGCAAGTAAACCTCCATCGGCAAACATGGATCAAATCAAGGCAATGCTATTCACACGGTACCAGCCACAAGCATTCAACCACTGACCGAAAATTGAATCAAGCAAACGGCACGAAGGAAACTCATCACTCAAGGTGACGACCTCTCTTACTAACTCATTTCATTTAGTTTCTTTTAAATTTTGTTCCACTTTTACGTGCATTGAGGACAATGCTTCTCTCGAGTTTGGGGGGGTGTTGGTTTCTAGTTAGTTTCATGTTTAGCTGCATTCATCTTTAGCAATCACATATAGGTTGCATATGTTACTTGCCATGCCTTTAATTTGATTTAATTGCTTAAGACTTGTTGAATATCCAATGATGAATTTTTGCCACTGCACTTAATTTAAAGAACCTTTAATTTTAGGATTACATGAAAAGAACTTAGAATTTTACTATGATGCTGAATTTTTTTACACGGTTGTGGCTTGTTGATTGAAATAAACTTAGTGAACTTAGGTTGCTTAAAATTAGGGTAAATTTAAAATTGAAAATTAAAAGTTAATTTCTTGCTAGAGGTGCCCAAAACTGGCTCTAGTAGTAATTGCTCTTTCTTGCTAGAGGTGCCCGAAACTAGCTCTAGTAGTTAATGCACATTAAAGAATCGCTAGAGGTGCCCGAAATTGGCTCTAGTCGACTAAAATAAAATGAGAAATAGCTTACTTTGCTAGAGGTGCCCGAAATTGGCCCTAGTGAAAATAAAAAACAAATCCCCCTATAATTAAATTGATAAAAGCCTATTGTTCACATAGAATCTTGAAAATCAACTTGTACACAACTACGCACACACATTGTCACGAGCATTATAGTTTTGTTCCGGGTAACTTTTGTGTTATCCGAAAAATTAAAAGGTGATCATAATTTGTGCCACGGTTCCGAGGTTTGAATTCAAGTTTGAAGCATGTCTTTGATGATTAAAGTCTTGGCAGGTAATTGTTAGTTTGCATTGCTTGAGGACAAGCAATAGTTCGAGTTTGGGGGCGTGATAAGTGTTCAAAAGTACTATTTTTATTACCCTTTTTACTCATATTATTGTTAGACTTAAGCTCATATTAGTTGCATAATTAGTTATTCATGCATTAATTCATGTTTCTTTCCACTGTTGAGCTTGATTACATAACTTGGTGATTTTTGTGGAAAAAGATGCTGCTTTGGTGTGTTTTTGTGTGTGTATGTGCAGGATCACTTGCCAAAGCAATGCCGAGCTAGTTGCCAGGACAATGCATGAAGGATATGTCGAGCTAGTTGCCAGGGCAATGCATGAAGGAGACGTCGAGCCAGTTGCCATGGCAATTGTTGACAAAAAGAAAATGCAATAGGGATGTCGAAATTGATGACTAGACAAGACCAAGATGACGTGGAACAAAGCCCAAACCCAAAGGAATTTGATTGCCATGCAGAGATTAAAGAAGAATTAAATTCCAAGAAGATAGGAGAAGTTCTAGTAGGAATACAATTATAATAAAAAATTATATTCTTTAAAGATAATTTAATTCCAACTTAAACTCCTCCTCAAAGAAGGACTTTGGCCTAGCCCTATAAATAGCAAGGAGATTTCGACAATCCATATAGAGAAAAATAGAGAAATTTCGACAAGATAGCAAGGAGGGAGAGAGTTTGATTTCTTCTTCTTTGCTTCCATTAGATTCATGGTTTGGGGATTATTCTTTGTATATCTTTTGAACCCAACCATGAACTAACTTGATTGATTGGGGTTATTGTGTTTTGTTGTTGTGAGAAATTATTGGTTTTTGTTTAGGTAATAAGAGTTTGCACTTTTCTATTCAAGGTTTACTCATTCTTGGCTTTTATTCTTGTTTGCGAGTGAATTGGGAGAGGATCTCGTAACTTCATCTATTTATCTAATATCGGGAGAGTTAGATTCAAGTAACGAATGAGTATGGTCTTTATTCAATCTATTGATGGTGAAGATTAATCCAGCTTAGGAATAAGTTAAGGATTTCAACGGCTAAGAGGAGCGCAAGATTGGTTGTTGTTCACCCTTGATTCACGCAGGGATGTATTATCAAGGCATGCACAAGTAGCTAGAGTTTCGACTTATGGATAAGAAGAAACCATTGAAGAACGCTCTGCCGAACCTTGAAGTTGTTGTCCAGACGCCCAAGTAGTTGCCCAAGTAGTTGCCCAACTAGTTGCCCAGGCAACCATCGATTAGTTGCCAAGGCAACCCCGTTGTGCAAGTTGCCACGGCAACTGAGTTGCCCGTGCACTCTTTTACCAAAACGATTCAATCGGCTATCACACCTCAACTCACGATAACCTGGCATATCTCTCTTTTTTTCTTTCATCTATTCTTTTAGTTTATTGCTTTTACTTTTCTCATTAATTAAAACCTCTATTATCAATTGTGTTTTTATTTTCACAGTGCAGTAACTTAAGCAAAGTGGCCCAAACCAATCCCTGTGGAGACGATACTCGATACTCATATCACTTTATTACTTGCGACGTGTATACTTGCACAATTGCGTAGCACTTATCACACGCAACAGTGATAAAGTGTTTTCGATCATTCGAGGAACTGATCAAGTGTTTTGGGAGATAGTGGTGGTCGGAGCAGGATATTGTGAGATAAAAGTAAGGTTGAGAGAGTATAAAGGTCAAATTAATAATTTGTTTAAAGTTCACGGTCAAATTAGAAATTAACCCTTTTGACTAATGTGCCACGTCATCAAACTAACGGGTGTTAACGACACAGTAACCAAAATAAAACAAATCAAAAACGTAAGTGGCAAGAATAACTTTTTTTAAATGGGTGACCAAAATAGAACACGACCCAAACAAAAGGGACCTCAGGTGAAGTTTACCCATGTTTTAATTGAGTTTACTACCTTAATAGGCTAAAGGTTTTGATGATTAATTGGTTTCTCAAAATTATTTTCTTATTTTCCCAAATTCCTTAAGATTTTCTCTCCATTCTCTTTCTCATTGATTCCATATTTCTTGCTGATTTTTAATGGAAAACATTTCATTTGGTTCATCTTTTCTTTCTTATCAAAAGCTTACAAAGAATTCTTAAAGATCTTTGTTATTTTCTCATTTTTCTTTTTCAAAGAAAAATTACGTCAATTTTGGTGGAAAGCTTTCAAAAGAAAATTTTCTTCTTCTTTCTGAAAACTAAGTTTCTTTATTGATATTCTCTAGTAATTACTTCTTGTTTATGGTTTTATAACTTGATTTTGCAATTTAATTCAAGAATTTGATGTTAAATGGTGATTTTGGTGTTTTTCCTAAATTCTTAATTAAGATGATGAATGTTGGTGATTTCAATTGGGTTAATTTTTAGTTGTATAATCATAATGTGAAATGAGATTTTTTATTTAAATCCTAAAACTATTTAATTGCTTAATATTTAAGGTGATATTTGGTTAGTTTTGGGACTATTATTGATGATTAATGGTTTCTGGAGGTATAAGGATGATTTGATTGTGTTTATAGATGAAAATTGATGAGGCTTAGTTGACAGAATCATAGGTTTGTGGCTAGTTGTTGATTGGATGAAGTTAGAGGTTGTTTTTGGTGTTTTCAGATAGATTTTGGAAGTGTTTTGATAAGGATGTAGGGGATTATTTATGGCTGGTTGTTGGAATGCATTTTGATGCATTATTCCTCTGACTTTCTGATGTAGAAGCAAGGGAAGATCTAGAGGAAGTTGCTTTATAGTTATCGAATTGTTTCAATCGTTGGAGACGCATCGACAAGTGAGGCGATTGCGTATCAGTGAATGAAAATGGTTTAAAGATGATTACAAAGCTTTATGGCTTTATTTTGGGGACTTAGGAAAAGTGTGAAAAGCTTTCCTAAGTCCAAGAGTAAGTTAAAATGGTTTACGTTTGAATATCTTGCAAGTTAACTATTTTTTATGCATATAAATGGTTTGATAAAATGCATGAGGATGAGATTTGTTGTTACAATGCATATTAAGCATGATTTTCCATGTTTCATAAACATGAGATTGATTCAAATGTGTGCATATGTTGCACAATAATTGATTTAAATTCTAAGAGCATGATTTGAATAAAGATGATGAAATGAATATGTGTAGCTTGAAAAACAATGAGTTCTCATGAATGTATCATCTATATTTGTTGTGTGACACTTTAAAAATGTATCGAATATAATTGACATGCCATACGATAAAAGTACACTATAAATTTTTAAGGGCTTAGAGCCTAATCAATCGATTGTTCCTCGGCTTTGAGGTAATTGAAAGACATTATCCGGGCTAGAGGTATGAAAAGGTAATTGAAAGACTATTACCATCGTTAAAAGACAATTGAAAGACTATTGCCACAGGAAACTGAAAGCTCATTGCAGAAATACTCATTTGGCATGTCTCCAACATCGCACCGCAAAATCTGCATCAAAAATTCCTCCACAATCGCGCAGCTCGAACTATAGCTCTGATACCATTTGTAAGGAATTTGGTATGCGGCAAAATAACCAAAGCGATAATGACATAGACCAAGATATGCACAAGAGACAAGATTTAACGTGGTTCAGCATAGCCTACCTCCACGGACGAGAGAAACGAACAATCCACTAATAGCGTAGAGAACCTGAAGAGTACAAATACATAATAACCCATGTAATCCCAAAACTCGGTGTACAAATCCCATGACCCGGTGGAACCAAAACACTATTCCCAACATCCCTACAATACCCATCTCTACAACGTAGGCACAATAGTTGTAGAGAACCTAAAAGTGGTTATATCTCTCCAGAGTAATTCCTCCTCTCTTTCATTTTCTTGTTCTCTCATAATTTAAAGGGTTACACCTAGTCTATATTTATAGACCTAGATACTTGGTCACCAAGAAACCTTATTCAATAAGATCTCCTACCTAAAATAGATATTTACTCATTAAAGTAAATCCTAATTACCAAGTAATCTTCAACCATTAGAATTACAATAAAACCCAACTTAATTACCAATTAGAATTTGAGTCAAAATATAACAATGCTACTCGGCCATTCCCACTGCCCCTATTTTTTCTAATGCTGATGACGAGGAAGATGATCATGCATCAAAAATGGTTCTCCTAAGGATAAACCAATGTAGTCTTTGTCAATTGATGATGCATTAGCATCAGCCCTCACCAACTTCTTTTCTTCAACTACCATAGAGCCTGAGAATTATGCTTGAGCTCTATCTGTAAAAGCTCATGAGTTTTCACTTGAAGAATATGATAGTATTGAAAAAGAGGTGTTGCTAGAATCAGATTTTCGAGTTACATCTGAACCTTGCTGTCTTGACACGAGAGATGGGTTGAATTCAACAATAGCATCAGTGCCCTCCGACTTTTCTAACAAGTCACTCATTTAAAATTTGGTTACAATCGAGTCACTCTTCGTTAAAATTCAAACGAATATCTAACAAGGCTTGGTATAATGACAATTGTACTCCTCAAAACTTATATATTATATCAATTTACTCCTAATTCAAAATAAATCAATAAATTTAACTCTTCATATTTAAAAAATATATCAACTAATATTTGTTTTGATTAATTTAACAAGAGCTTAGAATTAATTACATAATTGAATCTTGCAAAAAAACGAATACTAGATATTAATGTAATGAAACTATATTTATCATCTCTCCGTACATAGTTATGTTTCATTATGTAAAAACAATTTATGTGTCATGCTTTAAACATGAATATTTTTTTAGATTTTTATAACAATAAAAATTGTTTAATAATTAGTAAAATTTGTAGATAAGAACAAAAAATTCAAAATTATTGCAAAAATTATAAATTTTTTAATGAAAATATATGGACTTGTAGAGAAATTAAGAAAACTACATTTTGCAACTTATGTGGTACCAATAACTAAAACTTGAACTTTTATAGAAAATTATGTGGTAGTAATTACTAAAACCTGAAGGTTTTCATAAATAAATTTAAATAGATTTCAATGAGTTTAATTTTATGTAGATACTCAATTTGTGTATTAGATTAATTAATGATTTCAAATGAAGTACTCTAGTGTTAACAATGGTATACAAGCGATATGGGAGAAGAAAATGACTAAATTGATAATTTTTTTTAAATATGAAGGGTTAAATGTATTGAATTATTTTGAATTAGGACTAAATTAATAGAATATATAAGTTTTGAGGACTAAAACCGTCATTATACCAAGCCTTATTAGATATTTGTTTGAATTTTAATGGGAGAGTGACCTGGTTGTAACCAAATTTTAATTGATTGACCTGTTTGTAAATTCACTAATAAATGGGTGACCTGTTTATTACCTAACAACTACATTTCTATCGTATGTTTGCATTTAAACGATAGGTGTAACTAGAATATTAATTGAGTGATCTAATTATAGTTTTTAATAATTGGGTGACTAAAATGTAATATTACTAATAATTGAGTTACATACACTATAGTTTACCCTAAACTTTGTTTGATCAAATTATAGAATGGTCCTTAAGATTAATGTCATTAATTCCTTAAGATTAATGCCATTAATTTCTTTTCTATCATTATAAAAGTACAAAGACTCGTTTGACCAAACTTGTCAAATATTTTTAAAATTTAGATATTATTATAAAATAAAAAATAAACATCAAGTTTTATAGAAGACCTTGTATTATATTTTTTAGGAGATTGAATTCATCTACTATAATTTGATCATCTATAATCATACTTTTTTAATTGTGTATTTTCATAGTCCAAATAAGAGAATTCATCAGATGATAAATTCGAATCGTGCAATAATAGTGAAGTAAAAATGTTGCACTAATAGTTAAAAATAGGGTAAATTTCACCGGAGGTCCCTCTTGTTTGGTCCTTGTTCTATTTAGGTCACCCATTTTGAAAAAAAAGGTTATCCTTGCAACTTACGTTTTCTATCTGTTTTATTTTGGTCAAGTGTTAACGGCATAGTGACCAAAATAAAACAGATCGAAAACGTAAATGACAAGAATAACTTTTTTCAAAATGGGTGACCAAAATAGAACACGATCCAAACAAAAGGGACCTCCGGTGAAGTTTACCCTTAAAATATTGGATTTTTCAATTAAAACGAAGACTTGGTAAAAATTGAACAAAATTACATTAAGTCAATTAGTCAATCACTTTATGTTAATTAATTACAAGTCATGTCAATATTAGTTCAGGTCAGTTAACATGTCGGGTATGTAATATGTCGGGTTAACAACAAGTTGAGTCACTTATAGGCCGGGTTGGTAACATGTCAGGTAAAATATGATCTTGGATCATTTCAAGTCAAATTAGATCGTATATTTACCAGGGTAATTTCGAGTCAAACTCATATTAGATCGGGCGTAGGTCGAGTTCGATTATCACATTAATGGGTTCAATTTGGGTTTGGGTTGTTCTCAGGTTAAGTTCGAATCCAAAATCATCGAGCTCGATTTAGGTTCGGGTCAACAACAGTTGAGACTCGGTCGAGTTCGGGTAATTATCACCTCGGGTCAAAACTAGTTTAGACGCGAGTCGATTTCAATAGGATTTTCAGGTCATGTCAATTTTTACACCCCTACTTTCAAGTCGAGCTATTTTGTACACATCAACCTCTATTGTTCTGGATTGCAAAAACTTTCGATGAATTTGAAACGAAATGAGAGTGGCATGTTTGAAATCCAATGACAGACTGCGAATTTTACGATAAGATGAGACTCATGGGTTGTATTTTATTGTTACGATGGTGGGATGGAGTGACGTTGGTTTCCTCTTACTCGACGGTGGGAGATGGAGTAGGAGGGAACAAGGGATTTTATTGAAGGTGATTAAAATTATCGCCACATATGAGGAATTTATTGGACAACAGTTTTTTGGGTAAATTCTATTGATAGTTTCTAAATTTTTTAGAAACTTACAATATGGTCATCGAACATTTAAAACTTGTAACACAATCATTAAACTTTTAATTCAGTCACCGCCACCAACTGCCACTAAAAAGCTGACATAACACATTAACTTTTAAAAAAGTAAACTATATTAGTAGTCCCTAAACTTTTATGCCACTTACAATATGATCACTAAACTTTTAAAATTTGTAATATGGTCACTTTTTCCCGCCCTCTTTCTCTCCCCTCTCATTTTCTTCCATTTTCCTTCCATCCAAATATGTCATTCTTCCTTCTTTTTCTCCTCTCCCTTCTCTCTCTCTCTTTATCTTTAGTAAACACTAGCTAAGCGTGACATGTTTCTTTGTTTGATATTGGAAAGAAAATCCTACTTGTTCGCACTCTATACTCTGTATTAATATACAACTATGTTAGCAAAGAAAGAGTACCTCCAAGAGATACCGTGAATGTTGGAGCTTAGTTTATCAAGTTTCCATCACTGTAGACACATTTGATAAACTTTCCATAATGAAGAATAGGTTAGTTTCTGCTGACAATTTGAATTGGTTTCTTGAAATGTACTTTAAAGGTGCATAGGATGATCTTATCTATTCTGATCTAGTGGATTTTTTACTAGAGCCTCGTTGCTTTTTGTCTAAGGTGGAAAACCCAAAAGTGAGAGGTTGGGCATTAGAGGTCCATGATTTCTAGAAGAATTTAAGTATGAAAGTTTCGAGTCTATTATACTAACCGAATGTAATGTTGTTCAGTTATTTTGTAACCCCTCAACCCGGCTTAGTCGTTAGACCTGAACCGAGGAGATCACATTGGTTTGCCGAAGCAAACTCGAACTAACTTATTCGATTTTAGGCCTGTTTTTTATTTTAACCTATCCAGATGCATTATTAAGTCTCATGGTGTACATACAAGCAGCAGTTCAATTTTTATTCGAAACAGACACCGAATAGGCACTCAATTGCAAATTCTAGCATTTTGGGGACCAAATTGAAATTTTATAAAATTATAGGGACTTACTCGAAATTAAAGGCACCATTCTGAAATTAACCAACATTTAGACTTACATGCAAAATTTTAGCTCAATTGGACACTTGGAACTCATTGAATTGATAAGCTTAAGTTATAGGACTAAAATATAATATTTTAAACTATTTTTTCAGCTTTGCAGAACCATCCTCGCGAAAGATTCCGATACCTTCCCCAATGGTTTCAAAATATTTATTCAAGTATCCAAAATTGGCCTTTTGGTTTCGAAACCTTGGCCTAGTTTCGATACTAGCTTCAACAGGTTTCGAAACCGCCCTGCAGAAAATGCAGATTTTTAACACTTTAAAACCTCTCTAGACATATAAAAAAATGATCTATTCATGCTTCTAATGAGTTATGAGCAAATCAAACATATAAAAACAAACATGTACACTAATTTTCAGCATCAATGAACCACTACATCAGAATGTCAACCTCAAAGTCAAAGATTGCATAATCAATACAATAGGAAAAACTCAAATAGTCATTTTTTGCATGTTTGGTCTTTTACCTATTTGGACAAGTCACAAATGGTCAATTATATATTTCAAACATGCTCAAACTACAGCCATATCAATCCAACATCATTTGACCTCCAAACTCAAAATTAAGCATCCAACCATTATTTGCATTACATAGCATATTAGAGCATATGGTTCCTACATTTTGTTCAACCAAAAACACATCATCATCATGCTTCAAAGTTCATCAAAAAACAAGTAAAAAAGTTCAAAAGCAACACAAGAACATATTATAAAATCCCTCAAAAGATTAGTCACACATTATCTTATTGAACATAAAACCAAACTAGTTTTTATAAAATCCCTCAAAAGATTAGTCACAAGAACATATTGTAGTTCTAGTGGTTGAAGATTACTTGGTAATTAGGATTTACTTTAATGAGTAAATATCTATTTTAGGTAGGAGATTTTATTGAATAAGGTTTCTTGGTGACCAATTATTTGGGTCTATAAATATAGGCTAGGTGTAACCCTTTGAATTATGAGAGAACAAGAGAATGAGAGAGAGGGGGAATTACTCTGGAGATATGTAACTACTTTTAGGTTCTCTACAACTATTGTGCCTACGTTGTAGAGATGGATATTGTAGAGATGTTGTAAAGAGTGTTTTGGTTCCACCGGGTCATGGGATATGTACACCGGGTTTTGAGATTACATGGGTTATCATGTATTTGTACTCTTCGGTTTCTCTACGTTATTAGTGGATTGTTCGTTTCTCTCGTCCGTGGAGGTATGCTATGCTGAACCACGTTAAATATTGTCTCATGTGCATGTCTTGATCTATGTTGTTATGGCTTTGGTTATTTTGCCGCATACCAAATTCCTAACAAGCATTTATAGAACAAATGGTTTTATCAAGTTGGTTAGTTGATGAAATATCCTTCTCATGTGATCTCATGTATTGAAGATTCATTTCCAATGTTACGAGAAGAGTAATGATCCGAGTTGTGGCATGAAAATTCAGGCGCATAGAATCTTGTGCAAGTGGGCAATTCAGAATTATTAGGGCTCTTAATGAGTTCTCCAAGCTGTTTCTCTACACGCTGGAGCCTTGCATCGATGCTGCTTATGGGCTTTAGCATGTTCTCTTCAAACTTCAATAGGAGATCTTCTACTCTGCTGATTCGAGAAACAAGCTCATTCAGGAATCTCTCAGTCTGCCCACATGTTACTTCAGTCTGGGATGCTCCATGTTTAAGCGAGTGGATCTCGTGTTGATTCGTTTCAATAGTTGCTGCAATTGCTTCCTGCAAGTTCACGTTTTAAACTGGGTTTTACAGCTCGAGGAAGAAGATGAACAGTTTGGGACTAAAATGAACAAAAAAATAAAATTTGACATACTTAATGTGCAATTTACCCCTTTTATTTATGTCAAAAAAAAATTTGGGTTAATAAAATAACACATGGCACGTTCTGATTGGCCCGTGAGAATTTTTTTAACGACGTCTAACAGAGGGGCCAAACAGGGTAATGATTTTTAGTTAAGGGGCACAACATCCCAAAAAATACTTTAGGGACCTGTTCGAGAAAAAGTGTATAGTTTAGGGAGCAAATGGACCTTTTAAGCCATTATAATATTCTTAACATTACTGATATTGACTGATCTCCACTCTAGTTTAGTCAATCTTTTTATGGTTGGAAATTTTGAAATAATATATATATATATATATTATTTTCTTTCTTTGTGCTTTCGGTAAGTGAGACTTTTTTTTAGGGTCGTGAATTTCAAGATTTGAATTCAATGGTTGGATTTATTTTGTCGCTACATATATACCTTCAAGTAGCGGTGAATGTTTGATCGAGTAGGGTAAAAAAATTTTCACTCAAATTTTATTTGAGTTTATTGAAGTCAAGTTGTTCGAGTTTCAGTTCAAATTTAGTTGCAAATATTTATAATATTACAATATGATTAGTGTCAATTTAAATGGCTTTCTGTAACAATATATGATATAAATAATACATGTATATTTTTTTAATATTCTTTTTTCACAAGTTTAAGTAAGATTTGTAATGTTATTTAATAAATCAGATATCATCTAAAATTATATTATATGTTTATAATATTATTTTTCAATGATAGAATTTTGAGGACAAATATTGATGAGAGTATAAATGAGGCAAATAATTAATGGAAAGAAATCATTTGCAAAGAATTACATTCACATGACTAAATTAAATTAAATAAAAAGTTAAGAGACTAAATTACAAAAAAATGATCCATATTCAAAAAAAATTGTTATTCGAGTTTTATTTCATAACTCGGACTCTATTCTGTAACTAAAATTGATGACATATTAAAAAGTACTCGTATTTTAGGAATCACCAAATAAATATGAAAAAGAAAAAATGAGGATGTCTTGTTACTATAACTAAAATTGATGACATACAGAAAAATCCTCGTGTTTTAGGCACCACCATTTCATCATATGACCAACCTGAAGTTCACCTAAAATCGATATTACCCGACCCGATTTCATCCGAAATTGACTTGATCCGACATGGATTTGATCCGAAATTGATGTGACCTGACCTAAACTTGACCTGACCTGAAGTCCATCTAAACCTAAATTAATCGATAATAATCGACTTGGACCCGAACCATTTGACTCGAACTTGATATTAACTCTACCTGACCCCGAACCGAGTCTGAATTGCGATCAACCCAACATTGACCCAAACTCTTTTCGACTTGAGTCAAAACATTAACTTGACCCGACATAATCCGAACCTAATCTAAATTAACCTAGCCTGAAACCCATTCGAATGCCTGATTTTGCATCCCTAACCATAACAACAACAACATGACTGTGTTCAATAAAAAAGTGTGATTTACTAAAAACACCCATAAAACATTTATGACCTGACCTGCCTTTTGTATACATGATAGATTGAGTATTATTTTTCACAGATAATCATAAATAAATGTTATTTCTAAAATTGTATTTTTAATGATTATATTTGAATAAATAAGTCTAGAAAAAAGCAAGATGCAAAACATTATAGTGGTAGGCTAACAGTTTAAACTAGAACATGTAATATATGTTGCAAGTATATACAATAATGAGAAGAAAAGCCTAGAAGATAAAATGTTCCAATAATTGAGGATGCTGACAAGTTATTTTGAAACCAAACCTACAAAGAGTGGTTGGTTTGAAACAACAGGGATAGAGTTTCAATGATGGGTTTAAATGTATAATCCAACTCAACTTTTTGCATTATCATTAGCAGTGACCAACACCCATTTCACTTTATGTCAAACTAAATGATGATTATGCGGCTGGCTGCCCCCCTTTGAGATGATTTCATTTGTCACACTAAAATCAAATTATATATTTAAATTTTTGCTAACCCGATAAATTAAATTTTAGTAGTTTAAAGGTATAAGAAGACTTTGAACTTTTTAAAAAAAATAGATTAAGTTTTTAAATTTTTTTTGAAATCTAATTATGCCTTTAAACTAAGAAATTTAATTAATTAAGTTTTTTTGACTAATTTTGACCACTAAATTTTGATAGTTTTTTCTTTAGATATTACTGGCACATAGTAAACTACAGTTTCATCATGTTGTATTTACAAATTTTTTTTTTTTCAAATTTATACGTTTTTTAAAATTTTTAGAACTTTTATAAATTTTTTAAATAAAATTGATTTCTTTTAAAACCGTGACATGACGCACTGCACTAACAGATCTAAAAAATTGTTAAGATTTAATAGTCAAAATTGGTCAAGTGACTTAATTGATTAAATTTCTTAGTT